>JAQPZY010001586.1:4225000-4670000 GCA_029931535.1 Margaritifera margaritifera
CATTATCTAATCCTCGATTTAAATCTGTTTGAAATAGACACTTTTTTCCTCTCTAAAGAATCCACATTGCCTTTTGAAGCATTACTTGAAAACGTGTAAAGCGTTACTTACATCAAGTTAAAATATTTTAATTTTGTGGGTGGATCGTGTTTCGTTAGCAAAAGAAGAAAAAGAGTTAATTTAGTAATGTCATTATTAACTAGTTGAACATTTAAACCAATTATTTTCTTCAGAATTCAAAATAAAATTGCTGAAAAAGAAACTAACTATTACTGCCTGACGTAAAATATCCGGTAGCCGTCATGCGTTTCGGAAATAGAAATCCTAGTAAGTGTAAAACAGTTCCTGACAACTGAGACCAATTAGTTTGGGACACAACTCATGCCATCAAAAAGGAGTTTAAATAATTTAGATGATTGGGAAGTGCATGTTATTTTTAGCAATGTTTCAGCTCGAAACAATGTCTTGATTTACATTCATCTCTGCATAGAGAATGATTATAGCGGAAGACTCCGAAGACATTTCTTATCATTTGTTAGGTATTATATACATCCATGCACATTGTCTTGATGGTCTACTTGTATCTTGAAACCTTATTAACTTAGTATAGTCATTTGCGAAGAGCCAATTGGCTTATATGCCACAACGATAACTTACCAACTTATGGAATATAGTATTTCCTCTCTTTATGTTATTCATTCATTTCATATGAATGAACTACTTTTTAAATTTAAACGGTGCTTCATGTTAAAACCAACGATATAACCACAGACGGTGAAGAAACCCCAATTCACTCAGTTATTACATCGAAATGCTTACTAAAGATAGGATCTGTTTTAACGATGACTCATCGTATGTAAAATTTAACAAAATTGGGGAGCCTCTGTAGAAAGCCTGATTAGTACAAAAATTCTGGAACTAACGTCATTTGCGTATACGCCAGATCAATCAGATCCATACAAATCTTGAATTCTGTATGAAATCTTTCTAACTAAATGTCTGACGCAACCGTTCCTGCTTTCCCTAAATACTGAGAAGTGAAAATAAATATGCAAATTTCATTCACATACTCTCTATCTCTATCTCTCTCTCTCTCTCTCTCTCTCACACACACTTATGGCATGAGTGCTTCACACACATATACATACACAAATTCAAATGTACACACACTCACGCATAATAATATTTATATTAAAGAAATCTAATTTTCTCAATTCAGAGTCACCGGGTTTTGAAATAAGAGAGGTGAGAGAGATGAAGAGCTAAGAAATATTTGAAAGTGTTATTGGATGACGCTTTGGGTTGTCCAAATAGTATTGTTTTCTAATACAGCTGTATACATTTAGTTACGACCGTTACAAGGGAGGAGTTCATAAAGCTGTATACATTTAGCAACGACCGTTACAAGGGAGGAGTTCATGAAGATGTATACATTTAGCAACGACCGTTACAAGGGAGGAGTTCATGGAGCTGTATACATTTAACAAGGACAATTACAAGGGAGGAGTTCCTGGAGCTGTATGCATTTAGCAGGGACCGTTACAAGGGAGGAGTTCATGGAGCTGTATGCATTTAGCAAGGACCGTTACAAGAGAGGAGTTCATGGAGCTGTATGCATTTAGCACAGACCGTTACAAGGGAGGAGTTCATGGAGCTGTATGCATTTAGCAAGGACCGTTGCAAGGGAGGAGTTCATGGAGCTGTATGCATTTAGCAAATACCGTTACAAGGGAGGAGTTCATGGAGCTGAAAGAAATTTAGAACTCTTTGTACAGGTGCTAATTAGAATGTGGTTTTGTTTTAAAACTTTTGCTAGATACTACTGGCGAAAACAAACAACGTATTTCCGCATGAACAACTCACATGAATGAGAGTAAAATTCTTCGTGATTAAGAAAGACGAAATCTGGGAATAGAAGTAATGAAAATAATGAACGGCATGAAAACAGCGTATCGCCATTTATTTATTCCGCATATAGTAGGGACTATAAAAACAGTGACAGCAATAAGGTTCAGACCTGTTAGCCACTATTCTCTCTCTCTCTCTCTCTCTCTCTCTCTCTCTCTCTCTCTCTCTCTCTGACACACACATACACAGACACTTTATCCCTTTTCTCTGTCTCACACATTCTCACAAACACATACACGATCATTCACCTGAATGAAAATATTGAGAGAGAGAGAGAGAGAGAGAGAGAGAGAGAGAGAGAGAGAGAGAGAGAGAGAGAGAAGGAGGGGGTGGAGAGGGAGATTATTTTGGGACGCAAAATATTAAAGCAGCTCCGAGTTTTTCTGATCCCAGTTATTTAAGGAGATGATAAGATATAAGCATGTGAGCACAAGCACGTTTTCATCCCGTTTTTAAAAGACTTCTCTGGTTATTTGATATTGCATATAGACATTGGCTGAGGTATGTGGACGCTCAGTATCTTGCAAATAGGAACAGGCATGAAACAAATTGCGCTGCTCCATTTTGGGTTTTAACACGAAGGAAAGAAAATTTGACTTGTTGATGTGAAATAACATGTTTGTATTGCATGAATAAAGCACTTGAAACATATTCTCCCTTGTCTTTACGCACTATATAAATTTCCTAAGTAAAATCAAGATGGTATGTTTGATTTTTTTTCCCTATATTTATATATTGTCATTGTTTTAGTGAATTAAATGGTTTGAATTCTTTTCATTCACAAAAGAATTGTCTATTTGGAGTGTAAGGAAAAGCCAAATACCCGACTGACTGCCGTCCTTTGCTAAGGCGAGGATGCCAAGCAAAACGATATGCTAATTTGTTCCCAGTGCAGATCAAGTCTTCGGTTCTTGCGCACAAAAACACATTATACGTACCACACCACTATTTGAAACAATCACTTGTAGACAAAATACAATTAAACAAATCAGATGCAAATTGTATTTCTCTTCTGCAAATGGCTCCAGGAGACGCCCGGATGAAAATAAATAACTGCACGCACTTACAAACCTTTGGAGACACAGTTAAATATGCACTGAATTATTGGATGGTATATGTCCCAGTCTTTCGAGACTTGTTGTCACGCACTAACTTAATGCTTAATATGTCACACTTAGCAACATATAGACGATGGTTGACTGTATTACGGTTAGAGACGGACCAAATGACATATGGTAAAGTGTATGTCTATTGATATTTTTTTCATTACTCTCCTCATGCAGGAATCTTTATATTCTCCCATGTATTTACAAAACTGTTTCAAGCTTTTGTTTGCAAGCATGACAGAGTTGCATATATTATATAATCGAATCAAGCTTAAAGTATGTATAAAGGTACATTGCAGTAAAAATGTGCCAGATATTTTGCTATAGATCCAAGACGTACAGTGTGCCAGGTATGTTGCGATAAACCCAAACCATATAAGTCTTTACAAATGTGTCAGGTATTTTGCTTTAGATCCAAGCCATATAAGTCTTTACAAATGTGCCAGGTATGTTGCTATAGATCCAAGCCATATACGTCTTTACAAATGTGCCAGGTATGTTGCTATAGATCCAAGCCATATAAGTCTTTACAAATGTGCCAGATATGTTGCTATAGATCCAAGCCATATAAGTCTTTGCAAATGTGTCAGATATGTTGATATAAATCCAAGTCATATTAGTCTTTGCAAATGTGCCAGGTATGTTGCTATAAATCCAAGTCATATAAGTCTTTACAAATGTGTCAGGTATGTTGCTATAGATCCAAGCCATATAAGTCTTTGCAAATGTGCCAGATATGTTGCTATAGATCCAAGCCATATAAGTCTTTGCAAGTGTGCCAGATATTTTGATATAAATCCAAGTCATATTAGTCTTTACAAATGTGCCAGGTATGTTGCTATAAATCCAAGTCATATAAAAATGTGCCAGGTATGTTGCTATAAATCAAAGCCATATAAGTCTTTACAAATGTGCCAGGTATGTTGTTACAAATCCAAGCCATATAAATCTTTACAAATGTGCCAGGTGTGTTGTTATATATTCAAGCCATATAAGTCTTTACAACAAGATCAGCGTAGCGTGTTGCCAATCTCTCGTCGTACGTACAATAAAAAGATGCCAGCATATATTTTCATCAATTGGGAAATATATGTTTATTATAACGTTGAACAAATAAGGAACCATTTACTTACTATAACGCCCTCTAACGTTTCCGTCTGACAGGCCCAGATTTTAAGATACAATTACATTTAGTTCGACGTTGTGTCGAGTTACTGCTTTGCTATGCGAGCTACAATCAAACAAAGCGAGTTATTCGTCTACGTGATCATTTCTACCCTTGAACCAACTCGCGTTCATTCAGTGATTATTCAGTTTCATAAAATGGTCTCAACTTGGGTAAAGTAATATGATCCAGTGTTCAAACCTTAATGTTGGAAAATGTTTCAGAAACAAAGCCGAGTATTGGCTGAACACCGAAAGAAAATAAACCCCAAACGCCTTTGATGAAGACAATGACGATACGTTATTTGCCTTATTGAGCACATGTTCTAATGCCAGTGCCAGTGACGGCGCCAGGGTTTGAGGCACCCGGGGACAATGTTCTTTAATGGCGAGCCCTACTTTGCCACAGAGAATAGTTTTAATGTGAGTTGCCAACCACCAAATCCCCCCCCCCCGCCCCATCTAAGCCCTGAAACCGGGGGCTTATGATGGGGAGGGGGGGGGGGAGTGTTTAGCAAAAAAAAAAAAAAAACTCCCGACCACACATCCCTCTCACTGCGCCACTGGCCGGTCCTTCCCCCCCCCCCCCCC
Organism: Margaritifera margaritifera; assembly: GCA_029931535.1. Lineage (NCBI taxonomy): Eukaryota > Metazoa > Mollusca > Bivalvia > Unionida > Margaritiferidae > Margaritifera > Margaritifera margaritifera. The sequence continues at coordinate 4,229,770 of JAQPZY010001586.1, forward strand.
CCACCTCGCGCCGCATTTCCACAGCTGGCGGCTTTTCATGGAATTCATCATTTAACGTAGGAACTCTTCTGTAAGCCCGTTATGTTGAACCTAATTATATATATATATATATATATATATATATATATATATATATATATATATATATAATTTATTTCAATCTTGCATGGTTAGATTTGCCGTTTTACAATATCCTTAGCAACAGAAACCTGATGAGCAAATTAACTTTTGTGCAATCAGCAGTCTTCTTTGTAGACTATCTGGACGTCAATCTTGTTTTATTATTCACTTCTGTTGTCCAGTTTGAATGAAATCCAAAATAATTCACATAGGTTTTTATGCCTGTTTTAGGATTTATTTTTTAAACTTGTCCTTAGCCAAACAAATGAAAGACTAAAATATGCGTATTTGTATGAGCCTGGCTAAAAGAGGAGTTGGTTGGTTGTTATGTGTTGAAAGCAATTTTTCAGCACATGATAGGCTATACACGGCGGCCAGTATATTTGGTGGAGGAAGAACCCGAAAAAACTCCTGGAAGAACCACTGACCCACGGGAAGCTACTGGCAAGCTTTCTCACATACCCACGTTGGTCGAACCCGAGATTCGAACCCACGCGGACAGAGGTGAGATGTCAGTGATCTGTAAAGGCAAGCGCCTTAGACCACTCGGCCACCCAGGGCCCCTGCTAAAAGAGGAGAAAAGGAAATATATTTTCAACTACATCTATGTCGGCAACAAAAGAGTACTGAATAAACGAAATTCACATCTTTTACATATCTTTAATTCTGTTTTTTTAGACGAAATGATAACAATGAATCATATACGAATAGATGTAAAGCATAAACAGCAATGTTTGTTTTACAGTGACTGTTCCGGCGCTTTAAGCACTATTTTCTTAAGCTCAGTTATTACTAATTTTGATGTAAGATAAATGACTTTGTTGCCGATTGGCTTTACGCATATTCAATAATAATAAATAATTCATTAAATACGTGAATTTATTTACCTGTAGAGTATTAAAAAATATGCATTAGGGTCATATATCATGTATAATAAACCACCATTCTTTAGACATTTTTCCTCTCATTTGTTTCCCGAAATATGCATGTTTAATATTTTATTCCGAGGCGACATTAATATGCTTGACAATAGTATCGGAGACATAAGGATGGCGACATTAATATGCTTGACCGTAGCATTAGAGGCATCCGAATGCAACTCAGGTCATGAGACTGAATATTGTTTCCACTGTTATTTGAGAAACGATTCAGAATATTTTGTTTTGTAAAAGCTAGAATCTGCATATTATTTTGCTTTAATCTGAAATTTACGATTATTTCATTGGAAGTTTAAGCAGATCATTAAACAAATATTTATATTTTAAGATTCGTAGACGTGGAAATTATTCTACTGATTGCATAAATATAATATTATCGAGGACTTAAACACTTGGGTTCTCTTCAATATCCCATCAATAATAATAGTTTTCCTTTCTTCGTCTTTCTTTTGTTTGTTTAAAGCTTTTGTATTTTAATGTTTACCTACGCATTACGCAGACATTATACTAGAATGTCATCACTGCAAATATAGCTGACTGGCATGTATTTGAAATATTATAAATGCCAAGTCTTAAATAATGACCGTACGCCATAATTGTGATTCGCAAACAATCCGATAATGTTCTTAACTGATAATGTCTAGAGCGGAAAGTGGGTGACCGGGGACTTAGATTTACCACCTTCTCGTCTAGACACACTTTATTCTCTCACTGCCATACAAATTTACTAAATCATCACATCTTGCAGCTTTTATTTTCACAAGGCTAATGTATCGATGTAAAAGTAAGCTTCAAAATCAATTGATGACCCTTGATCGCCAAAGCCCAACAATGCTTTAAAAAGCGGTAGTATGAATTCTAGATATAACACACGAGATAGACTGCGAGCTTTTACAAAAAAAAATAAAATAAAATAAAATAAATAGCCAGTGCAAATCTCCATGCAGTAACCAATGTCTTTTCCAGCCATTTTGTAGTAGTAAGAAATATTTCATTGTAAAGATTATATCTTTTAGAAGAGTTCATCACACTTGTCTTATCGTTGTCAAACCCGCATGAACCAATGACACAAATGGATCGAAATATAAATGTGAATCTCACACCTAACATGTATGCAGTTATTATTTAATTTCATACATATGTCCCTCCATTTCGTACTCATTTGTTTTTAAACAAAATGTTTACATCCTATCCTCTGACATATTGCCGGTAAGTATAACATTCCGAGGAAGGACAATGTCGTTGCAAAGACCGATATAGACAGGAAATCAGAAGCTGAATATTTCGCCATACAGTTCAAAAATACCATTCAACATGTTCGTTCATAAACATTTTCTGATATTCCATTGTAATAAATGTCGCTGTAAGGAGAGTTGCCTCCATATCAAAAGGCATACAAAATGAACAACTGAACAAAGAATTATAAATCAGAACTTGTTTTTGCCCTTTATAAATCACGTCTACGTGTATGCATGACCATAATCTTTTTCCTCTCGGTTTATTCACCAAAAATAATTTCATGTCTTACACACACACACGCACACCTCCCCCACCCCCAAAAAACCCCATAAATGAAACAAAAGTAAGAAACGGTGATTATGAAAAGGCTGATGTCTGAAGTTAGATATAATGATATGTTAGACGACAGATAATAGGCAGACTGGTTGCAAACCTGACTCGTTGTAGGCCCTTTATGAGAAGTGTTTGTTTTTCAATTAAAATCAACTAGATGAATTGTTTTACTAAAGATTCTAAGTTTATTATTATTTATTCATTTTTTGTGGATTTTTTAGTCTCACTTAAGAAGTATCGGCTATATAGAGATCAATTTTGGACGATAGCGACGGAGGTGACGTCAACCTGACGATTTTCTGTTGTAGTTTTTGAGTTTTGTATACAGGAAAAGTATATAGTTGTATTTATCACCGAAAAGACAAAGTGTTTTGCGGAACTGTTGTTTTGTATTAGTCTCGTTTAACCAGAGTACGCATGACTCCGAGAGATCTTAGATTATATATATTAATGATTGTCATAATGATCAGAAACATGGCTTACCAAAAATCTCGTACTCAGAACGAGGCTTACCAAAAATCTGGTAAAGTCGTTCATAGGTTGACAGGTGACTCAAAGCTTTTCATAAAAGCTTGATGACAAATATGCATTTTGATTATATTTTGGACCGACCACATAAAATATGTACAGGTAATATCCTTTCCCGCTTTTACACGAAAATCATGCAAACTATCAGACTGTGACACTCACTCAATGCATAAAAGTGGCACTCATTTGCCCGCTTTTTTACCAGTACAATTATGCCACCTCTAACGTACATAATAAATCTGGTTACATTTATCGCCATGGCACAAATATTATTGGTGAACTTTACTTTATAGATGGTGCATTTTAGGACAGAAGAAAACTGTGAAAAAAAGAAATAAGTGTTATGTATGATGTTTGTATAATATTATAAATATTTTAGGAAATTATAAATGTTACTTGACTTTAAGATTTACTTATACCTTAATGTCAAGTATAGTGTTGACATGTTTAGCTATTGTCCTTGAATTAGGTTGTTTACTTAATATTTGAGTACAAGGACTATTTTGGTAAACACGTTGTTGATTCAATTTGAGGTCAGGGTTGATTTTCGTTTACAGATAAAACCAGAATTTCCTTAGAGTTATGTGTTTAAAGTCACACACAACATCTAATATTCTAGAACATTCTGTCATGTGACTTGTCTTATATTTATACAACATTTGGTAAGCAAGATTCCATTCTAATTTGTAAATCTTGTGTTGAAACCAACATTCTTGTTTTTTATGATCAGTCTTTTGAAATCATCAGATTGTTTGGAATAATAGTTATGCTGTAATCCTGTAACCTTGTAGTACTGTAACATAACTCGAAAGGAATTATTTATTGGAACATTCATTGCAGTTACCTAATGTGCCTACATCAATCTTTGGTTATCAATATATGAATTTTGGGTACTTGTGGACATTCCCAAAGATGATCTGGACTGCATTATTGGGGTACTTCAGGACACTCCAGACTATCTAATCATTCGGAACATTCATTCATTCGGAACATTCATTCATTCGGAACATTCATTCACTCGGAACATTCATTCGTTCTGAACATTCTATATTTAGGACTTGTGATTAGGACACTTAGGATTATTGGATTATTTGGATTTTAATTCACCTTACTGTAAGTGTCTTTACAAGTTTCACTTTAATTGTCTAGAAATAAATTGCTTGATGAATTTTACTTGATTTGTTGGTTTCACTTTCTTTCTGTTACATTATTCGTGGACCATAGAGTCGTAGCATAAGACATGAATTACATCTATCCGTTACATCTAATTGTACAAACCTCTACCAGACCAATGCACGAATCTTGTTGAACATATTAGAAAACTAAGTAGTATAGAGGTGATACTTTCTGGTGCATTCATAAGTCAATTTGTTTTTTAATTTTATGAAAAAGCCGATAGTGAGCTCTTTTAGAAAGTGGGTGTCTTGACCACTTGGGGATTGGAATGTTTACATTCCAATATTATGTGTGAGCTAGTGATATTCTATTCGTATCTACGGTGCAATAGCTGTTGAATCAAAACTTCCTCTTATTCCTACACAACGTTGTTACAAAACAACAAGGCTTGTACATTTACCGCAATGACACTTTAAAAAAGTATTAAGGAAGAAGTTTATTCAGGCAACAAACCACTGCTAATTTGACAGTCTTTGGTTAAATCTGACAAACATACTGACTCAATTAGCATCATATTAGCATCGAAAGATAATTGATATCATGGTCCAAGCTTGAAATCTAGAAATGTGTTTAGTAACATACATGTACGATACGATCAAAAAAAAGAATGTTCAAAGTATACAAAAGTAACCTTCTTAAGCTTTTTGATTAGACAAATATATTGCAAAAATATATTAATAATGATACAATGTTAAATTTAAAAAATAAACAACAAATAAACAAAAATAGAAGAAAAAAACCCTATAGATCGGTTGCTTCTTTCAGTCAGTTTAAAATGATAACTGAGTCATAAAAACGTTTCACTCATGGCGGCTGACTGATATAGAGAGAAAGACAAAAATCATTTTCTAACATCAACTATTTTTGCTTTGATAATAATTATTTGGGTTTGGGAGGGTGTATACTTATTGGTCTGTCCAAATATATGTTCGAAGTCTTTCATCTGTTGCTTTTTTAAAAACTTTTTCTGTTGGTTTACAAGTTTCAGTTGCCATTTGAACAATGTTTGAATCAAAAAACATACGAATATCCATGCCTTTTTTTCTGTCTTCTAACTCATCCCTGATATTTGCTTTTTTTGTATTAATTTTTTTAATTTTTTAAAAATCTAAATCATCTAATGACTGTTGTATTACATCACCCATCATATCACAGCCGTACTTATTGAATGAGGCTTGAGAGGTCACGTTTGAACAGGTTTGTAATTTGTATATGGATTAGAAGAAATGGAGCACTTTGATTGCAATGTCGCTATTTCCTTGATGATGTGCAACAATTTTTATCACTCTAGCGAATTTTACTAGCTCAGACATTATATTTATCCTTAAAGATTCACCGGCGTTCAGTTTTGTTAACAATTTTATTAACATTTTCATCGTTATTTAAATAATGCATGTATTGAATTGACCTACTCCAATAATGTAAGATGGTGGTTCAAATAAAATTTCTTAATTATTTCTTGTCCTTATTATTGTCGGTATTTTAAAATATTTGCTGTTGTTTTTGCCAGTAAGTTGGTGCAATATTCATTATATTAGGAAGACCTTCAGTAACTGTCAGCTTGGTGCATTTTTTTAAATATTTTTTTTTTGTGGGGGGGAGGGGGAGTCTTCTTGATACACCTGTTTTCGTGTCTGGATGGTGACGGTATTCTTAACTCTTGAATTATCTTATGGTAAGCATTATTAGACATGCCGGCACTTTTACATATTCTTCGTATGTTTCTGTCCTATTGAAGCTGTGAAAATACCTTTAATACTAACGATAAGTTGAAACTCTTCGTGATATCAGTAACATTATTTATTTGATTTATACCAGTTCAGCAAATTTCCTTCCCAATAGGTGCATCTAGTATATGAGGCATTCGTATTTATATGATTTGAAAGATTTCTTATTTTAAAATGGCTCATTTTTAAAAGAAAAAGAAGCGTGCTACCATGCTAGTAAACCCCAAGATTCGCGCGCATTTGATGATATCAGAAAAACCCTTGCTCAGCTGTTATGATACAGGAAAAACCCCATTGCATCATTGGAACAATATGCAATATTTAGAGCTTCTTTGGTAGTTCTAGCATCACATGTTCGTTCAGCTATTTCGCTAGAACTGAAGGTTTGCACAGATATGCTTTAAAATATCTGTATGGTAAAGTATTTATGCTGTCAACTAAATGTCACTGAATTGTGTGCACTTTATGTCAATATATATATGTGAAAGAAAATGTATTCGGGTTTCGTTGCCGCGTACAGAGTTACCCGGGGGTGGTTTATTTTTAGGCTTTAGCTATTTTTCAAAATATTGAGATCGATTCATCCTATGCTGCACGTGCAAATTGCCTGCACTGAAAAACACAATTACCTCGAGTCCTCTGGCTGCGCTTATTCACCACAGCCAGGGTACTTATAGAGTGAATTCTCTATGTATATTCACATTATTATCGTCAGGAAGCTAACCACTTTACTGGATCAATCTTCAACTGTAGAGGTATGTGAAATATACAATTGTATTCTTTCTTGCTATCCGTTTGATATGACAGAATTGTTTTATATATTGGATGTTTCAGAATTTATTCTAATTTTTACGGAGAGTCAAACTTATGTCATATAAAGCCAGGCTATCAGAAAGACTATAGTCTATTTCAAGTTAGCCATTTTTTAAAAATAAATGAACAGACATATTGAATTCAATTATACGCTGCATGCATTGAATGATGAATAACGTTCGAGCTCTTATGATCCAGTGAGGTGATTTTTGTCGGACACAGATTCAAGTACGAACTGGGTTATTATAGTAATAATCTCGTACAGTAGGTGTGATGAAATAATATAATGTGTAACAAAGGCAATTCATGTGAACTCGTGCGTAACGTATATACTTGAGTTCGTCCAAAACCGTTTTATATGTACTACACGACTGTTTTAGCTGTTTTAGTTTGGTGATGAGGAGTCGTAGAACTGTAGGGTTCCTTGTAACCTGTATGTTGCTGTCTGGTGACGTTGACTTGGAAGAGAGAACCGGTGTTCTCGCAGTAAGGGACCAAAGCTTCGCGACCAGCGGGTCTGTGTTGAATGAGGAGGATCTCGAGGGATCCTTCAATTTCAACAGACTGGGAGGGGCGCCCCATGCGTGGTGGCTGCTTGAACATTAACTAGAGCTGTGGAACCGGAAATACAACGTGGTCGTCAAATGGATGCCACGATATATATATATATATATATATATATATATATATATATATATATATATATATATATATATATAATGTGTGCGTTCCATTTTTGAATTGATACATTTCACTATTGATATATGAGCAAGAATTAATAATTAAATATCGCTCAATGAGTGATAGTCCATAATACATGCATCCTACTTGTGGTTAAATTATACATTATTCATATTTGTGTATATGGTCACCCTTCGTGTTGAAGCATACATTGTTTGTATTTGAGTGTAAATCCTAAAATCCTATACTTTCATCACTCTTGGTGACTGAGACGTACATTATCCATATTTGTGTACAAATTCTATACGTTGATCGTCCATGGTGATATATACATATATCAATAATATTTGTTTGTTCGTTCCATACGTTGACTCTTGTTTGATTTGTTTGTTTGATTTTCTCGTTGAAATTACATGTTCTGATTAGTTCCTCATCTAATATCGTTATGTTTTAAAAATTGTCGTATTTGTTTTCATCTGTGCATTTGTTTTTACTGTTGTCCTCCTCATAAGGTTTTCCATCTGTTTTCTAAATATTGCAGTGTCAATAAATTTAAAGAAGTCCTTGTCAAAATCTTTAGTTGCGTTCTGTCTCAATGAAGTACTTAGCTCGATATAAGACTTAAACCTCAGTTATTGGTCAATAAAACTAAGTCTGGACACTAAAAATAATTTGTCTCCAACTCATGCATAAATTTAGGTTTCTGTAATGCATTACGTACTTTGGTTTGTTTTTAAGTGTACACAACAACGTAGGTACTTTTGTTTTTGTCGCTTTTTTCTCTTCACTGAATTGTTTTTGCAGATAGGAATGATCGTCCATAAAAGGAAATAATTTCTCAGGGACCAGTAGATAGTCCCTGAAGTAGTCATGCAATTCCATAGGTATTTCCAAGTCGACTTATAGTACAAATCCTGTTTCATTATTTTCAGGGATGTTTAATAAGTATACCTGTGTTCAATTGATTTCGTTTTCGTGTCAACAGCTGAAGTCATTTACAGGTAAGTGTAGGCACATCGCCTTGCCCTAGAAGTTATTATAACAATATATTTTATATGCATGTGGTATCGTCTTATGATACTTTCCATCCAATCTGATTTCACCTTCTTTAGATACAAAGAATTCACGAATTGTCTTTGCATATCTGTTAGAACTCATGTTACTTCCCCACTCAAATTTGACTCTCACCTATCAGGTATATATCATGGTCAGTTTATAACTCAAGCTGTACATCGTATCGCTTTAAACTCGCGTAATGTGCAAGACCTGGAGCACTGTGTAATGCGCTGAGTCAAGTTTGCAGTTTTTCATACATACATCTCGAATTTACTCAGATATGATAAATAATTTCAAAGTATCTTTTCTGAAGTAATAGTTGTGGAGACCATCTAATGTTTAAAATAAAATTCAATATGAGACTTTACATATTTTACATATTGATGGCAATCATCTGCAATGTTTTATTTATCTATAGTTTAAGTTGCAATCGTTATGAACAGGACCTCTGTAGAGTCTATTTTTATGTGATGGTTGCGAACTTAATCAGCGCCAACGTTGTTGCCACGAACTTAATGAATGTGAGATTCATCATCACGCACGTTTTGCTTGCTATCGCGAATTTTAATATCTTCTATTGTTTCCTCGCAAATGTGACAAATATCGGTTGAAATTTGTCATGCGTTTTGTCTTCATCTGTGAAGATAATGGATTTTGCATTCTTTGGTGGTATTTATCATATACACGTCGCGTAATTCTACCCAACCAGTTGTAACATACTTGAGCACAATCAGTGCCGCTATAAACTATTGATGTGCATTTGTTTGTGAATAGATTTAATGTAAATGCAAAATCCAAAAGACAAGTGCTTTGTAAGGTTTATTTTCTCCATCCAGCTTTATTCAGTTCTTTAATTTAATGTTCCTTTATCGTTGGTGACAGAGATGTCTGCTCTAATTTTAGTCCAAACACATTCAAAGTCTTAATAACGGCAAATGAATATTTGAGCTGCTGATGATAAATTTTAATTTCACAACGGAACCTTATGGCATGATGTCAAGTTGTGTTGCCTACGCTGTATCATACCCTTATGTGTTCTTTTAATTTTTCTTCTGTCTTGAAGTGATTAAAAGACCTTTGCAAATTACTTTTTGTTTTTATCTATCGACATAAATCTAAATAAATCTTTAATCCTTACTTAAGATTTGGGTTTTGTTCCTACTTCATCGAAGATGATCAAAATATCAATGTGCTGATTCCTTCTTTTGCAAGTACTCTAAATGGTGTAATGGACTTGTCTTCAAATATTTCATAGGGACAAACATATATGTAAATTCTTCCTCAAATTTGCTTATGTCATCTATTTTATTGGTCATGTATCAAACCATTTATGCCACTTGTTCAAACTGTATTTCGTTGGCTGTTGTAGACCATTTATAGGAGTGTTTCAAATCGATTACATGACATAAATGAAACATCGGTTGTCAGTATTGCTAACGTTGATATCAACCTTTTTTGTTTTTTTCTTCTGCCAGTCTTATAAATATATATATGCGATACCATTCAGTGGATCCAACTTGTCAACATTCATGTTCAGTCTCTCAATTCTATAAAACACGCAGTTAGTGCTCGTGATCTTATGTTCGAATTGAGTGATGAGGTCATCGAATAGGTTGTTATTACCGTATCTGTTTCAATTGCATTTACAATTGTTTTAAAACTAGTTGTGTAGCAAAATATCTTCGTTTTCCTCTATTTCTATCTCTTCCACCAACATCATCTATTTGAACGTGTTCCTTCAAAGAATTTGTTTTCTTCAGTTGATACGTAGTGGTTAATGTTTACATGTGGTTGAATCGAGTAAGGAAAACATATTTTGATCAGTACATCCTGCGAATGTGCAAGTGTTGATCACCAGTTTGAAATCTACGAGTAACACATATTATCCTCTCTCTCTCTCTCTCTCTCTCTCTCTCTCTCTCTCTCTCTCTCTCTCTCTCTCTCTCTCTCTCTCTCTCTCTCTCTCTCTCTCTCTCTGGCTTCAATATGTTGCTCTATTGCCTCCTCTTTTAACATTTCAAGTTTAGACATTAAATTTCTCATATTCGTTCAAACTCTGTTGTCTTTTCATTCTTTAATACTTCGCACTTCTAACCATACTTTCACTTTCAGGCATCATTTCTCTATTGGAATGTTTCACGTCTTGTTTCATATTCGTTTTCATCTTTGAAAATATTTTACGTTTATATATTTTAATATCTGTCTACTGGAATTCAGTGATTGCAGAATCATATTTTTCATGTGTAAAAAAACCTGATCTCTATATAGTGACACATTTTGCAATACGTGTCTGCCATACATTTTTGATTGTTCATTCATATTCTCCGCTAATAAAAATCATAATAATTATTTTTAAAAAACGTTATTAACTTGCATTCCAACATATACATCAATGTAGTCAAATTCAAGTCGTCAATGAAGCTGAAGTGCGCATTCTTTACATCATCAACCTAGCTTGTATATTAGGTTTTAGGTGTGAACTCATACAGTGGATTTATACAATTCCTCCATATTCGGGTATTGTATTTTGTCTAGTCTTTGGTACTCGATGTTTCATTATTCATTCAGTACTTACAGTACTCGCACATTTTTTACGTCGCATCCATCCATCATTTCTTTCTTCCAATTCATCAGGGTATTTAAACTCATAACACTTTATATTCTGAATTTTTAACACATCACAGTTTTTTGTTGTTGTTTTTGTTGATAGAATAATCAAGGTGTACTGAAGGTGTATCATGACAGAAATAATAAACGCTATCATCAACCATCTTGAATGAGATTTATTATATTCTTACGTTAATCATTCTCAAGATATAAGTATTTTTAGTACTTATTGTAGTGAACGAAAGTTACCATAAAGGTACTATTTATTTCATTGTATTAGTATATAGCGACAAATAATAACAATAAGTTAAATTACGTAGTATCACTTTGTGAACAAGTATGTTACTTATTGTTACCTTTCAGTGAGATTTATCAATTCAAACATGAGCAACTTTTGGTACATACGTTTTCATTACCTACATAGTTAGTAATGCCTAAATAATGTTCATATTGCTCTCGTACATCTAGGTATATGTGGAATTAGGCAAAGACTGTTGAATCAAACACCGTGAAAAGTTAGATGAATTAAATACAAGAAGATCTATGAAGAATTTACCAGTAATAACATCAAATGAAGAGTAACATGGGAATCGTCAAGAGATGATACGAGGCTTGAAATGAAAAATGATGTTAAAGAAAGTTTAGCCGAGGCTGACAGGAAATTGTATAAAGCAAACAATTTTATGTTAAATGAATTCAATTTATTAATGGGGAAAAAAAGAACTTGTGGACCAGAAATTTATAATATAGAATACAACCTTAATCATTTAGAAGTTGTGGATAATATACAATATTTTGAGTTTAAAGATGATATTGAAGAGTTTGGAAATTAATTACTAAGTCGGAAAAAAACATTAGCATTTTACAATCTTCCTTGTCATTTAATCTGCAGAGCTAATGCCTTAGAGATTTGAAACAAAAACAGACGAACCAAAGGCAGAACCAGTTAAACCAAAAGTAACAGTATCACATTTAAATTACCATAATAGCCGCAACCCTGAGACATTTTGAATGCTAAATAATTTAATGTAATAAACGATTAACATCATAAATATCTTTTATCATGTAGCACTGGACACAGTTTGTATTATACAATGTGTTACTAAATAAATTCCTAGATTGGCAGAGTGGACCTCCATATACACTATGAGATGATGAAGCTTATTGTGCCAATAAATGTTTCAGAATTAACATAAGGGCTATCTAATTATTAGTGATTTTGTTGCCTGACAATATTTTTCTATAGTTATTTTTGTACAAGTACAAAGTTCGTTGTTCTGTTGCAGTGTTCTTTAGGTGTGCGAGGATGTTACGAAGCAACAACTCTTGCACCGAATGTGATAAAAGAACACACTACGCCACACATGATATTGGAATGAAAACATTTGGATCTCCAAGTGGTTAAGGTTTATGTGCCCTTTTTGGTCATTATACCATGTAGTTTGGCCATATGACTTCAAATGAGCACAGTAGAAACTATATATTGTAATTAATTCTAACTGACAGGAATTACTACATTACATTGCTTTAATTACAAATAGGTATAAATAGTTAATTAACTGCTACTAGAACAATCAGTTCTGTTTATTTACTTTTCAAAACTTCACTAAAAATTTACGAAGTCCATAAGATCTTGATTTTGTTTTGAATTAACCCCCTCAACATGTAATTGTAAAGTTAATATTACTCATCTATAACATCAGTGACCACTATGGTTTGAATAGATGAACAATATTGTGTGAAGACACGCGTGCATGTTGTCATGTACATTAACAGGGGTTGAGTCAAAAAGATTTCAAATGTTTTCGACTTTGTCATTTTCTGGTGAAGTTTCAGAAACTAAAAAAACGAAATTAATGTAGTGAAGGCGCAGAACTCGGAACCAGAATGATCCAGGTATGATTCCCACGATCGGACAAGCCCGGATTGGCTAACAGTGGTGTGTCCTTAGGCAAGATACTTTACTCTATTTCCCTTCCAATGGTATAACCTTCAAAGGTTTCTGTGCCGTAAAATGCAAAATAAAAGAAACATCAAAATCTTCCGCGAATTCAATGTCTTGGCTTCCATACAAGCAAACTGAAAAACTCATGGTCACACAAGTTAAATATAGCCTGTCATGTGCCAGCGAATAGGTTTGGATACGCAGCTTGTAGCATCTTGTCGAAGGAATATTTGAATGGTATACTTTCTTATTTATTGGAGCGAAACGTAGCGTCGCATTCAGCTGATGATTTGTTAGCTGCGATCTAGATGTAACTAGTTCAAGGGACACATTTTCCAGTTCCTTATTTCCGACTATTTGTTGTTTCCGAATTCGTTATTTCAGGAAGAAACTTCGCAGAGAAAAAAAGGTGAGAATTTGGAACTTGAACATTATTTTCGCTTATTAGAAAATTCCTTGTTTTCGAATATATTACTGCCTTGACATCGATAAATTAGAGCATACATTCGTGAGACAGAATGCTAAAAATAGTCCAAACGATAGTATAGACCGCTGACAGTTTATCCGATTGTAATCGGGTTATTTAATTACCTGCATGATTTCAGTTAGACGAGATATTGGATCTACACGGATATTTACAGAGAGAGAGAGAGAGAGAGAGAGAGAGAGAGAGAGAGAGAGAGAGAGAGAGAGAGAGAGAGAAAGAGAGAGAGAGAGATTAAAAATATACACCAAACAGAGTGGAAAGTGCTATCCCTGGATTCTACAGGAGAATGCTTGATATCATTAACATAATTGTTAAATACGAATAAATAATATTATCATACAGGTTAGATAATTTTAATTTTTACTCTACAGAGATTCGAAGTTGGATTCGCTGGTCGACATGCGGGTATGTCTGCTACGCATGAATGCCTATACCAACGACTTTGTAGCATCATTTTTTGGTGATGTGTGCATGGTCGAGATGGTATAGGGGTTGGTACTTACAGGCAAGGCGATGGTGCCATGACCATCGGATCCGGGTTCAAATCTCCGTAGAGTACGATTTAAAGTTCTCTAACCTGGATGATTTCTTGGTAAGACACTTCCGTAAGATACTGTATATGCCCCTTTAGTGCTTCCATTGTAAATATCGGTATCAAAGTAAGTTATTGCCTAGATATCTTACATTAATAAAGGAATATAGTTGGTTGTTCTCAGCATCTTTTCAATTGTCTTGAGGTTGAGCTTTCGATATGCAACCGAAAACAAGCTAATACACCCTGGTGCGATATCAGAAAATAAGATTACTACCTTTCAGCCATCCTGGAGGAAGAAAACAAAGTGGTCTACATGCCCGAAAAAATAAATAATTTCGTGATATCAGGCATACGACCAAAGCAGCCAGAGCTGTATCGTATATATTCAAAGAGAGAAGACTTAAATTGCTGTTCCTGTTGAATTGTCGGATTACCATGAGTGGAAACAAAAATAATTCCTAATTAATTTGTTTGCTGGTTTTATATATGCCGCATATTACGTGTAACGGTGTTCTTAAAATTCAGTGCATACAAATAATATGAAACAATAGTACCGTGAAGGGCTTATCATACGCCAGTTACATATTTAATGGTCCTATTTGTAGGCACTGTTAGTGCATTGTCGACTAAGAAGATCATTGTCCAAGGTATCTCATTGACCAAGACCTTTGGACAATGTACGAGGTCTAAAATAAAGCTACACTGCAAAAACAATTTTTTCTTATCAGACTTACTTTCACCGTGACCTTTGACCTGAATACACCAAAATCTATTGGTTTCTTTATTACTTTCAGTACAAACTATCCATAAAGTTTGGTGAAGGAACTTCATCTAAACGAAAGTTATTCTGCAAAACCCATTTTTCTTTAAGCCACAATGACCCTAGACCGAAAGAGCAATAGGCCTTTTTCATACCTTACATACAAGCCGTCCACAAACATTGGTCATGGTACGTGGTCTAGAACTAAAGAGAAATGTTTGTTCTTTCATTCACAATGACCCCGATATTTGAACGTTTGACCCCCAAATTGACAGAACTCTTCCATACGCCAAGTGCATGATGTGCACAACATTTGGTACCGATATGTAAGTATTGTGCCAAAACCATTTTTTTCTCTCAGTCACACTGACATTTACCTTGACCTTTTGAGCCCGAAATCAATAGGATTCATCTTCAGGTACAAGTGATCCATGAATACTGGTAACTATAGATGGTGGTGAACTTAAATGATTCCCAAAAATACATCTTTTTTCAATCACAGTGGCCTTGATCTTTGATTATTTGACACCGCATCACAAGTTGTTCTTTTTTAATCGTACTCCAAGAGCAATTAATCCACGAAGTTTGGTGGAAAATTGGAGTATTCCTTTGGAAACTATTTTTCTTCTGTCAGCCACAGTGACCTTGACCTTTTACCTCGCAATCGAAAGGTTTTTTCGTACTACAATTGCAAGCCGTCCACAAAGCTTAGTAACTATAGATGGTGAAAAATTCGAGTTATCCTGTAAAAACCATTTTTGTTCTGTCAGTCACCGTGACCTAAGACCTTTATACACCGAAATTGATAGGTTTCATCCATGCCGGAAGTACAAGCCATCCGCAAAGTTTGCTAACCGTCAATGGTGGAGAACTTGAATTACTGTACGGAAACGAAACTGGTAACGTACAGTTTGTTTCTTGTTGTTGGTTTTAACGACACTTTTAACACATTATTCGCTATATCATGCCGTGGAAAAGGGGAGCCAAGTGTGCCTTTCCGAAAGATACACTGAGGCAGACGACTGTGCCGGTCTGGATGGGTATTGAACCAGCGACCCTTAAATAAGGAGTCCCACGTTTTATCAACTGAACCGCTCTTCTCCGGTAACAGACAGAGGGATGGGGCCAGACGGAAAATATACTAACCTAATACACTCCGCCTTACACGGACTTATAAGAAATGGCACGACAAATTTATTACTGAAAGCCTTATCACGGCAAACATAACTGGAATTAAGTCTGTACAATAAATTCGCTGGGAAACTATTTGCGGTGGTAAATATAACTTTCGGAAAAAATATGTATCTTTGATAGATTTTCTTACAAAAATAAGAAACTTTCTCTTTTTTGAATTATCAGGCTAATACTGTTTGAGGTACAAATTGCTTCCTGGCAGAGAAATCTAGTATTGCTTTTTCGGGCATTGTTTGAATGTTTTAATAATGATGATGATCTATAATTTAAAGGTATTCATATCCAGTCTATGAAACTTTGTCAGAGAGTGCCGACTTACATCGTTTTTGCTAAAAGAAAAGGAATAAGTAAGATTTGAAATGAATGTAACAATGGTGGTATGCTCAGATTTTTAGATAACATTAATGTTTTCATTGTATTATTTAATTAGTTATTTATTAGCTTCACTATATACGATGCAGACCATAAGGCAAAGATACAAATACATATTTCATGCAATGAATTAGGGCACTTGAGAAAATTAATCAAGCAGGATATATTTTGATTAATGTAGTATCCAAGTAGATTCAATAGCGAAACGTAATGTATGTCAACACTCTCGCGACAATTCGGTTAAATTTAAGATAAGAAAAAACGATACAAGAAAATATAGGATGAGATGAGACAAGATAAGAACTTTTTCTTTCAGAGTCCTTGGTTTATTGATATCTAGAGTGTATGAGTCAATTACAAAAATCCAATGTTTTATAAGAGTACATATAATAAGTAAAACACAAAATTCTTAAATATAGGTCTGGGATATAAAAGGATAAATCTGAGCTGTGTCATTTCATCCCTGACTGTGGAGGGAAACAGACCTCTGAATATAGGTTAATTATGTATTTTCATAGCGACGACTGGTCTCTTGTTATACATGTTGATCTACCCAGTTTCAAAATAATTTCTTTAAACATAAAATACAGAAGTTGTCGAATATTTTAAACAGAAAATGGTTATAAAGCCAGAAAACTATATAATATAAAAAACGAGATGAGGTTATTGTTTTAATTGTACACTATGTTCAAAATATGATTTAGTACAACTTTCAGCTGCAATCAAAGATTACAATTAAATACCATCTATGCGTGGAATATATATATATATATATATATATATATATATATATATATATATATGTGTGTGTGTGTTTGTGTGTGTGTGTGTGTGTGTATCTTCGTTCTTAAAAAGGTCCATTTTACGTAGTACCAAACTTGCGAAGTTCTGTTTGTGTATCATCTTTACGCACCGCATTAAAAACCTTGCAGTCACCCTTTTCGACTGGCCTTATATTGCCTATGTTGGCCGTGGAAATTCACTACAGATTGCACTTTATGATATCATTGTATGAAGAAACAAAATTCTACTGCTGTGCATGGACTTGTTTTGAAATGCGAGTGACCAATACACACAGCTCGTAAGGAAAACCAGTCAAATAGAAAAGTATAATATAACGAAATAATAGTGCATAAATCTGTATTATCAACGCTGCAGAACATGCAAGTTAGATTACAATACAATTATTGAGAGTCGAATCATATGTAAGAGCAATGAATAATTTACGAGGGAAATTCAAGAAATGGGACCGATAATTAGATACCGTTTCCAATTATAACACACTAATTCAATATATATCAATGTTTGCAAGTCTTGCATGTAGTGAAATGTATACTAATAGTTAAAGACATATGCCCCGCAGCTTGTGGAGTGAATGAGACATACATTTGTCTGCATCTTATTGTTGATGAACAGAATCGATATTTTACATACCAAATGTCGCCATAAATTTGTCAAATGTACACTTTAAAATACGAGTGACCCTGTCAGTATCATGTGAAACCCGTGTGTTTTGTTGTAAGAAAAAAATTGGAAATTCTTGTAAAAGTTACAACGGATCATCCGAGATGGATATAAAAATTGGTCGCGTAGACACCTTATTTGTACGTAGAAATATTAAATGCACGGCACAAGTTATTTATGACAACATACATCAATTATTGTGGTAGATACAAAATCAATATTCATGTGCCTAACTTCAACCACTCTTTGTGACTTACGCAGTCACTATACTTTTAGTTCATCACCAACATATTCTGGGATGCACGCACAATGAAGTCACAGGCCTATCAATACTAATCTGTATTGCTATATTTTGGCAATGAACGTGTATATTCACATTTTTTATTCTAACTGGACAAACGGGAGATTTACGTTTGAGCTTAGAGCAAAATGAATATGTCTTGCCAAGTTTCTTTGACAAAGATGTCCTGCTTCCCAACACGCATGATATATTTGAAATGCAAGTAATATTCTGTATCCAAACAATCTTATATTTACATACATATCGATGTATTAGCATGTCTTCCTTAAGGAGGTTCGACAGTTTTGACCCTGGCTGGGAGATATATCGCCGCGGAATCCTTTCCAAATAGGGTTATTTTCCATTCTGCGCCATTTACCCGGAAACCTTGCTGTTTCATGGTCTTTTCTTGTAGATTGATCCATTGATTCATTTTGCTATTTAAGGCAGGTTTCGACGACAACGAACAATTATTATATCAATGCTCGCTTATCGGGAAACCCGACAAAATAGCTTCAATCCAATGCCATCTGCTCTCTCCTTCTGGGCTGTTGCGCACGGACCTAAGGAAAACAGATAAAACGATGTTAGCAAATATTTATCTTATATGTCCTATAAATACCATTGTATTTTATTGTCCGGTCCTAATGAAAATAAATTCTAACTATAAATTGCCTGTTTAACTGCAATTTCATACGATTGTCAGAAATTAAAGACGTATTGACATGTCCCTATCAAAAATCCCACCCCACCCCTGTTTAGTTGGATTCGGATGTTCCATAGCATCAGCAACCTACTTCACTGCAAGCCGCCATATTTGGCTCTGGGGAACAAACTGCTGAATATGATCGGCAATAGTGCCATCAACTTGGTTGATGTATGTATTTACATATGCCTTGCGTGTTCCCACATAGAATTGATTGGTGTGGGTCAGAGAATGGACCTGCGATGAAATCTTCAAGATAGTCCAACATGTATTTCATTGTGAGATAATGTAACTTCCTTTTACAAACGGGTTACTACATCTTTTCTACCAAAAGAAATATTTAAATTAATGCACTTAAAGATATAACATACAAACATGTGACCAAATAATATACACGTTATGGATCACATATCCTTCGAGTAATGCTAAATCACGTTGCTATTTCTTGAAAATAGTAGCATGCCTGTTAGGCTCCAAAAGAACTTAAATTATGAACAATGAATAAATAGCTGTTACAACTTTTAAGCATCCATCTAATTTCTTGGTATCGAATGTTCGTCATTGCGACAATATAAGTCCTCATTATATTATGATGTTTTGTCCATAGCAAATAATTCCTATATCCCATTTTCTATATCACATTTCCCCATATTCCTTTACCTCACTCGGTATTGCAGGCTAGAGAGAAAAGCGAAAAGATTAGTCATTTCTTTTTCTTCCATTTTATAATCATTTGAATAGCAAATTGGCTGAGGAGAATATTTTTTTTATCAGAATATCCAATGGATATGCAAAACGATAGTTGTGACAAAATATACCAGGAAAATATCACTGGTTTATTATGCATTATGACTTCACTCAGAGAAAAATTATGTAAATTGAAAGTGCCATACTTTTAAAACAATATAAATTCAAAGAATTATTCAGAATTTAGTAAATAATGATAATTAAAAATCATCCAGAAACGACGTCTGACACATTAAGGGACCTTTAAAAAGCATTTTGTGCATGCTATAACGCTAACCTAAGTAGGATTATAAACTTATCGCACTTTTGCTATCAAAGCGTGTCATAGGCATTGGAGACAATTACACGAAGCCGTTCTGCCCTAAATTAATCACATACAATTCCAGAAAAGGAGAGCAGCAGGATATATCATTTAAGCATTCAATAGAAGTGACTTATAAGAAATGCTCATTTTATCACGGAATTAAATTATTTCTCTCTATATGCCATCACACTATTTAAGCAAATCTCTGCATGAGACAATTTATTTTCACCAAGTAATACATCTCGGTGTAATTCTTCACCAAGATTTCTGCCAGACCTCAAAATGTTGCAAAACCTATTGGCTGGTTAGAAACCTAATTAGACCGTACAATATGTAAACAATAGATAAAATCTGTCAACTAAAATTGCCACTTAGGGAGTAGAGAATATTTGCTACTGATTCTTGGAAACAGCTTAATTTAAAAAGTCAATTTCAGTTAGACATGTACCAAATTAGTTTCATATCACTCGCTGAGAAAATGATAACAATGTACGTGACAAAACATATGATGCTTTTATTAATAAAAGAAGTCTTTGAACTCATTTATCTATATAACGATCTTCGACATGTACTTATTTCCTTTAAAACAAACAGTATTGATGCAAAACCGCAAGATGTCATAAAATACCATTATACCGCTACAGAGTTTCCTCTGACAAAAGTATACAGCAATTTATGAACTTTATCATAGACGTAATCAATTACGTCATTCTCAACCTTGACATAAATGAACGAGAAGACTGCCTGACAGCTGCCCAGTTATGTGATCTACATTTTAACATCACGAGCAATGGGTTTACGCACGACTCTTCGTGTTTCGCTTCCTCTCCTACCGCAAGGGGGTTTTATATTGCCATTACTAAATGACTGCTAGCTGGAGACGGGTGTCCCATTGCTCCCAGGTGATCGCTCCAAATAGAATGCCGTGACTCATAAATTATGTGTAGGTAATATTCGATATTGCACTAATTTCGCTTGTAATCTCTGTGGGAGCATTAGCTAATCAAATATGTTGTCTCCGGTGGAACGATAAAAATGTAGAGATATTTCGAACTCTATGTATATTGTTGGATCTATACCCTTTCAAAGTTATAATCAATCATTGCACAACAATTAGAAAAGAGCAGATCCGGATGAACGCAAGAGTGACAGATAAATAACGGTATATTTGGATTAGTGGAGTATGTATGTATGTATGTGCGTTTCGCGACCAAGCGCCGTGTCTCGACTTTAGTCTGTCCTGAAACGGTTATGGCCGTTTCGAAGCGGAACAGTGTACCTATCCGTAAAACGGCGCCATTTCGTAACTGATCAGTTGTTGTTGTTGTTGCGTTGTGTTCTTTTATTTGGGGCGGGCGGGCGGGGGGGGGGGAGGAGAGGTGCTTTTTGTCTCTCACTTTATCAAGTCCTGAAAGAGCAGAGTGAATATTGGTAACTAGAATTTATTTTCCTATTGTTAACCGCTTTAAAACCGAAGTCATTTCTAAAAAAATATATTTTGCATCATTTAATGCGTTTACAATGAATAATTTTCCCGGAATTCTGAAATAATTATTCATTGACACCAGCGACGTTTGGTAACCTGACTGCCGTTTTTTTTTGAATAATTGTATCTTAACTAGACGAAATAAAACTTTTGTAGCTGCGAAATATATGTATTGAATCACCAGTTCGCCGTACAGTTTACTATGTAACACGGAATACACTAAGAAATTACTTCATTTTTCATTATATTTATTTTTAGTTCTTATAATAGTAAAAAGAGCATGCATTAACATTTTCTTTACCTCTTGATACAGCAGGGGTTGAAAACAAACTGAAACATCAGAGTCAGGTAAAATAAGAATAAACGTGCCTGGTTACAAGACGGCCTGGAGATGTTTCAGGACTATATCAGGTCGCAAAAACGGCCCGGTCCCGTTCCAGAACTATGTCAGATTGCAAAAACGGCCCAGTCCCGTTCCAGGACTATGTTGGTCCCCAAAACGGCCCGGTCCCGTTCCAGGACTATGTCAGGTCGCAAAAAAGTCGAACTTAAGATCAAAACCCCAAAATTGGATATGATACTTAGGGCAAAAATAAGTCATCAACATGTGTAGTTTAGTAGAGGGAACCTAAGTAAGGAAAATCTAAATATTCTGTGATTCAAGCATTATTCCATTTAATGGTATACACTAAACACGAAAGCCAAGAAAAAATTCTTGTCTCCTGCGTGTTTGAATGGCGAGGAAATCTACAAAGAGATAAATTAGAACAAAGAAAAAACAAACAAACAAAAAAAAGCCTTAAAATGAGTAAACTATATGTCTAGTTTGTGCTGCCATCAGCCTAACAAAATTTATTATAAAAAAGAATAAGACGGGGATTATCATCGTTCCTATCGCACAGAGAACAAAAGTGTTTTGACATAACTCCAGGCTGGGGACAAAGGACAGAAACCATGCGTGCCGAAAAATCAACGCCATCTACAAAATTTACAAAATAAATTATATCCCAGTTAAGTTATGCATGGAGTAAATACAGGAAATATGTCAAGAGAATGATGTAGCTTGAATATGGACAAGTCTTATAATATTAGTAATAATAATAATGATGATGATGATGATATACAATACATGTAAAGAGTTACGGAATATTTACTTGGGTAAATATTATCGCAACAATTGCGTACGCGTGATAAACTGATGACTGCCTATAGTTTTGATAAGACAGGGTAAATTTGACTTTTTTATTTATGCCGAACTCTCCATGAGTTTTAAATTGTAATATCCAGTATCGTTCCTTCTATATCGGTCCACCCCGAGTTAGATTCAATCAGTAGCATCTCGAGGGACTCGACTGAATGCCCAGTCGAATTGTAGTGGTTTGGCGATTTTCGCGTCGATATTTTACATTGTGACTTTTGTAGTTATTCATTCGTTTTCGGAAATCAGCGGTTTCGCCAAATGGCACAGATCTTAAATGTTAGAATATAGATTACATTTTTGGCTCGACATCCTAACTTCTGATTATTAGTGAAGCTAACTCCAGTCGTCGAACGAGTTGGTCTCTGGCATATGCTTGCAAATGATGCAATACTTGTCGTTACATCAGTATGTGTCTAAATCTGTGGTCATGTTTGAAGTTACATTGACACGTACCATATGGTCCTTCCGGTTTGTAGGTATCCGATACGCAGCCATAGGAACGTCTCGAAATATGCCCTTCAAAAGTTCGGAGATTTCGATCTGGTGCCAATGCTTCCGAATGATCTGTTGCAAGTTTGGAACATCGGGGTGGAACGTAAACACAAAGGGTACGCGTTTGTTGACTTTCTTGCCTTTTGTTTTATGAGGGCTCCTTCATCAAGGAATCTAGTTCTAATAATAACCTCCTCTGCTTCTAAGATTCCCCTTTAACTCACCGAGCCCCTTTTCAAAGGTTGCCAGATTAGAGCATATGCGCCTATTCCGAACATAAATGCCGTAAGGAAGATGTGTTTTTTTTTTATTACGTACTGGAGGTGGCAGCCGGTCGGCAGTAGAAACTGGTGAGAATCAGTTGGTTTAGAATACACACACAGAGATACACATAGACACACACATACACATAAACATATATATATATATATATATATATATATATATATCCCTTTTACAAACTAATCAATATGAAATAGAGTCGGTTTTGTACATGTATATTTTGTAACAAAAGAGGTTGTTACATGCCTACATGAATGTCTGCATCCAAAAATCTTCTCAGTCATGTAAAATGTTCAGATATTTCAAACTCATAAAGGCATAAACACTATCTGAAGATATTTATTTCAAAATGTATAGACTACAAAAGGCATAGTTTGCAAGGTGAAACGGGTTCTTTCCATGTTGTTATGTACATATAAAGCAAGAGGATTGCAAAAAGCACATAAATTGCAGATGACCTGCAATAAATGTACTTATGATTTGGTTAGACCATAATACTAATTTATACTTTAGGTTTATTATGTTTTTTAGTTCATTAGGGTTTTATTTCATTAATTTGTGTTATAAAAAAAGTTTTCCTTCAATAAAAGCATCCATTTGCTACTATCACGAAATTGCTGAGTCAAAGGTCTGTCCTGGAGATCAACACACTTTCTGAGGCCTAGTTTGAGCTTGAGATTCTATATTAACCAATCACAAATGACATTGCTATCAAACACTTATATTAACTGACAATGAAAGCGCAGTTTTAAAGCTCAACCGCAGTATTTACTACGCTCTAGGCCTTTTCAGGTCGTCACAAAAGGTCTCTACGACAAAATAGGAACACAGGCTGAAAATTTCAAAAATTGAGTTGTCCATAACCTTACTATAAAGAGTGAGCAGAATTTCTACATTTCATAATTAGCTTACGACCTTGGAATTTTATAACTACGAGACTCCGGGGTTGTCAGATGACGTCAAGCACGATTTTCTAATGTTTTGCTTCTTGGTATGAGTTTACGTTTTCTAATCCGAAAGTTTGGTCTCTATGGGACGAGGATCCAAATGTCTGGTTACAACGGGACCAGGATTTCTGAATCATGTCGATCGGTATGAGTACAGTGTCACTTGTATAGGTTCATCATATTCTCTACATGCTTTGATTTAATTTTTCTTTTGGCAGATAAAAAGGCATTATGAAAAAAGTATATGCCCATTAGGTGCTAATAATGCTAACTTTAGAGCTCATTTCGGTGTATTATTCTCTAAAATTAGCAATATGAATTGCTTGTTTTGGCCATCAAAATCATTATAACCATAAGAGTGAAAAAGACCACTAACCTTATGAGGCTTATAAAAAATACAATATATGGCAGGTGGCAAAGATTAAACGTTGTACGTCTATACAATTGGAACAGACCTTCTCTTAGAAAAATGTGATTATTAGGGTGCTAACGTATCCTATTTTTAAATACCTAAGCCGGAAATTCCATATTTTCATAATATTTCTTGCAGCAGTTACAACAAAAGTATACTATACAAAATGTCCAGAGATAAACTAAAACGAGGGCATTAATACTACCCAATTTACATACCTAGCAGACTATGCGAGATCCCAAATGTTGCCTTTGTACACTGAACTTCAGAAAGTGATCACTGCTTACTTTAGTGTATTAATGTTTACTTGTGAAAATACTGCCCCATCTGGAACGATTTGAAAGCATCTTGGTCTATGGTTACATTTTGTATGAGTTTTTCTCAGAACGAGGCAGGATTAAACATGAAGTGGACGGGTTTTATATCATAATTTGGAATAAAAGATTTCTGTATTTCTTATGTAAAACTGAAAATGTTGTGCCTAAAGAACTACTTAACCCTATCTCGATACTTTGGTTTTCAATGATGTTCGACAGCATCACACCAAATCAAACTGGCGTTTTCATTCCATTCAAGTCATACATCTATGTAACTTTGAAAATGTTTATTGACTTAATGAGCAACTGCTGTAAAATACATACGTCATGAAAATATTCAATTTAAAGATGAGGAAAACCTGGGAAAACATGAACAGTCTAGGACTCGGAAAACACGTGATTGCATATATCTACAGCAGGCATGTGCCTATGGCGTGCGGATCGCATCTGACCTGCAACCTGGCTTTATACGGTTACATTTTCATCATATGGTGTGACTTAAGAAAATCGCTATCCGGCCCGCGCCCTAGCGGAAGTTGCACAGGCATGATCTACAGTGTCGGTGGAGAAGTCAAATCGGAGAAAAATAAGCAACGCATGACTAAATCTCAAAATGTTTACTTTTGGATTGCAACTGGGTTTGCATATGTTATTTGCTATACATACGCCTTAATTTTCAATATTCGTTTTCAATACATTATTTGCGGACATCTCTCTTTCGGCTGTAAACTATGATTCAAAATATCCATATAAGCTTTGGCCACCATATTTGTAACTGAAAAGGTAGACTACGCATTGTTCCCTCAAGTTACCAAAAATGGTGATGTGAAGGATATATTTTTCGGAAGGTTAAAGAACTGAGTGACAGTTGAATACAGAGAGAGAGAGAGAGAGAGAGAGAGAGAGAGAGAGAGAGAGAGAGAGAGAGAGAGAGAGAGAGAGAGTGAGAGAGAGAGAGAAGGCACAAAGTGAACTGAAAGCGTTTTTGAAACGAAAAATGCCATCTTATTATCCGAAAATTGTTTTGCGTTTAAAGATTAAAGTACCGTTTCAGATATTTCTTTTTCTTCAAGTTTGAACGTTCATAACGCGATAGATCTCCATAATAGTATGCAACAATGACATGTTGTTGAACAGAGCGGGCATGACAAAATGGAGCTCAACAAGGGCCTATTTCAGACCAAGACAGACTGATATATGTTAACCCATAATAAATATAGTTGTCGTGTGGGCTTATTCTGGCATATCAAGAGTGGAAAATAGACACTATAAAGCATTGTATTCGTTATTAATGTGTCAACGTAATATCATCGATAAACACATCCCTCGAAAGAAATTTATGAAGCCATCATTAGTATGCAAACTGAATAGGTTTCCCCGTAAGCTGAGGGCACGTGAACATTCTGCACGTGGCAGCTATCATAGTTTTCGCAGGTTGAAGTACCATACAAATGGTGAAAATTATCTAAGTATAGTAATTTCACCATCAATGGCTGGCTATCTTCTGTGTCCTCTGCAAGTTCGAGCTGCACGACCATGTACTGATTGTCGCGCTGATTTATTGTAACTAATTAAATCGAATAAGATGGTTTTACTTTTAGCTCAGATTAACGTAACAGTAAAACATAGGCACTTTATCATAATGATATTTCATGTTTTAAAGTTTCTTAGAATTCACTGTAGACATTTAAAAATTATGCAAAGTTTCTCAGCTTAGTATCAAAGTACATACAGACTAAATCACGCAATGGTGAAGCTCAGTGTATTATCATATCGATCATGTACATTGTGTATGTCTTATACCAGAGACTTCTTCGAAGGTCACTTCTGATGATCTGTTGCCAGACTTTATTGACAAAAATCCAAATATAGGGACAGTTAATATGAACAAGGCGGATCTAAACGTCGTTTCAGGCTAAGATCGTCCAATACAAATATTTGGCGGCCAGACACACATTTAAGACTATGGGAAACTTCCGATGATAATCAGCCTAAAAGTGGACAACTACAAATAAGATCCATTTGGATGCTACGTTTCCAGTTCGCGGGAGAAAATACACAATGGTCTCATTTGCGCGTTGATTTGTTTTCCTTCAGTTTTCCCCGGTTCCTGTCTGTGCTTCGAACTCTATCTGCCTGTCTGGGTTTTTTTTTCTCCCTCTGTAAATATCTCCTAGCTAAATATCTTTTGAATGCACTTCCTTTCGTTCACCTATTCCACGTTGATATTTAGCATGCATCATATATATATATATTCCTATGGACACAGAACTTAATAACGGAGCAAATTTAAAACGATTTCATAACGTTTCGAGCTAAACAAGCTCAACATCAGAGGAATACACAATTTACATGTACAAATTAAACACTAAAAACAAATCTACGAATAATTCTGGACTCCTACATGTTAGAATCACTAGGAGGAATTTACAAAAAGAGATATAAAAATAAAAAGTTGTGTAACATTAATAAACGAGCGGGATATTGTGTCTATCACAACGAGAACTAACATTTTTTGACCTAATTCCAGGTAATGAACAAAGGACGGAAACACAAAGTAATCAATGCCATCTATAAGATTTGCGAAAGAAATTAGATCCCGTTAGAGTTATGAATGGAGGATCTAAACGAAAGATGTCAAGAGAATTGTGTAGCGGTATAATGAACAAGAACTATAATAATAATAATAAAAATAATAATAATAATAATAATAATTTTTATTACTTGGTAAATAGTATCGCAAAAATTGCGTACGGGTGAAAAACTGATGAATGGCGATAATTTTGATAAGACTGCAACAGGAAGGTTAGATTTTTTCATTTAGGCCTAACTCCCCATGAGTTTTAAATTCTAGTGTCCAGTATCGTTCCTCACGTGTGCGTTCTATGTCGGTCCATCACAGGTTTGATGCAATCGGTAGCATCTCGAGGGACTCATCTGAATGTCCAGTCGAGTTGTAGGGGTTGGCGACTTTCGCGTTGATTTTGTTGCCAATGTGGCTTCTGTGATTATTCGTTCGTTTTCTGAAATCAACGGTTTCGCCAACATATTGAGTGGCACAGATCTTGCATGTCAGAAAATAGATTGCATTCCTGGCTCGACATCATAACTTCTGATTGATCGTGTAGCTTACTCCTGTTAGGCCCTATATCTATATTTATATATGTATTTGTTGTTCATGTCTGATTTCGGGACCCCGGGAGGTCTGAGGCGCTCGCCTTTACAGATCACTCACACATCTGACGTCTGTCCGCGTGAGTTCGAGTCTCGGCTCGACAAACCTAGATATGTGAGAAAGCTTGCCAATAGCTTCCCGTGGGTCAGTGGTCCTTCCCGGGTTTCTTCTTCTAACAAATGTACTGGCCGCCATGTATAGCCTATCATGTACAATAAACTGGCGTTACACCCACAAAACATAAAACCTAAATGTCTAATTTCAATATTCTATTGTATATCCGTCTCTCTAACCTGCCTCTTCCTTAAAGTCGCTCTCTCTCTCTCTCTCTCTCTCTCTCTCTCTCTCTCTCTCTCTCTCTCTCTCTCTCTCTCTCTCTCTCTCCAGGGCTGGATTAACC
Organism: Margaritifera margaritifera; assembly: GCA_029931535.1. Taxonomy (NCBI): domain Eukaryota; kingdom Metazoa; phylum Mollusca; class Bivalvia; order Unionida; family Margaritiferidae; genus Margaritifera; species Margaritifera margaritifera. The sequence continues at coordinate 4,258,494 of JAQPZY010001586.1, forward strand.
GATAGGCTAATAAGGCTATAGCTTACTAATTAGAAGGCTCACTGCTTGCTATTTAGAAGGCTTCATGCATACTAATTACAAGGCTTACTACTTTCTATTTAGAAGGCTTCGTGCTTACTAATTATAAGGCTTAATGCTTGCTAATTAGAAGGCTTACTACTTTCTACTTTTATATTCTGAAAATATCCAGCCTTCTGAGGAATGTTGACAAAAAATGTTGTGACACTAATATAAAAAATATGACGTCAACCAATAAGAAAAAATAATCTACTTGTCAATGGTCTGACTGGCAATTTTCTGCAAGTTTAATTGGTTGGGAGAGTCATGTATCCAATTATAAAATGTAACGATTTCTACGTCAAAATCGACCAACCAGCTTGATCGAGATAAGAATTAACTACGAGTTTACAATACGCTTTAAATTGTGTATTTCGTTCTAATTTCAATTAAATGCTGTATTGAAATTTCCAACGACAATGCTTAATTTTCAGTATGTATGTATGTATGTATGTATGAATGTATGTATGTATGTATGTATGTATGTATGTATGTATGTATGTATGTATGTATGTATGTATGTATGTTTGAATGTATGTATGTATGTATGTATGTATGTATGTATGTATGTATGTATGTATGTATGTATGTATGTATGTATGTATGTATGTATGTATGTATGTATGTATGTATGTATGTATGTATGCGTGTATATTGTTATTATTTATGTCTGACGTCCATAATGAGACGCGAAACCAAGTGAACGCTGCCAAAAATCCACTGTAGATTTTAATTCCATGGAAACCGAATCAATGACCATATTTATAAAATCACAAAATGAATATCACCAACAAATTTTAATAAAAGACACGGTTATTACGAATGTCATTTCTAGTAGACACTTGGGCCTAACCCTAGATGAAGCACTATATTGGCATATACAGGAAAAAGCTACACATGCGTGGAAAAGGTTAGATATACTACGAAGTTTGAAAATCATTACAGCTTCTTTACTTCATCGTTATAAGAACTCTTTTGAAGTAGGTGGATATTATTTGGGATAACTGCACCCAGCATGAAATGATGATATAAAAATATTTTTAATAATACTAGCTGAGACAAGAGTAATAATTTGTGTGGCAACCAAATCTGCGTCATATGCTAGAATTCTGAGTAATAATTTGTGTGGCAACCAGATCTGCGTCATATGCTAGAATTCTGAGTAATAATTTGTGTGGCAACCAAATCTGCGTAATATGCTAGAATTCTGAGGTTACAAAATGAGAAAGACTCTGAACAAGACGGTACAAACGCAGCATGATAAAAAAAATTAAATCCACCACAACATAACTCTTTGATAACTGCGGGTCTTGATTTGTAAGTAATAGACAACTTCGTGATAGAACTAACCTCCAAATGCCTTTTGTCAGGATAAACTTATATCAAACTTAATTTTTACCAAAGTCTGTTGCTGAATGGAATCTTCTCCATGTGGATATTCCAAACAACCCTTCGTTATAATATTTGAAAACACAGTTAAATATGAATCAAGTAGAGGTCCAGTCTATTACTACCAATGTGAAAGATAGGAATATAGAACATGTCCCAGTCTATTACTACCAATGTGAAAGATAGGAATATAGAACATGTCCCAGTCTATTACTACCAATGTGAAAGATAGGAATATAGAACATGTCCCAGTCTATTACTACCAATGTGAAAGATAGGAATATAGAACATGTCCCAGTCTATTACTACCAATGTGAAAGATAGGAATATAGAACATGTCCCAGTCTATTACTATCATTGTAAAATATAGGTACACATTGTTCATACAAGATTAAGACTGCGTTCAATTCAATTAAACGACGATACTACATTCGATCTATTAAAAAACCACTTGTCATCTAAAAATACTTGCTTATGCTGTGAACCAGAAACTGTAAAACATTTTCTTTATGTGTACAAAATATAATGTTATTAGAAATTGAAAAATAGGATTTTTGTTCCTAAATATAGACACAACTTCGTTATTACTGAGTAACACCTAGCAACCGCTTGAGCATACCATTATAATGTTGATTAATTGCTGTATGATAGTATTACAATGTTGATTAATTACTGTGTGATAAAACATTACAATATACAATTTGCATTGAATATGTTATTAGCTTTCATCAATGCTTCAGTCCTCTGCCTTAATTACTCACGTCAGCCACAACATCTAAGTAAAGCTTATTGTTAATGAGGAGATAGCTCGAAATAAGATTATGTTTTTTGCTTAATCATCTATATCTCTTATTCTGGTGTATATGTAATTTATATGATGATTTTCTGTTAATAAATACTGTGTGAACTATTGTATTATAATTTATACAACATACCTATTCTATCCTAAACAATGTGGATTAACTGTACTCTAAACTGAACGACTTTTCCACCATACTCTAAACCAAACAATGTAAATACACTACACTACACACATAACAAAGCCGATCTGCCATACTCCACACTAAACTTCGTAGACCCACTTTGTCTAAACGTAACCACGTCGATTCGCTATGCTCTTCACTAAAAATATATATCCACCAAACATTTAATTAAACTACGTGCATCCAATATACATCAAATTGAGCTGAGTACATTTAAAATAATTTTACTAACCATAAAACAAAGAAAATATCCACTATACATTTAGTTAAACAACGTAGAAAACCTAAAGTCCAACTTAAACCAAACACGGTAGATCTACTATAATTACACTAACAATAAACAACGTGGATTCACTATACATTAAACTAAGCAACGTGGATTCACTGTACATTAGACTAAGCAACGTGGATTCACTATACATTAGACTAAGCAACGTGGGTCCTCTATATTTTTCACCAAACAACGTTCATTCTTTTAAATTAAATGAAACAACGTAGATCGACTACACTCTAAACTATTCAACATTAATCATTCCAACAACACAGAACCGCTATATTCTAAACAACGTAGATCCACTGCAGTCTAAACATAGCTACGTTGTTCCACTCTTCTTTTCACTAAACAACGTACGTTGTACAGTATACTTTAAACTAAACAGCGTATATCCACTACATTTAACAAAACAACTTGGATCCACTAGACTCTAGACTAATCAACGCATATTTATTTTACAGTAAAAGCTCACAGTATCCTGAACTCAAAACTCTAGTCCACTGTGCTATATAAAATATTCCACGTGGACCAACTACACATAAAATTTAAAGACACAGTTTCGATATACTTTAAACTAAACAACGTAGATTCACTAGACTATTAACTAGTCAATTCAGATCCATTAAACTCTAAACAAAACCGATCAACTAATTTCTAAACCAATCCACGTTGATCAACTTTCATCAAAACTAAGGAATTTTCATCACTTGTAATGTAATCGTCGAAACTGTGTTAAGTAACATTATCATTTACGAAATATTTTTAGTTAATGAATAACTGGTAATATTATTTTAAACTTATGGACAACGTGGATGGACTAAAGTGTATGAAAACTGAAGTATGCGATATTATGATTATGAAATCATATTCATCCACACTATTTTGTTCAAATCTGACTTTTTGCTTTAACTTGCCACTATTCAAATGAAATGGAAACCATATTAAGCAATAACTTACCCAATAAATGGAATTTCATTATGGCATCGGAAGTGCATGATGGACAAAGATCAGCATTAGTATCTGGAACTAAAATTCCTCCTGCCTATACAGCGTTGTTCTTGGTGAAATCTGTAATATTCAAGTCCCTCTATGAAGCGAGTCAAGAAGTTATTACATGGTAATTCGCCATCCAGCAGCAACAACCGCCCATTCAACTCTGTGTCAATAAGGACCAGTGCTGATAAATTACCATACCGAAACCGTCCCGTGCTATGTCGCCATGGTATGCGTGTTGCTTCGAACCATCTGCAATGACAGATTATAGAAGCTAATATAACTAAAATAGCGGAATTACACATTCGATTTTCCATAGTTGATTTCTGTAATTTTTACCATTACATGTCTCTTAAATTTGCCCAGAAATATTAAACATTCATTCTGTCTGACCGATTAATCCAGGTAACGAATCACGTGACCAATGACGTGATTTGCCATCATTCAGCAAACTAACACTGCCTCTCTATTCAATATAAATTGTTGCATTGATAACGGCCAATTGCGGCCGTGCATGTACTAGTTAGAATTTTATCTATCGATCGGGAACACAGCACTAGAAAGACAATTTTTAAATTCAATACAATTTTGTCTGATGTTGGCATATTCGATTGGCAGCACGAACCATCAGTTATCGGAGAGATATCCGAGTGGCCGTGGGCGACTGCTTGAAAGCTTTATGTTCGAGAGAAGCCGAATCGTTCAGGCCCAATCATGTTGCAGACCGTTATTTCAAATCCATATGTTATAAAACAGTGCTGTACAACAAGATAAACACTCGAGGAACACAATAGGCCGCTGCTGTTATTGCGCATTCAATTAAAGGCGCCATAGCCTCGCTAATTGCTTGAAAATACAATTTATCCAGATTTCAAAAGCACTGCATTAACTGATTCTGTATTTATCTAAACTACTGATTTAGCACAAGTAGCTTTTAGACTGACACTTCACTAATCAATGCTAATAATTTATCCTTTTATGTACTTGAGCCTATTTTTACTACCAGCCTTCTAACCGTTCCCTTTTTCACAATGATTTTGTATTGATTTTGTACTGGGCTGTGATGCATAAATAAAGATTGTCATGTGACAAGTATCGTATGAGTTGCTAAACTTCGGAATCTGTCAGTTGAAACAAGACTGACATGTAACTGAGCGCATAAAGGCCTGTTGAAACATTAGTCCACTTTGTTGAAACGTCGAGTATTTGGAGAGAATAGAGCTAGTGGTAATATACGCAAGCGCAAACTAAAACAACGTGTGACCGTTTTTAATATTATTCTCATACAACTGTAAACATAATGCTCATATGAGAAAGCCACCTGAAATACATCTATCCCTTACTATGAGACAAAATGATATGATCTTGTCTCAAACCCACATAATGTCCATTACATCCGCACCATACTGTAGTTTATCCCGCATTATGATCTGAACCAAATTAAATGTTGCTAGAATGAAAGAATAATAATCAGTCATATGCGTTATTGTGGGATAAGGAAATCTCTCTATCTAGGTCGGAGCCGGTAGGCAATTACTTGGCAAACCCTGTATATCTGGGTCAGAACCGGTAGATAGGAACTCAGCCAACTCTTGTTCCTACCGAACAATTCTGTCATTTGTGTTTGACTTCCCTATTCAGTAACAGTATATATTACATATTATATTAATAACATAATACATTGAAGAGCAGAGGTTTAAAAACTGCTGTTATGTCAAAGCTCCCATCATCAATTCATAACCCGATAAGACTCGGGATTTTGTTTATACCAAGGCCCTTGCTCGAGAAGCACATTAAGCTTAGGTTTGTGTTTTATGTACACTATACATAAGTAAATGGACCTTTCCAGAGTCAAAGGAAGAAAGAGAAAGCCATATAATTTGCTTGTTTCGCTGTGTTGCAAGTCAGGTTTCTCAATTTTAAAACCGACACAATGAAGTTCAAATATTATTAACATTTTTCATTTATTCCAAACATTTATATCCCATTCTTTAAAAACAATTCTGTTCAAGGAAACTCTGGGAATAATTTTATGAAGCCAATTATATAAATACAATTATTTTGGTTTCCTTTTAGTTTTTCTCGTCGTCCTGGTAACTGTTCTTGCATTTTATTTGTATTCGTTACAAACACTGTTCATTTTCTCAGTTTTGTGCATCGCTCCACCAAGGTGTACATAATATAGGTTGCATTGTTGGGTCAGTATCCAACACATGCTTGAAGAATACCAAAATACAGATACTATAGGTTGCATTGTGGGGTCAGTATCCAACACAAGTTTGTGGAATACCAAAATGCAGATACCAGAGGTTGCATTATGGGGTCAGTACCCAACACATGTTTGAGGAATACCCAAATGTAGATACCATAGGTTGGATTGTATCGTTAATATACAACATATGCTTGAGCAATACCAAACGTTTTGGTTCATTGGATAAGTACTCCTATACAAACGATCTGTGCTCAAATCTGTTTGTAGAAATATTGTATCTTTCATTTATCAGAACATATAAATGCTGCAATAATGTAGATAATATTATGGGTTGCCGTGGAGTAGAGTCGATACCAATTCAACTGATGAAGGCCTATTATTTTGTGGTCCATTAATATTGTCAGAGCTTTATCTATCTCGCATGTATTTCATCATCTACTCAGTTAAACTGTCCCTAGTGAGATAAAAATGAATGACTTTGTATTGATTTTTGTAACCCAACCGATACGGAGCATTTGCACTCCACACTGATAAAGCTTGAACTTTTAAAAATCATTTTTTTCGATGACATATTTACGACGTTTCGAACTATACGTATAAGATATATAACAGCTGTAAATATAGCACACAAAACCCGTGTCTCCTCAGTAAATCCTCTCCTTGAAACGATATTTAAAAAACTCTGATGAGCCACGCAAATGCCAGAAACAGCAATTTTATGAAATTCTTAAAATTCTAAAAATTACTCAAAATGGTGAATTTAGATTTAACGTTTGCCAGAAAAGTGACTTTCAAGTTATTTTAATTTTATATCATATTCTAAGTCGTCGATTCTATGAAATAAAACTTTTCGTAATATTTCTAAAATGAATAGAGTATAGCGTTATTAGTAACGTGCGAAATTCTTTTGCTAGATATAACAAAACCTTACATAAAGTAAACGCTGCATTCCAGCATATGTATTAAGCAAGTCGGAAAATCAATTTTTCAAGTCAGTCCTTGTGGCTGTAACTGCCCATTGATTTATTGCCATTGTTTTGATCTCATTTTGGTAATGGTATATATTTACGACCACGCCATGTCGGACAATGTAGCCCTCAGGAGAAAATTATTTATCAACTACATTCAAATCTTGTTTGTAAACAACTTGCACGAATTCAGCAAAAGTTTCCCTGTAACCTAATTACAATTTAATTTCAGTTCCAGAAGCATTTGCGTTGCATAAAGCAGAAGAAAAAGACAAACAAGCGCTATATAGATTACTTGCATTTACTCTTTCTTAGAAATATTTTGTGAATATCACATCCGCAACTGCTTGAAGGCCTAGTTCCAATCCCGACCGGAAGACCTGGAAACGGTTGGTAACATATGTTACACAAGATCTGTGATTTGTCACGACGGTGATGATTTCCTGAACTACCTGCATCAAACAAAGTGTGAAAAACCTAAAACGTGTTGGATGATCTCACGGCGTACATGGTTGTAAGCTAATTAGCTCCTTTCTACATGTAGTTAAAATTAATATTTAATCAATCAGGTGTCATGTTTGGGCTGTCCATAACTGTTATATGTATTACATTAGATCAAACAGACAATTACATTCCTTTACGGAGCGACTTTCCTCGACGACATCCAATTTCGGAATGACCATTGGTGATGTGTTTGTCCCTCTTTTTTAGTTGTGTCTCGGCCTTTAATAACGGTATTGAGTGAGTATACGGCTACTCTGGGTGATTTTCATTTTAGGTTCATCAAGTGTCTATATCAACGTGGCCAAACTCCCCGGAGTAGAGTTAAATTTGTAATCTATACACAGATTGTATTTCCTGTGTTAAGGGAGCTTCATACAGATTGGACCTAGCACTGTGATGGAGCAAATGACATTACGGAAAAACTATTTCCGCTAATCACTCCCAGTGGATGGGACATTATATTGATTATCTGTTGGAATGTGCTGCCGACTTTTACAAAGGACATAATTATATTGCTAGGCCATGCTGGACAATGTGGCCGGCAGTATAAGATCATTCATGCAAAATATGTAGAATACCATGGAATGATTTAGAATAGTTTCTCAAGGATAGATAATGTGATTGAAAAAAACTTCAATTTGATAATGCACATATGTCAAAATTGAAATATTACTTTCCGCATATATAACTAATATTTGCTGAGCCTGAACCTGCGTTTACAACAATATCTGACTGGCGTTATTGAACACTGCAAGCCTTTTAATTTACGCATAAATGCGAATAAGGGAAAGTTGTAGTTTTGGAAGTAATGGTACAGCTAAACTCCAATCAGAAGTTTATAAATCATCTTTGGCTGTAGTTGATCAAAATAAGTATTTGGGTTTTCATTTCTCTAAATCTTGTAGTCCCTTAATGCTTGGGAAGTTAAATGTAGAAAATGACAAAAGAGTAATGAACTTAAATGTTCGTGCGAATTAAAAAGGTTCCTTTACCCTTTTGATTTATCTTATAAACGTGTTAAGCATACTATTATTCCAAGTCTATATAAACGTTTTGATCATACTATTATTCCAAATCTATTATACGTTTGCGAGATCTAGGGTTTCCAAGATATTACGATTATAGTAAGAGAGCAGATTGATTGTATGAGACATTTTTTATCGTTAAAAAAATACACCCCTTTTTGTTGCTGTATAGGAAACTATAGGAAACTAGGTAGGATTGTCTTTGGAAATTAACATGAAAATGAATATGATTACTTACTGATCTAGGATTATATATAATCTAGAAAGAATAAAATTAAAGGCAACAATGAAAGGCATATCTGTCATATGCTACACTAATCTATATAATATTAACAATATGCATCTTCAGGTCTGAGATATCTGTGATACATTTTCATACCTCCAAGACAAACTTACCGTGTATTATGGTGTAAGGTTCTCCGTTTAAGAGGGTCAGAATTCGTCAGTTTTTATTTCCGTATGCAAATATAAGCTTTGGAGAACTGATTTCCGTAAAACTTGACAATATGTTTCAATCAACCAAAGAAATAAGCATACTAAGAGGTCAATAGCTTACATATTAAAACCACTGGCACAAAAATTATATTTTGTCTCTGTGTTTTATATCCGCTCCATAACTTCGGTTCTGAGCAGAGTTATATGAAAGTATGTATGTATGTATGTATGTATGTATGTATGTATGTATGTATGTATGTATGTATGTATGTATGTATGTATGTATGTATGTATGTATGTATGTATGTATGTATGTATGTATGTATGTATGTATGTATGTATGTATGTGTGTATGTATGTGTGTATGTATGTATGTATGTATGTATGTATGTATGTATGTATGTATGTATGTATGTATGTATGTATGTATGTATGTAATGATGTATGTATGTATGTATGTATTTCTCAAGCCAAGAAAAAAGCGCTTTTAATTTTTTTTTATTGCAGGGTGGGGGTGCGATATAAAAGAACAAAACAAAAACCATTATTTTCCCGGTTACATTCAATCTGTCGCAACATTTAATGCCGACCTTTACATGTGTACATGTAGTATTTATGTACAGTTCTTCTATATTATGTTGTATTTTCCTTCTTGTCGTTGTTACTGCTATTCTCTGATTGGCCAGCGGGCACAATTCCACAAAAGTATATTGAATACCTCTTTTTAAAAAAAACTAGTATCAATCATATACTTAGAGGACAAGATATAAGGTGTGAAATTAAATGGACTGTTTACATACTTTAATGAATATTAACATTAACAATAGTTCGATTGAAAATATGTTAGCTTGAAATAGGTTCGATACAGTTATAAACGTTTTTTTAATTATAAAACTGGTACGTGCAACATTGCAAAGATATAATTCTGAGACAATGACAAGCAAAATTTACTCGCTCAGACTAATAAAGTAACCTCCTTTGTCTTGACTGACGGTGAATGTAAATGTTGATGCATGTGTATAGCTCCGGGGGCAATCAAACAGAAATGAATATGACTGATAAGCAGAATGTGCAGCCTTGATAACAATTGGATTGATTGTTGTTGTTCATTTGGTGTTTAAGGTACATCAACACCAGAAGGTTATTTTGTGCGGAGTCAATTGGAGTAAAGTGCCTTACCCAAAGATACACGACAGTAGCCATCTCAGACTGACCCGATGGTAGGATTCCAACCCACACCCCGTAGGCAATTAGGGTAAGCATGTACTTGTATAATGCAAGCAATATGTATGTTGTCTTCATTACCAGTTAGGGAAATGTACATGATGTTTTGTACACCTATGGTTCAAAATTACTATTTTGCAGGTAATACAGTCTTTTTATGTGCTTCTTATTACATGTAAACGCTAATATCATTTGATTTCACGGATACACGTACTGTCTTGTTTATTTCTCTCCGACGGAGCCTGAGGAAACCACGCAAGCACCAACATCTACATTCGGTATACGTTGGGATAAAAGTAGTTAACATTTTTCACATCATCTAAGCAGTCAATATATCTCTTGGGAACTGGAAATGTTTCTCATTGATTTCTGCCATCTATCCGGGCTTAACTAATACATACAACAGAAGATGATGTGTAGACGTTTATAAGGAATTTGAATTCTGATGATCATTTATTTATTTATTTATTTGTTTGTTTATTTATTTATATGTCAATCCTGTGTGAGGAATGAAAAAACTTGCTTTAGCACGTTTTTTACTTGCAGTCGTTTTTTCAAAGCAAATATTAATTGTGGTGAATTGTTATCACACGTGAAGTATATTCTGAAGAAATTTGTGGAAAATTTACAGAAATTATGAGTTTTGTCAGAGAAAGTGCAACTACATTTCCCATCACACGTTTAAAAGATTGGCGAACGCATTACGGATGTTTTAACTTACTGGCTTACTGGAGCATAAACGGCCCTTGTCTTTAGTAAACTCAACTCATTGCGCCGTCAAGAGTCTCAAAATGTGGGGGGCCTCGCTTTCGTTACACTTAGTTTCTGTCTCCCTCTTCCGCCTCCCCCCCACCCCCCCCCACCCCCCCCACCCCCCGTTAAATTGCACATTGCAAAAAGAATGTCACCAATTATAAGGAGCGCAGCTATTTTAGTTCATATAGTTTTATTTAATTTTGTTGACAAAGATCAGAATAGTGTAGAACACAGACGTTTCACCCTGTTTACAATGTTGTCAATTTGGTGCCATGGTTGGTTTGGTATGGAAACATTCGAAATAAAATTTTTCCAAACACTGTTTTTGCTTTCTCCACTAGTAACCACCTGCTATTCACAGAACAAAGGCACATTTTACCGCTAAAGTCAATAGTCCAAATCAGATTTTGAACATTGTCATATTATCATTTTGACAAAATTACAATTACTTGTTGGACTTTTTCATGAGATCGTTAAGAATATTAAATTTCCGTGATACCTGGTGCTTAGCCTGCATTAAGATTTCATTTTTTTCTTGTGGTGATATCACGTGCATTTTGCATTTAAATATGCTTTTGATGTTTTAATTAATATTAATCTCCTCTGTGAATATGACACCATTTTAATTGATACAATTTGTTGATTTTATTGTGATCGACATTAATCAGACGCTTTATAATGGTGCGAAATTACAAGGCTGTGAAATAATGTAAGTTAATAAATTACTGCAATTTTGTGCTTTGTCCACAGTTCTATATTTGCTCCTTTAGAAACTAATGGTGATAAATATTAGTTTTGTACGTACTGGATTTTCCATTGTCTGAAAATAACATAATTGCTCTGACGATATGCAGATCACAGGATCACAGGCATTGCAAACAAATGGGGTTTACATACAATTAAATCAAATTAATAAAATTATTAAAGACTTTTTTTTTAATTGAACGATAAAATTTGACTGCTATCTGTTCTGTACACATATTATCATTCACTCAGTTAAGCTGCGTCCAGTGAGTTGGACATAAATTGCTTAGCATTGATTTTGGAGCTCAAACCCATTGAATGAGTAAGAAACAGACATCTACAATGACTTTTAGCAACGATGAACTCCTCACAAATCATCCTTTGAAAGAATTTGGGCAACAATCACATTCTGAAAATACTTTCCTTTTGTGGATTTCCAGAATACCACGCAAGAGCGTACTAGTATTTAAAGTTTATAAGAAGAGATTATTTGTGGGTTTCACGGGCACTTTTAACACATTATTGGTTATATCATGGTGAGGGAAAGGGAGCTAAGTGCCCTTCCTAAGGATATATTGAGTGACCCGACTCTGGCTGGCTTGGGTGGGTACCGAACCCGGGGACGATTGGATTACGAGTCCATCCCTCTACCAACTGAGCTAACACGGCACCCATGTAGAGGGCGTTAGCGACTCGTAATAATTTCTGGAGTAATAAAATGATTTTGTAAAATCTGTTTCTGTTCGTTGACATTTGAAAACGAAATACAGACACATAAACAGTTAGTTTTCTTTCCTGCGATTCTATAATCTCCTACAATGTACCTTTCATCATGATGTGTATTCATTCCCGTTGTATGATGAAGAAATATCATGGTTAATGGTCTAGTTTATTAACTTTTGTAGATGAAATGAGTATTATGTTTCAAACTTTTACATTACCGTTCCGACTTGCAATTAAGACTTTATCATCCAGCAATCCGATGTACTTTGATGAAATTAATACGAAAATATTTATGGCAGTGCAAAACTTCATACAATTATCAAATTAATACACAAGTCACAACCACACATGTTCATTCCATCTTGTATACAATTATATGATCTCTGAAAAAATTACATATACTAGAACTGATCATGTATATATTTATATTTGTATATGACTTATCTACTTGAAGTCAGTAGACAAGTATTGATTGTTAAAATTTATTTGTAATACGGGAGACAGTTTGCAACAAGCTTCCAGCTTTCTACTGAATCCCCATATATTATATTGTTATAAATCATACTTGAATATGTTTTCTTGAATAAATACTGTTCATACAAACTTTGATGACGATCTTACTCTGTTCTGATCATTTGATCTCACGTACCGTCTAACATATCCGACCCAAAAATATGCATCTCTTCATTAACCGTGGAGTTATTACACAAAAGTGAGAAATCTTATAGCTTCATTGTAAATACACGACTAACGTCATATGAAAACTCTGGCTCACATTTTTGTTCATATATCATAGGAGGAAAAATAACATGTGAAATAGAAAGGCAAAATATTAAAATTAAGATTTATTTGTCTTTAATTTATAATACTTAGTTAACTCGCGGTGTGAATATTAATGCTTATATGTCTATTTATACAGAGAGGGGATAATGGTTTAGTGTGGCTACACTATACTTTAGGTGATTTAATTGTGGAGGTTATTTGGAACAAATCTGTAGTAAAGGATGATTGAAAGGAATGTTGAAAACCCAATAATGTGTTAAAAGTGCCGTTAAAACTATCAAAAGAAAAGAATGTAGAGTGAAAACACTACATTTTACTGGGTACAACTAGTGAATGAAAATCCAGGGAAATTAAGATTGCAGCTATATGCACCATCTGATAGCCAGCAGAACGGAATAATTCACAGAGAACATTAAGGGCATTCTTAAATATTTCTGCACGATCAAAATATCATCGCATCAAGCCTTACTGTGGCGAATAATGTTTAATCTTATACGTACTCAGTTTTTAAATTGGTATGGTACTAGGTAATACATTCATTAATTTTACATTTTTGCTTTCTAATTTTTTGATAGTTTGTCTACGATTATAAACTGAATTAGTAACTGTTGATATTATAAACTGAATTAGTAACTGTTGATATTATAAACTGAATTAATAACTGTTGATATCATAAACTGAATTGATAACTGTTGATATCATAAACTGAATTGATAACTGTTGATATCATAAACTGAATTGATAACTGTTGATATCATAAACTGAATTGATAACTGTTGATATCATAAACTGAATTGATAACTGTTGATATCATAAACTGAATTGATAACTGTTGATATCATAAACTGAATTGATAACTGTTGATATCATAAACTGAATTGATAACTGTTGATATCATAAACTGAATTAGTAACTGTTGATATTAAAAACTGAATTAATAACTGTTGATATTAAAAACTGAATTAGTAACTGTTGATATTATAAACTGAATTAGTAACCGCTGATATTAAAAACTGAATTAGTAACTGTTGATATTATAAACTGAATTAGTAACCGCTGATATTAAAAACTGAATTAGTAACCGCTGATATTATAAACTGAATTAATAACTGTTGATATTATAAACTGAATTAATAACTGTTGATATTATAAACTGAATTAGTAACCGCTGATATTAAAAACTGAATTAATAACCGCTGATATTATAAACTGAATTAATAACTGTTGATATTATAAACTGAATTAGTAACCGCTGATATTAAAAACTGAATTAATAACCGCTGATATTAAAAACTGAATTAATAACCGCTGATATTAAAAACTGAATTAATAACTGTTGATATTATAAACTGAATTAGTAACCGCTGATATTAAAAACTGAATTAATAACCGCTGATATTATAAACTGAATTAATAACTGTTGATATTATAAACTGAATTAGTAACCGCTGATATTAAAAACTGAATTAATAACCGCTGATATTAAAAACTGAATTAATAACCGCTGATATTATAAACTGAATTAATAACTGTTGATATTAAAAACTGAATTAATAACTGTTGATATTATAAACTGAATTAATAACTGTTGATATTATAAACTGAATTAGTAACCGCTGATATTAAAAACTGAATTAATAACCGCTGATATTAAAAACTGAATTAATAACCGCTGATATTAAAAACTGAATTAATAACCGCTGATATTAAAAACTGAATTAATAACTGTTGATATCATAAACTGAATTGATAACTGTTGATATTATAAACTGAATTAATAACTGTTGATATTATAAACTGAATTAGTAACCGCTGATATTAAAAACTGCGGATATTAAAAAAAAAAATGCATTAGTAACCCTGATATTATAAACTACATTAGTAAATACTGATATTATAAACTGAATTAGTAACAGCTGATATTATAAATGAATTAGTAACAGCTGATATTATAAACTGAATTAGTAACAGCTGATATTATACACTGAATTAGTAACAGCTGATATTATAACTGAATTAGTAACAGCTGATATTATAACTGAATTAGTAACAGCTGATATTATAACTGAATTAGTAACAGCTGATATTATAACTGAATTAGTAACAGCTGATATTATAAACTGAATTAGTAACAGCTGATATTATAACCGAATTAGTAACAGCTGATATTATAACCGAATTAGTAACAGCTGATATTATAAACTGAATTAGTAACAGCTGATACTATAAACTGAATTAGTAACAGCTGATATTATAACTGAATTAGTAACAGCTGATACTATAAACTGAATTAGTAACAACTGCTATTATAAACTGAATTAGTAACAGCTGATATTATAACTGAATTAGTAACAGCTGATATTATAACTGAATTAGTAACAGCTGATATTATAACTGAATTAGTAACAGCTGATATTATAAACTGAATTAGTAACGGCTGATATTATAACTGAATTAGTAACAGCTGATATTATAAACTGAATTAGTAACAGCTGATATTATAAACTGAATTAGTAACAGCTGATATTATAAACTGAATTAGTAACAGCTGATATTATAACTGAATTAGTAACCGCTGATATTATAACTGAATTAGTAACCGCTGATATTATAACTGAATTAGTAACAGCTGATATTATAACTGAATTAGTAACAGCTGATATTATAACTGAATTAGTAACAGCTGATATTATAACCGAATTAGTAACAGCTGATATTATAAACTGAATTAGTAACAGCTGATATTATACACTGAATTAGTAACAGCTGATATTATAAACTGAATTAGTAACAGCTGATATTATAACTAAATTAGTAACAGCTGATATTATAAACTGAATTAGTAACAGCTGATATTATAACTGAATTAGTAACAGCTGATATTATAACTGAATTAGTAACAGCTGATATTATAAACTGAATTAGTAACAGCTGATATTATAAACTGAATTAGTAACAGCTGATATTATAAACGGAATTAACTGCTGATATTACAAACATTTTAATTTTCTCTCATTATTAACTATTGATATCATAACTAATTTATTTAAACTTATCTCATACTCATAATTCTATTAAATCTATTTTGGTTCTTCGATTTAGACCAACAACATATTGAAATAATCTATAGTAATAAATGGTCCATATTGAAATATGCTATAGTAATAAATGGTCCATATTGAAATATGCTATAGTTATAAATGGTCTATATTGAAATATGCTATAGTAATAAATGGTCAGTATCAGGTGCAATGGTTCCCCAACGCAAATTCCACAGTATTTTAATGCATCTTAAAAGCAAACAGTGACCCAGGAGTCGTAAAGCAAAATACGCCATGTATATGATGAGTCTTTTTGTTACCTTTGCATATGAAGTTTTGTCAGAAAATAGTTTGAAATGCAACTGTAACTGGAATTTCTTTGAAGTGACCACAGAGTAAGGGAAATAATTACTTCTCTCACGAAGGTAACATTTTTTAAGAAGAAATGAGAGGAACGCTTCCGTTACCGTCCAATGTAGAATGTTTTATTAAGAAGCAAAAAACCAAACCAATAAAGGTTGCGGAAAATATTTACTATTTTCTACAACCTAAACAACACATATACAGCATATATAAGTTTTATTTATCCGTGATTGTATTTAAATCTTCAAGAAGCGTAGATTCTTGTTTTAAAAAATGTCTAAATGACCATATTTAGTCCAGATGTTAAGGAAAAGATGGATATCTCTATCATACGTTCGAAACAACAGTAGTATTTAACGGTAACGTTATTTTCCTTATAAAACACTTTGATCCATGGTAAGGAATGTAACAAATATATGCTGCACAATGAAATCGATATCTGTCCCATTTCATCAAACACTATCAGATATATGATATCGGGTAATCCTGCGCACCTAAGGATTTTATCATGGCGCTATCTAAATGTTTGCTTATGGCATTGAAAACACCTACCTTCACTTTAAATAAACAAATCAATTATTATATTTGTTAATGAAAATTTACTAGAAACAAGCATACCCCTCTAGCAAATTCAGTTTTGTGTCTAATTCTGCGCAGGCACTGTTTTACTTTCATCTTCAGACTTCCTGTTTTCAGCAGCGAATCAAAATTTTCCTTACGCATTCAGTCACATGTAGGTCATTATGTTTTCAAATTTCAATTGTCCATCTTCTTTATTTGGTCGGATAACTAGTGTATACTCTGAGTAGTCATTTGCACTCAAGCAAAAACCACAGTTTAAAAGATTTAGCAAATTATTTATATTTTATCAAATCAAAGTGTCAGTGATTGACCTTGACTTCGCATTTTCTAAAAATGGAATAGTTTATTTTGTTTAAGAGGGGTTACAAAGTGGTAAAAAGGGCTGCCACAAATGGTTTTTGTTTTGCTGCAATGCTGAATTTATTGTTTCAGCTGTAATTAACCAGAAGTGTATGAATTCACAAGTTCAAGGTACAATATGAAATTTCCATATCAAACTCGAATGAAATATCGATATATTATATGGAATTCAGTTAGCTAAAAGCAATAGGTTACAGCCGTAAATACGTTAAAAATCCGTAACGTTGGATATATATATATATATATATATATATATATATATATATATATATATATATATATATATATATAACAAAGATTGCATACCCAATATATTAATACTGTTATGCAAAACTGGTCCATTGGATGATAAGAAGCGGTAAATTAAAAATGGTATTCAACTTTTTCCGGCCACTGTCTGCACTTGAGTCATCCACTAATAAATCATATAAAAGTACAAGCAAATTCAAACATTAAAAGGTTTAAGATTATATATATATATATATATATATATATATATATATATATATATATATATATATATATATATATGTGTGTGTGTGTGTGTGTGTGTGTGTATAACTTGGATCTTCCTTGACGATGGATGTTTATACGACATTGGGATTTGAAAGAAGATTTATCATTCCAATTCATTTGAGACTGTTCATTAGCACATTCATCACTGAGAAGAATGAAAGATAAGGTTACACAAATGAACTCTGAAGGGGAATATGTATATCACAAGACCTACACAGCTCTAATGGCACACTCCTTAATAACATGGAGGAGTCCCAGTATTTAAGACCAGATCAGAAACAACATCGTTATAAGCTGTTCGTACAATATGTACATACTTAAACGATCTGACCAAACTCACTTTGTCCTTTGCTGAAGGAAAAAAAGCTTCAGACTGAAGAGAAAGTAAATTATTAATTTTGGTATGGCTTATTTAAAGTGACTGAAATTTTAAAAGTGAATTTTTCGATGAGCTATAACAAGTCCCCAAAGATAATAAAAAGACAGACAATTCATGCTAAATAACAGTACTGTGTTGCGTTCTGGCATAATTCAGCGATAATCAATCAATTTAAGAAATGTGTACAATATCTGAAATAGTAGCTCCTGAAATTTTACGATTTCAATGCATAATTTTCGAGCTGCATGGGGCTAAAAACAATTCTATTCATATTAAAGGATTAGCATAACATGTGATTATGTCAACTGAATAGCATGTTTTATAGGTTAGCTTACGTGTTTGCCATTTTAATTTACTCCAAAATTCGATGAAATTATTCTAACGATTCACATTATGCAATAAACTTTCCATTAAGAAAGTTGAAACTCTGACATTTTTGGGAGTGGTATGGGTGCCCACTTGTATGTAATTATTCACCAATAAATTTTAAAACTTTATATTAGAAGCCAAAATAACCTGCAAAAAAGACATGTTACCTCCCTAAATTTGTAATATATTTTGACAGTTGCCATTGCTTTTTGTTTTTATTTTGTTGTTGTTGTTGTTGTTTTTAAATTTAAAAACAGGTTGACACCCCGAACTTGGGAAAATCTTTTGTCATTCGATAAATGACATTAATTTAAGCCTGTCATTATCTTAATTGTTCCTAATTGAACTGAAAGTAGTGCTATAGATTCGCATAGCAAATATCGGAGTTTTTTTTGTTGTTGTATATTTAAAAGCCTTCTAATTTCTATCGAATTTCACTGGAGCCATTAGAGTATTTAGTGCTTATTGTATTCGCTTTGTCACAAGTGAGCAAACTATTTGGATTTAAGAACAACCAATTTTTTTATATGATATATGTAACTATATATTGACGTACTTGCAATGTAAAATTGAGATCAAGCGAATTTACAGTTACACAGATGATAACTTTATTATCCGCTAATATATGAATTATTATCACAAGAATTATGCAATTAATGTATGTCCTACACAACAAGAGAATTTAATATCGTTATAGTGCTTTAGTGCATGCTGCAGTGAGATGTAAATTACACACTGAATTATGGTACTTTAAAATTACATTTTACGATATGAAATAGACCACACCCACTCACAGTGAAGTTTGGTTTGAGATAACCATGTGCAAGTTTCAGTTGCTGGATGCGAACATAGAGTTTTACTCGCAAACGCTATAAACTACATCTTGGGGTCGAAGTTTGTAACGGCAAATATAACAACTACATCTTGGGGTCCAGGCTGTTAACGTTAATAGCTATCAACTAAATCTTTGGTCCCAAGCTTTCAACGTCAAAAGCTATAAGCGACATCTTGGGGCCCAAGCTTTTAACGTCAAAAGCGAAAAACTATATATTGGTACCCAAGTTTTAACATCAAATGCTATCAACTACATCTTGGGGCCAAAGCTTTTAACGTCAAACGCTATCAACTACATCATGAGGCCCAAGTTTTTAACGTCAAAGCTATCAACTACATTTTGGGGCCAAAGCTTTTAACGTCAAAATCTATCAACTACATCATGGGGCCCAAGTTTGTAACGTCAAAGCTATGAACTACATCTTGGGGCCCACGTTTTAGCGTCAAAAGCAGCCCATGATAGCTTGAGTTATATTTGTAAATAAAGTCAGATAATTTTGTTTTAGAAAAGAAACATATAAAGAAAACCTTTGACGAGTGGAAACTTCAACAGTAAGGATATCACTAAGAGCCGTTTAGATCCAGGAGGAGCAAAAAGAATACGGTGTGCGTGTGTGTGTATGTGTGGCCAAGGTAATTTATTTGGACAGGAATGTACAGGGAAGGGTCCTAAAATGTATTCAATTATGTGCGACAAGAACTTTAAATTTATATACATATTAATGGACTGGTCAGAAAACCTGATATGAAAATATCAAACTTACTATGACCGCATAATGTTGAAGGTTATATACACATATATATGTCAAAACAGATGTGCAAATGAATTATCTCGTCCCCAGATTTTAATTAGAATCAGATAGCAACTTCGAAGTATTTGACCCTATATTCCACAGTATGTATTGATGATAAAATACAATGACCCATTGCCTGTGCCAAGGGATTTATCAAAAAGATACCAAATGGTGTATCTCCAGGATTAAAAATGCATTTAATCGATCCGGACGTCCCCAGATACTAGCAAATAGGAAACTTCCACCCCGGGGGAGGAATACGTCATGGTTAGGAATCTTTTCCGTTCTTTGTATGTCTGCCACTGGTGTGCTCACTTTTACATGATTACGTATAGTGAAACCGTAGGTCAGTAACTTGTGTCTTCATCAGCATTATCCGTATTATATACATTTCCCAATGGACCATACACACAGTGCTACACTAGGTGACCTTTTTCAATGGACCATACACACAATACTCCACTAGATGACCTTTGTCAATGGACCACACACACAATACTCCACAAGATGACCTTTGTGATGTATGATTTCTGTTGCCAAGCATACCAAATATAAGTATTATATATACTTCCCAATGGGCCACACACAATTTCTCCACAAGGTGGCTTTTGTCAATGGACTACACGCACATTACTCCACAAGGTGACCTTGTGTACCATGACCTTCTCTAATGGACCAAACACACACAATACTCCACAAGGTGGCCTTTGTCAATGGACCACACACACAATACGCCACAAGGTGGCCTTTGTGATGTATGAGTTCTGTTGCCAAGCATACCAAATATAAGTATTATATATACTTCCCAATGGGACATCCTAGGAACTAACATATTTGCTAACAACATGTCTCCTTATTGCCAACTACTCGAACTATTATTAATTTGCTATTACGACATCACTGGGATCAGTGGCCGCATGAGGGTTTGATGCTCCCGGGGGCAATGTTATTTAATGGCGCCCCCACCCCCTACCGTGGCGACCGGGGGCAATGTTCTTTAGTGGTGCTCCCTACTTTGCCAAAGAGAACAGTTTTTATGTCATTTGCCAACCTCACCCCCCCCCCCCATCTAAGCCCTGAAACCGAGAATTAAAGGAATGATATACGATAAGACTAAAGTAAACCAAACAGTATAACTACCGGAAATAAGAGTTCGGGCCCGCATGATAAAATTGTGGATTATTATGGATTATCGTCCACACAGGTGGATCACACTCAAGATTTATTCATAATTCTTGTTTTTCACAAAGTAATTAACTTCTTGCATTTGAGCCAAATAATATCAACCATTTTTCTTAATTTATCTGCATAATCATGTTTAGTTTGTAGAATAAACATCTGCTTGCCTAATTATATTTGAAGGGTATTTTAGCATATGAAACAGTTTGGAGTCGAAATCAAATTATTTCACTTGCCATAACAATAAAGACTTGGTTTCCTCTTCAACCAAATGCGATCTCACCATCCTACGTCACGAACCCTTCGGGTTTCTTGGCAGTGATTTCACGTGCCAGCTAATCAAAATATTTTTGAAAGGGTTTGAAGTTAGTTGGACCGCTTTGACATGAAAATAAATAACACTTATTTATGTGCCTTTGTTAAGCCACATCGTTTTAGCGGAACCTTGCTTATAGTAAAATTACGGTCAAAATCTTGCATCAAGTCAGATACCATCATCATGAAAAATACGTTCGATAAAACTCGTTCGCCTCAAACTTTCTTATAAGGAATGTTTCTTGAAAACAACATAGGACAATAAATACACTGAAGTAGCAGTTATTTATCTCAGCTTCTTTTCTTGTGTGATTGGTTCTGATGTCAGTTATTTATCTCAGCTTCTTGTCTTGTGTGAGTGGTTCTGATCTCAGCCTCAGGTCTTGTGTAAGTGGTTCTGAAGTAAGTTATTTATCTCATCTTCTGGTCTTGTGTGAGCGGTTCTGCTCTCAGATATTTATCTCAGCTTCCTTTCTTGTCTGAGTGGCTCTGACTTTTGTTTCAACACTTCGACAAATTTTTTAATCAGCTGAAATTCACGGCTAATGTAGAGAAGCCCGAAATGATCCAAATGCCTGTGACGAAGGATTCTGAGTAATAAACCTGTTTAAATATTTGTTTGTGTTTTAATTAAGTATGATACCAACACAATTTGAAGCAAATATTAAAATGGTTATCTTGTTATGTATAATACAAAATGCTATATCATAATGAATAATCGAATATGCTATCTCATAATCTATAATCCAAAATGATATCTCATAATTAATAATCAAAAACGCTATCTCAAAATCTATAACCCAAAATGCTATTTCATAATATATAATCCAAGATGCTGTCTCATTATCTAAAATCCAAAATGCTATCTCATAATCTATTTTTTTGAACAAAAATATGTTTTTATTTTACAAGTAAAAAGTTTATTCCTTTTTAATGAACATCATACATGAATGGTAAGGTCGACACAAATACTGAAAAGTAGAAAATTACCAGTGTTTCACACTGCTTAATACTTTTCAGCAGTTATTTGGTAGACTTATGAACTAACATGTTAATGACCTTGGCTTAAAGCTACCATGTTTTATGTTGACTTATGAGCAACATTTTAAAGAACTGGTCTTAAAACTGCCATGTTTATGTAGACGTTTGAACAGTTGGTCAATAACCTGGACTGAAAACTATCATGTTTATGTTAAAGCCCAAGCAGGTTTTCCTTCTGGTATGGGAAGTACTGGTACTAATTTAATCTTGCGCACTTCTAAAGCATTATATTTTAATAAATTTGGGCATGTTCCATTTGTATTTACGTCTCCAATAATAGGTTCCTTAGATTTTAGTGATTAGTTGTTTGATTATGGGAAGTCGGTGTTGGTGTTAGCCAATTTCTAGGAACAGACGTCATACTTTGAGTTGTTAAGAGACTTGGCAGTGACATGAACTGGTTTTGTAAAAACAACTGTGAACCAGTCTAGAATCGGTTCAGATACAATAGAGAATATACGGGTTTGGTGGTCCATCATTGGTTAATAATGAAAAGTGAAATGTTAGTAAAGAATTATATTTAGAGCTTATCCTATCTGTACCTAAAAATAAATAGAGACAAAATTCTATTGATGCAGTTTTAGTATTTCCCTGCATTGGGTGTTTGAATTGTGTTATGTATGTTTCATGCCACGGCAATGCTAACAAGGAAAAGCCATGCAAATATGAAGAAAAGCCATGCAAATGTGAAGTTGCAGTTGTGATATTGTGGTCATTTATTGATTGATTAGAGAAAAATTGTAGCTATCATAGTCTGGGCGCGTTACGAGAACTTCCAGTTGACAACGAATGTTGTCGGGAAGTCCTTGGATATAGGGGAAAACAAGGGACTTCCAGCCCGACCTCACGCAGGTGTTTGATTCGCTCGGTAGATGAACCCCTGTGCGTGTTACAATATCAATAATGACAATATGATGGTTTGTGCTTTTTTTGGATTTTATAAAAGCTTTTGATAATCTTGTTCCAGACGATGCTTGTCTGTGCTTTTGTGGATTTTACCAAAGCGTTTGATAATTTTGTTCCAGAAGATGATTGACTGTGCTTTTGTGCATTTTACCAGAGAATTTATTAATCTTGTTCCAGAAGATGCTTGTCTGTGCTCTTGTGGATTTTATCAAAACTTGATAATCTTGTTCCAGAAAATTCAATGTATAAGTTGATAAATACAGGATTGAAAAAGGAAACGAAAATTCTAAGGATAATTCAAACAATATATAAATCAACCAAACCGTTTTTAAGCTTTTTAATGATATTTCTGATCCATTCTTTTGTCTTACTGGTGTTCGCCAAAGGAAAAGTCTTCCCCTTGTTCTTGTTGCTGTGTACATTAATAACTTTGAAAGAGAGTTTGTGGCAAAGGGTAGTGGAAGAACTGACATGTACATGGCACATATATTTACTGTTGCATTATTCTGTGTACATTATTGACTTTGAAACAGAGTTTATTGCAAAGGGCATTGGAGGAGTTGACATGTGCGTGGTACAATATTTACTGCTCAGAATGGTATTTCTTTCATAGTGGTGTACTTCTTGATATTGTTGATTCATTTTCTTTTCTTTGTGTAATTTCTACTTATGGAGGTTGCTTTAGATAATTACAGAATATCTTGGCAGAAAATGCACAGAAAGCAATATTCGCAGTGGAAAGCAATTAAAATGCTTTATGAATTGATCCTCGAAACGTGAATGTGAATTATTCAATAAGCTTGTCCTTCCAATTTGGAATTATGACTGTGAAGTCTGGGGTTTTAATAAGTATCCTACATTAGAGAGTAATCACTTAAAATTTTGCAAGGAAATTCTTGGTGTGCTACAAAGCTGGTAGAATGACTTTATTCACAAAGAATTGGGCAGGCAGCCATTAATTTATGACAGGTAATTTGGAATAATAAAATATTGGTAAAATGTTTTGTAACTGGATGGAAGAGAACTTGCTATTCAAGACTTCGATATGAAACTTTAAGATACAGATGTACAACCAAACAAATAGTGTTGTAAGTAAGGTTTTAAATGATTTGGGTTTTTCTGAGGCTTGGTTGAATGAGGTTACAGAAGATGCAAATAGTTTAATATCATTATGTAAAAAGCCAATTAAAGATGTTTTCGTACAATTCTGGAGAGCCAGCCTGTCAAGTTTTCCTATTAAATCCCTGCACTGTCATCTTGGTGTGAAGTTTGAATGTAAACAATATTTAACTGTTAGGAAGGAAACATTCTGAGTTGAGCTGACACGGCTCAGAGTTTAATCACATCGCCTCCACATTGTGACCAGCGGGTAAAATAAACCTAGACCTACTCCATGGAATATGGAATATGTAAGAGCTGTAACAATTTAGCAGATAAATGTCATTTAGCTTTGGAATGTTCATACAATTCCGAAATTCGAGCCTGGTATCCGTTTAAATTTATTAGAAAATCGAGTACACATACATTCATAGGAGTATACAATACTGTTAACTACAACACCATCAAAAGCCTTGATATATTTGTGCCAAAAGCATTTTTACATGTAAATAATGTTTCATTAATGCGATTTTCCAACTCTCAAACTTTCTTTTACTTTCTCTTTTCTATTTTTTTCTGTATTTCTTTCTTTTTTCAGGAAAAGCTACTATTATGTGGAAAATGTGTCTTTTAATGCAATAGTGCTTTGTGTGTATCCCTCTGTACGTATTTTGTATTGATACAATTTATGCTTTTACACTTGTATATGCAAACAAAGGACACATTTGTCGTTACTAATGTACCTCATATATCCCTTGCATTGTGTCTATATGTTTATAGGTTGATTTATTGACACAAGGGTCAATTGGTCTGTGGATTGAAATAAACTCTATCACATATATCATGTTCTAAGCCATTTTCAAAGTTTAGTGTATTGTTATGGAAACAAGGGCTGCGAACCGAGGCCTTGCTAATTGATAATTAGTGTGCCTTGTCTTCTAAATAGCTGTAATAAGTTAGCAAACCTTATTTAGTGACAAACATTTAACAGGGAGCTATGCAGATATCAGCTCAGCCGACTACCCAAATCGAACAAGTACAACACAATGTATTTAATATGGAGACAATTCGGTCCCAGCCACATGTGATATTACTTGGGGAGCTATAATATGACAAGAGTTTTATTTGATTATGCTTTCAAAGGCAGCTTGAAACAACTGACTTGATGAACTTACAACTGGTTATCAAATATCATAAAATGGAGGATCATCTGTGTCCAATGTTTTTTCCTTTTTGGATGTTATCAGATGAACATTCAGTTAATATTTTATGTGTATGCATGCCTTTGTATAAATCTGGAACTTTAAGTAAAACAATTCGTGATACTTGCTGATAAGGTGGGGGAGGGGGAGAGTACTGCAAGTGGTTCTCGATAAATTTAATCTAAGAAGAGTATATTTAATACGTGAATAACCTTTTTAAGAAACTGTTCTTATTAAAATACTAGCTACTGTATCTGTCTGAAATTGATCAAATGAGGATATATAGAACACAAAATAATTTAATAGGAGATAATGATATCGGTTTTGCAAACTTTTCTCCTACTCACCCATCAGCGAAATGTATGATGTATGTGGAAAACACTGTCCCAATGAGCATAACACGTTGGGCGATAAATCAATAGATTACTGTTGTAAGTTCCAATTTGCAAAATTTTACAATTAACAGTTATCACTCACGGTAATGGTGTTGATGTAAATAAGTTGCCATGGTACCTAATGAACACCTTAGAAACAATTTATCCAAGATAATTCATTTACTGAGATATAAAAAAGTATGATAATTTACATTTCCATCGCATTCAGTTGTCAATTTTAGAACCGCTTGCTTTGTTTTGTCTCGATCAGTAGTGATATCTTTGTAAGAAAACAGTGCCTCAGATATTTATTCCAGATTGGAATAAATGTTAGTTTTTAGCAAGGTTTTAGGTTTTAGGAGAGAGAGAGAGAGAGAGAGAGAGAGAGAGGGGGGTGGGAATCTTACCTAATGCGTGTAGTTTCTCCACTGGAATGTATGTAAATGTATGTCATTTATCAATTTAAAAAAAAAAACAGGTTTTAACAAATGGAACGTGTTGATTTTTGTCTGGAGGGGTATACCAGTATGTATAAGACTAATGTTACTCATGTGAAAATGATCACGAATTAAAGCTTAAATCACCGGTATATAATGAAAGTTTTTTTTCTTTGAAAAAAGTGCTTTAACAGCCTCTTATCCCATATTATATTTCATCAACACAAAGTCGCTAATGCTAACTGAAAGTAATGATAATCCCCTTTTTGTCTAAAAATAAAATAAAACTAATAAAAACAATATTTTAAAAAATACAACAATCTTCTTAGTGTCGAATGTATACTGAGAGCTTGGAAGAATGAAAATAAAAGATAAAATTCTACTATCCATCAACATAACTTTTCATCTCAAAATTTCTCCGAACACATCTATAAATGGAATGTATGTATCTGATTAACCTCAGTTTTCATTGTTTAGTTTACAATGCATATAATATACAATTTGTAATCAACCGACAATATATTTTATATTGTTAGTATTAGCACTATTCCAGATTATATTGTGTCAGGTTTCATATATAAAAAATACGCAAAAGACTGGTCGCCTTTTGCTAGCCCTTCGTATTTGCTTTATCGGAAATTTTGACTCGAAGATCTCTTTTTGTGTACCTGTTTGATTTCCTTTTCCTTATTTCATTTTTAATTTCTCGAGTTAGTTATTTCTTATAGATCTATTTTTAAAAATAAAATGATATGTGAGGTACGATTCAGTAAATTCTATTTGAAGTTTTTTTATTATCCAAAATAAAGTTGGGTTCACACAATGTGCTAATTTTCCGTATTTGTAACAGGTCCATATTGAGGTTTTCACTTTAATTGTACATAGAGAATCATAAACGATGCGTTATATGTTCCGTTATTGTTTATAAAGGCTGCCACGCCCGTTCACATTTATTGTATTGCTTGTACCACTGGATGGCTCAGACTTCAGCGTTTTATAGCAAACAGATAACCTGGAAACTCTGACCAGACAAATACTTTGACAGTGCGCGTCATTATCAAAAATGCTTTTAGATTTTCACACATCTCATCAAATGACACAACGTTCAGATTAAAATTCTGCCTACTGGCCAATAGATCAAATGCCACAAAACGGATTCATCTGCATAAACATTGGTCCCAATTATTATACAGGACATACGTTTGGAAAGCACTAAAATGTCCAGAACGTTATTAGATTATTTTTATTATTCATAACCATGATCAATTATGTACTAAGTTTAAAACAAATATTTTCATTTGACTGGTTATCAGATATCATACAATAAATCATGGTCAATCTTTTTGTAAAGTTAGGGAAGCTGAGAAGCTGCCCACGGCCTTATTTCAATACGAACAGATCGATACTCGCGCATACCATCTGTCCATTGTCCTTTCCCGTACCTGTTTTTCCGAGTAAATATTATCTTTTCATGTAATGTGTCTGAATGTGATATAGAATCATTGATACGATTCTGAAATCGTATATAGGATTTAGCATTCTTAGGTCAGAGAGCCAAACAGATGGTCTAGGCCCATTTGCTGTCAAGATATTATGGATAGCAAATGTATATACGCTTTTCAATTAACTTCGCGGCATTTAAACATCAACTCCTGCCCTTAATTGAAATAGATCCGTTTATGATATAAAAAAAAATGGGCTCGAATATGAGACAGACATAAAGAACTGTCTCGATTTTGTTCCAAAACGATCTATGAGCGAAATGAATGATTCTTGTCTACGGAGATATATTGCCGATATATTCATAAATCGTCATATATTTATAATTCCAACTTTTCGAAATGAATCAAGCATTGCTTGCAGTCACGATACTGTGACCATTTAGTTGCCATGGTAATATATTGTCTTCTGAGAAATCGGCACTATCTCTATGTTAACCGCCAGTTAATTTCTTTGCTGATATCCAAACGACGACAGAAACGTTAATCTTGGAAATTGTATCAAGGTATTAAATTGACGCTTTTAAACAAGCACTTTTAACGCCTTGCATGTTGTAGAGATGTCGATCGGTCGCGCTTCTAATAAGAATAGATTATAGAAATACACCATTTCTCATATCAAGAGACGCGCATTTGTCACCTCCATTAAATCAATAAAATGATACTGAAAGAGCTTATTGTTAACTCCGTGTAACTATATTTGCGTCTTTCTCGCCTAGACCAAAAACAAAATGATACAAAATGATAATATTGAATGTTCTCTCTCACTTTCCACTAATCCAGAAGCGAAGGAAAATATTTTTTTTTTTTAATATATGTCGCAGTATGCTTCTGTATATTGGGCAGTACATGAATGTTATCTAAAAATTCCTCTGGAATTTTGTATGGATGACTAAAATGCATGTACAAATTTATACCCTTTCTTCACTATTATTTATACAATTTCAGAAATGTCATCAAATTTCGATATTTCCATTGAAGCTATTAACTTTTGTGAGCTTTAAAGCCATTTTTCAGCACATGATAGGCTATACATGGCGGCCAGTATATTTGGTGGAGTTGAACCTGCGAAGAACCACCGACCCACGGGAAGCTACTGCCAAGCATTTCTCGTATACCCACGTTGGTCGAGCCGAGACCCGAACTCACGCGAACAGAGGTGAGATGTGTGAGTGATCGTTAAAGAGGAGCGCCTTACACCACTTGGACACCACTTGACTTCACTAAAGTTCGGTACATGCACTTATAGGTCTATAGATTTTTCCTTGACGAAAGGACATGGTTTATTCAAACACAATTGTTACATACGAGTTATGCCGATAAACTCGAACATTCCGCCCATCTCCACATTATGTTAAAACACAATCTCCAGCTATCCTTCTTTTTGCTTTGCATGTTATAGAAATCTTAGTGATATTTTCACTAAACAGATGCTCGTTTCCTGCAGTCAAGAGATGTCCATTGAACAAATGGAAATCGGACTGAAGTAATTGTGAACTGTACATAATGAGAGTTGCTAACAGAAAACTGACCAAAATAATTGTGAAATAGACGTAATGGTAGTTGTTAAAAGAAAGCTGACCAAAGTAATTGTGAACAAGATATAATGAGAGATGTTGATAGAAATCTGCCCGAAGAAATTGTGAGTAGACGTAATGAGAGTTGTTTTTTCAAAACTCTAAACAAAAGTTTGTAGTATAAGCACTCATTAGTTTCGGCAGAAAGAAAGAAACAATATAGTTATATGCCTAAATGTAACAAAATCAAAATTTCAACTCAATGCTGTGTTTGGAATCTTGTATTTAAGTCTCACAAGAAAAGTATTATCAAATTAGACCTGTTATGCTCATAAAATTTCTCATATTGAACCAGAAATGTCGTCAACTGATGATTTGTTTTTTGTTCTTTTAATCCTTTGTTTCGGATTTCAGTACCAGGAAAATATTTATGAATCCTTTTTATTTCCCGAATCAAAAGGGTGTGATTCCCTGCCATCTGCATTTTCTCCCGGTATATAAATATTGTCAACACACGAGAGAGGGTGGTGTTGGTGTTAGTATGGGGAGGCGAGGGGGGGGGGGGGGGTTGACGGGACCCTACTTCGGTTTCCCCACTCTCTTGTTGAGTCCCGCCCAGGACTAATAAGACTATATCATTTTTGTTATGAAAGTATATATATATATATATATATATATATATATATATATATATATATATATATATATATATATATATATATATATATATACACAACCAAGAATAATGGGATTAAAAATAACTGTAGATAGCTTTTATAACTTTAACAAGCGAGAAACACGATGAAAAGCTGTCAAATTATTGCATTTTGTTTCTCAAATAATAAACGTTGTCTCAAACTTTGTAACAAACTGTACTTTTGCAGCATTAGTTTTTGCGTTTGCTTGTTACACTTATGTAAGCCTCGTGTATATTGAAATTGAGCTATTCTATCAGCAGTCCACCATGTCCAATTTTACCTTGTGTTAAAGTGAGACAATTTAACTCGCACTGCAAACTATAATTGGTTTGATTCTACTCGACAGAAAATTTTAAAGTTCTAGAAATATTTCAAAGCACATAGCACAGCGTTCAACGTTCTATAAAGCAACTACAGAGACAAGTCTGTTTATTGATAATAGTAGATTGTTTCATTTGTTATTCAAACTGCATTAAGAATTATATTTTGTCTTTAGACAGCAACTTGTGAACAAGATTGGTGCAGACTGGTTAAACCCCCTAATCCAAGTTAACTGGTGCAGTGATCATTCCAATGACGTCTCATTAGGAAGCCTAATGTGCACACGAAATCCGATTTGCAGAAAGCAATGAGAATGCCCAGAAAATGTTCCATTCAATATAAAGGATTATCAAGTTACGTCAAAGAAATTGGCATCGTATCATCAGACGTTGATGCAAAATTGTCTTGAAATATCAGAAATTCAGGCATTTAGGCTAATCTTGATTAACAAAGCTCCTGCAGTCAACATTGACCCTGAGTCTTGGGAAGATCTCACACAGGATCGCTCTACCTGGCGGAGTCTCATACATACTGGAGCTACAGACTTTGAAAGGAGGAAAATTGTAGAGTCATTGCAGAAGCGCAAGCAGCGTAAATCGCAGAACTGCAGCACGTCCTCTATTGACCAAGCAAACCAAAGCGGCATCTCCTGTCCAGTGTGCCACAGACAGTTCAGAGCACAAATTGGACTGATCAGTCACTCACGTACGCACAGAAACCAAACCAGTTCGTGATGTTATGGTCGTCGGCAAACTCGAAGGATGCACAACAACAACAACGATTAATAAAGCTTAGAAAAGTGTATAGGTATCATATATAGAACGTTACATGAGACGGGTCGACCGTTGTACCGGCTTCGTTTATGCAATCCCCTTGACCGAATGTATACGTTATATGAGACGGGTTTCCCTTTTTTACCTGCTTCATTTACGCGACCCCTTTGACCGGACATTTGTCACTTTTTACATTTTTAATCATGCAAATTATAAATTATGGGAAGAAAACTTGGATTCAATGAAAAGAAGATTGGTTAGGTTACTGAAATAGCTTCAGACGTTACCTGAATAAAATGGCTGTTTAGAAATGTACGAAAAAAAATAATTAGGTCTAAAGTGGGCAATTTCGCCGGTTGACACAAGTTAAACGGACACCTGATTTTATCTGAATAAATATTACCTAAAACTAGTCTCCTTTTCCATGTTTCTCATTAACTGTTCTCCCGTCTTAACGAACATCTGTCACTGCTAACAGATTCTAGTTACATACTTTGTTCTTCTGAGACATTTTCTACACTTATTTATCTATCAATCTATCTCAATATTTTTAATTGCAATTTAAGGTATATTGCAGTAAAATATCTTACTAAATGGAAATACATATCATCATGGATTTTCTTTTTTTTATGTTTGCTATTTTGCTCCAGAGTTTAATCAAAATCCTAATATGAGAAAAAAATTGGGCATATATCCAAATACTTGTAAGAAGATTGGTTCTCAGACTTTGTCACCATGAAGTGTCATCTTTGCGTTCAGTTGATATGAAATGCATTAACGAGAGTAGCCAGAACAGTGATTGAAGAAACTGTCTGGAAGAAATACCATCTATACTCGTGTGTAAGTCGGATCCAACTGCAGATCCTAAAACAGATAACTTGTCGCATACTGTGCTGGTAGATCTGGGTCTATGAAGTTTGTTAGTAAACCAAATGCCATATAACATAATAAGGCTGCGAGTTATGCAACGGCAGATCAGGATGTTGTTTACAGTTGGGTTCAACTTCTAAGCGGGTATATAAGGTAACAGAATACGAAATGCAGTCTATGACTGAAAACAACATGTACATTTGATTCAAATGTATCAAGAAAGAAGTTCTTCTTGTGTGTACCGAGATGCATCCAAGGAAAAAAAAATTACATGTGAAAATCTATAAGAATAATACAAAATCCATATATTCCTCACAAACGAAAGCATCAAGGCACACAATGAGTGGCTATTAATATTTAATCTGCAATTTTTATCCTTTACTATATCAAAACAGTCAAACTTCGACTCTTTTTTAATCCCTGAATATAATTAGTGTTACATACAATCTAGGAGTTCTTTAGTTATTTTACAAATCATAATTTGTAATAAAACTGCCTCAATAATTTTAAATGGCCCATTAGAGGACACTTATGCATATTTGAAAAAAAAAAATTGAATCTCGTTTGCAGTGAGGAAAAAGTACCGGTCAATACATCTTCATAAAAAAACCGCACAAGTTTAACTCTCAGTACCGAGCCTGAACATTGCGAAACACCTGACGTGGCAACGGAACGTTATGTATTCAACGAGGTTTATGTACAGTGCCGAGTACGGAACGATATGCATTAATGTGAATGATCAGGGAACGAGACACATTCAAAGAAGAAGACGATCTCTGGCATTTTATTTTTCGATAGAACAGTAATTAACTGCAACAAAGACAGATAACTCGCTGCGAGATTGTGGCAATGAGGTATTTCTGAGGAGAATATGTTGGTGAATTATACGGCATACAGTTGCATTCTTTATCTGTCCACCACCCTGAAACCTCTCACAGAATGAGAAAGATCTTACGTAAAACTCAAATCTAAGTTACCGCAGCGCTTGTCATTAAAGAGCTAAGAAAGCAAGTAGTTTTCACATACCACAAGCCTAGGAGAGATACAAGAGATAAAGCAATTACAAGGGAAATTAATTTTAGACAATGATCCATCCCTGTCAAAACAGTTTATTGGCTCCCTTGTTCCCCTTGAATATCATAAAACACAAGAAATAGGGGTCACGATGTTTGACGTACATGATTTTGTATTTAAAACTGTTTAATATAACATGTATGTTCAAGTGGAAACACCAGATACTACATGTTTGTTTGTTTGCCAGGTGCGTGGGAGTGATGGGCTGGGGTATGAAAGATAGTTACTGAGGTCAAATGGCAAATTAAAAGTCACACAATAAACCTTATAGCGGATAAACCATAAATATCGACTTTGTATTGCAAGGGGCTATGGGCTGCTGATTTGACAGCTGCTGGAGACGTGACATTTTTTAATACTTAGGATTCATCTAGCTGATCGATAGCTGGTTGGTGACCAGCAATTTGTATTGGTTTTGGAATGGCATAAACGTCACACATTCACACATATAATGGCCTCTACTTCTTACTCTCTTACAAGGCAACCAAGTATTGTATGATTATATATATATATATATATATATATATATATATATATATATATATATATATATATATATAGAGAGAGAGAGAGAGAGAGAGAGAGAGAGAGAATTACAAATATACACCAAACATAGCAGAAAGTGCTATCCCTGGATTCGACAGGAGAATACGTGATAACATTAACAGAATTTTAGAATACGAATAAATAATATTATCATACAGGTTAGAGAATTTTTAATTCGTACTCTACAGAGATTCGCAACCGGATCAGCGGGTTAAGGCACCCATCGCCTTGCTTTTAAGCACCAACCCCTATTCCATTTCCTCTATGCACACATCACCAAAACATTATGCTACAAAGTCTGTGGTATAGGCATTCGTGCGTGCACACACAGTCAGACACTTTTTACAAGTATTTACTGTGAATTAGGTATTTTTCGACACTTGTGTCTTATCTGCTTCCTGGCGTTCGACTAGCACTAATAGCCACACGGGCAAGATGCATATGGTTTTTCTTATCGAACGCATGTTAAGATTAACCCATGGATGGAAAGGTTATAAAGGAGCGAAAACGGAAACAGGTCTACAAACTGAATTTTTTGACACGATTGACTTGAATTCTAGCCAATGAACTGTAGTGGTCATAGGTGTATTAAGCCTTATTTTCGCCGATCTAATTTCTTGTCCAAGAAATAAAAAGTTTTTTTTTGCAATAATCAGAGCTTTTTCAATCTCATGGATCAATATCAGGCTTTCAAACACATCCACCCCAAACCGCACCAACTAAATACATGTATATAGAAAAATTTCATGAGACCAGAGGAAACCCACAGTAATAAGGAACTGAAAACTCCAACAACAAAACCCCAATTCCTATAATAGTATGTGTTTTTATGAGTGTGCGATGAGGAGATAGAGAGGGAAGGACATAGCGCAACATATAGACATTAACGGACAGACATGAAGAAGCATGGATGAGACAGATATAGGTGGCATAATAAACAGAGGAAGAAAGAATTCGATCGCAGATTCAAGTCATGGTAAAATTGCTCACCCAACACACGATTCAAAAGATAATCCATGTTTCCATTCTACAGCACCAAAGCTCATGTTTTCGAACCCACTTTATACCGTGTTTCCATTCTACGGCACCAGAGCTCATGTTTTCGAACCCACTTCATACCTAGTGCACAAAGAAATGGGGTTTTAATGTGGTGTATGTATGAATAAAAGTAAACCAGTTTCAACAAAAGAGAAGGCTAGGAACAAAATGGATATTGGTGGTTAAAATGAATATGCACGAATTGATTTATTTATATTCTTCTTAAGGTCAGGTCAACTTTCTCATATGTTGGCTTCAGCATGAATATTTTGTAATAATGCAACCCAGTTGTCTGCAAAAACTAAACCTCCCTCATATAATTGTTGACAGTTATATATTT
Source organism: Margaritifera margaritifera (assembly GCA_029931535.1). Taxonomy (NCBI): domain Eukaryota; kingdom Metazoa; phylum Mollusca; class Bivalvia; order Unionida; family Margaritiferidae; genus Margaritifera; species Margaritifera margaritifera. The sequence goes on from JAQPZY010001586.1 coordinate 4,294,030, forward strand.
TCTATCCAGAAAAAAAAGCAACATATAATTCATATATCTCGAATAGGTCTACATTTTGTAACAATACTACATCGTGCGACTAGTAGACATAAATCACACTATTGCTAAGAATATACAGTTTAGACTTCAAAGGGAACAGTGAAGAAATAAAACATTTGTCTCGAAGGTCATTCCAATCATTAAAATGATAAATGTTCCTTAAAAAAAAGATTCCACTATGGTTTCTGCAAGGCCTGGAAAATCTAAGCCAGTATAATGGCATCTTCTAGGTACGTTTAAAAGTACGAGTGCATGAATGGATAGATAGATCTATGGAAGGATCGATCCCTTAAGTCGTATTTTAAATATGTGGTGAAAAAGAGTTGTCATACAGTTTTGGACTAAACAGTTCAGGTAAAATAAAATATTTATGTTGGTGACATTATTTAGTCGGTTTGATTCGCGCGTGAAATTCAAGTACACAGTGAGGAAATTTGTTTCTGTCTTCTGTATAATCCATTTAAACTTGCACGTAGGTATTTGCCGAAAGGAATTGTTTCTCATTAAACATTTTAATTCGAATTGTCTATAACGTAACTCCAAAATTATTTGTACACTTTAAAATCATTTTCTTTTTCACAAGTATTGTGAAATGGTTTTTGAAAACACGCAATTCTGATGCTTAAAGAAACTATTCTTTGTGGGTATTGTTTTATTCCGTTCTAGTGAGTGAAACTACTAGAAATTTGTGAAGTAAATTAGCTTTCAAGATAACTAAGATTTCCACGCCTCCAGGAAGCACAGCAGTTGAAGACGACATCGTTTGTTCTTGTACTTTCTTAAGAGCTGTTTGTATTTCCTCGCCGGAAGGCTATTTGTATTTCGAAAGGAAAAAAAAAAAAAAAAAAAAAAAAAACACACAAGAACAGTTTGGAAATTATACCAGAGTTTTCAGTCTCACAAGGCTTGTTAATTACACGAGAGGATCATTTCCAATTATTTAGGACAGCATAAACATTACATTGCTTTACAAAAAAGAAAATTAATAACAAATTAAAATTTGTTCCAGAAGTGATCGAAAGTCAAGGCAATTGACTGCTATTTTGGAATGGATGTGCAAGCAAGATGTCTCTTAGCTAAGGAAAAAAAAGTTAGATATTCAACCTGGGTTTAATTCGTATCTTTTAAAATGGACCTAAATGTGACTTCCTGGAAGCTTCCTGGGTGCATATAACTCACGACTCACATCCAAAGCCGGATTCAGATATCTTCACAGCGTGATATATATATATATATATATATATATATATATATATATATATATATATATATATATATATATATATATATGTTGAGATGCGACATCCTCCGCTGAACGACGTGGTATATCAAACATGAAAATTAAAAAAAGGAAAATACGTTCCTTACAATAGTATAACTTCACAACGGTTTAAGTTCACAAGATGCGCTTACAATGTGCAGTGAAGTGTGTAAGCACTATACTAAGATACTATAAGGATGAAATTACAAGTTTTAAAAAAAATAGAAAAAAGAAACGAATGGTAGAATACACGTGATACATATCACCTTAATCGTAACTACTTTATATCTAATACTTAGCTCATATCTTGGTAAATGAAAAGAGATCGTTATTATTTTTGCCCAAGATGAGATTACATATCAGACTGTTTTGATTATTATTCTGCGTGTACTGGCTTGTATGCAATTGACAGAGGAATCCCCAGTTTACTGAGATTCAAAGATTGCGGGATATCATACATTCCATTATTACAGGTAATGCTAGTGACAATATGAAATTCGTAATACAGAATCAAAAAAATGACAAATCTTCCTGTCACTATATCTGATTTCATAAACAATCTTGCAAGAGTAAGATTTATTTATTGCAAGCTATAAACAAAATCAGCTACCAAATTAGGCAATATCGTGAGTAACAAATTGAGTGTTAAATGGGGTTCTATTGAATCACATACAATAATTTTTCAGTTTTAATTATGCACATTTCAACAATATTTCTTCTTCGCTAATTTTACTCATGATAAACCTATATCTCCGTGTTGATAATTGATCAACGAGTGCATATTTTTTAATTTTTTTAAGATAAACACATTTATATGCAATCTAAGCTAGTCTCAGTGCAATTATTTATTTATTTATTTTATTTTAGCTAATTTCGAAATCAGACTATAGCGACTATAGCGTCTGTTGCTGCTTTAGGAAGAAATGTTTGTTTGTCTCGGTATGGCAGGGGCAAATGCTAATAGGTAGTATGCATCGGGAAAAATGACTTATTCCGGTGATTTATGTTGCATGTAGATCATTTATGTAACAACATCAAAACAACACTTTTTAGAAATATAAATCTGAAGTATTATCGGATAATTTGTTCAGTATTCGATGCATGTTCCAATGGTTAAGAAAATGTGATATCGAAGATGTCGGGCAAAAGAAGTTAAATGGACGTGTTCATAAATTAACATTGTATACATTACTTAAACCATCCGTCTATTAAAGAAGAAGTGATATACATATGTGTTACATACCCATATAATCTCACATGGTGATATTACGCTCGATACAGATGTTCAATCCGTATTTACGTATCGCACATTCAGATTGAAACTATTTTGGGGTTTTCTCTGACGTCCGCGTCGATATTGACGAATCTAATCGAATTGTTATAAATCCCAATTCGGTTTGAATTTCATTTACACTGTAAAGCTCAAAATATTTAGAACGCTTAAAAGAGGGTGTATGTAATAACTACAAAAGCCCAGTTGGTGTTTTGTTCCGAGTAGGGAGAAAGAAATCGTTTGATATGGCGCATGAATACGTCTCGGCTTGGGGGCCGCGGTCTATCCCTACGTTATATCAAATTCGGACTCGGAATGACCCACGTATTTGGCTTTGTGTTTTTAATCTCCTTTATTAATTTATTTGCCAGAATTTACTTGGAGGCAACACTGCAGGTAAAAAGGAAGGTTAACAGTTAGTCACTGTCAATAGAATCTGTGTCGGATGAGTCTGTAGTTCGGAATTCTTTATCCAGCAAACCCAGTGTGTTTGTGGGTCTCTTGTTTGTATGCCTGTATGTATGTATGTATGTATGTATGTATGTATGTATGTATGTATGTATGTATGTATGTATGTATGTATGTATGTATGTATGTATGTATGTATGTATGTATGTATGTATGTATGTATGTATGTATGTATGTATGTATGTAAGTGCACTACAATGCATTATTCATATCGTATGGTCGCCCGTCTAGGGATAATAATCTGGCTTCAGTGGTTTCCATGGGTTTGATTGCTAGCACAAGATGTTCATTCGCAATTTCAATTGTTTAGCAGATAACCAATGACTAGAGACGTTTCGATATTTCGGAGAGGGGCAGCACTAGTGGCGAGAGGTGAGCTCCTGTGGTAACGCATATCTTCCAGCTCAAAAACCTTTGTTTTTTTGTTTTTCTGTTTCTGGTTTTATCGAAGAAATCAATATTCCGTGGAACACAAAAATATTTACATTGCACAGTCAAAGAAACAGCACGTGCCCCTATGCAAAACAGTACAATAACACCACGCAACAGTGTGTCCATGTGTATTATTCCACTTTAATGAGAACCCCGGAAAGAACAACTGACAAACGGGATGATACTGGATAGCTTTGCACATACGCACGTTGGCCGAGCCCGAGACTCGAACCCACGTGGATAGAGGTGAGATGTCAGTGATCTGTAAAGGCGAGCGCCTTAGACTACACTGCCACCCGGGGCCCCTTATATTACGAAATGACATGCAACATGAAATGTCTTTTACACGATAACACGCATGTCTATAGAGTGTGCCGTTTATTAAAGGATAGTTGCAAAAATAAGGCAAGAATAGAAAGAAATACATTGCAAACCTTTATGAATTATTTGTCCCTTGATGAACTTTTGTTACCTAAAATCATGCTTCTTAAATAACTTTAGTGGAATGGACCTTAATTTTTTTGCTTTATAATTATATTTTTTTTCTCTGAAGTAAGGTGAATTTGGCACTGCATTATCCGGAAGTTTACGAACAAATACATTCAACGATACCAAAGATACGATACAAAAAATGTTATTAATGGAGAAACTGCTGGACGTTTTATTTCTTTCTTCATTTAATATTCTTCCATTTATTTGCCACTTACAAAGCAAACTAATATAGGTTTTAGACAGACATATACTAGAGTAAAACAGTTTTCAGAAACTACTCTCAGTAACTCTCAAAAAAGGATTCAACTTAATCATAGTAGAATTCATATAATGGAAAAATAATTCCGCTCATCCCAAATCAAGTTCCTCTCTGTATCAACGGAGAATCGTTTCAATAAACCAGTTCAATATTCAGATCTTATTTGATTTGTCTCAAAAGCACAATTGCATGTGACGGCCCAAATCGAATATACATTGAACATCCCAGGTTTACAAATGTGTAATATTCTTGTGAAATATAATCTAATAGCACACATTTTGGTATAATTTAAGAGACACAAAATCTGATAAAGTATATGACACCCTTATTCTGACGAGTACGAATATGAATGGTGTAATTGAATACTATCATTGCCAATTCAAACCTTTTGCAAAGTTCTTCATTTTAAAACTAAAATGTCACGGAAATGACATGAAACATGAGATTTAGTCCACATTAAAACCATTAAAAAAATCAGGTGTTTGCATCTCCTCAGATTTCGTTCAAATCCTTGATGTGCTGTGGTATGTTAGGGGACATTGTCCGTCAAGAATATATAGTCAGTACGTCTCTGCGGTACGCTAATTAGACATTCTCCATCATGAATATATAGCCTATACGTCTCTGCGGTACGCTAGGGGACATCCGCCATCAATAATATATACTCTGTACGTCTCTGCTGTACGCTAGGGGACATCCGCCACCAATAATATGCAGTCTATACCTCTCTGGAGTATGTTAAGTGACATCATCTATCAAGACTATATAGCTTATACTTTTCTTGGTTTGCATCCTCCACCAAGAATATATAACCTATACGTCTCTGGGTTTCTCAAAAATTCATGAACTGAAAAAATATTTTTTCTCTTTCTCACCAATTAAACCGATTATGACATCTGCTTTAAAATTATGGCCAATAGTGCAATTTCATTTTAATTTGTCTTCTTAAGAAGAAACAGCGATACTGCATACTCCTTTTACTTAGAATTCATTGTGTTTTCTTGGAGTAGTTGCTAGAGATTTGGGAAATGAAACGCAAAACAAAGAAATGGTTTGGCTAAAGTCTAGAGGGATCGTTTGTGTACACCCGCGTATCGCTCGACATTGGTTGTAAAATGTCAGAGGATCACTAACAATCGCTTGTGACCTATGCAGCAGATAATAACAAGCTAAACTTACTACATTTCATTTTCAATATTTATGTTACTAATGTCAATTTTCCGAGGGACAGATAAAGCGGTGTATATTTATGATGCGCTCATTGAGACGTATACTACTGAGGTAAACCTAAATTGAATTCAGCAAAATACTACCAGATCCATCGTACTCAATTAGTTTAACTAATATCATAATACAGACAAAAATCTCCAAACCTTGTTTCTTTGTTTGGTGGGGGGTTCTTTGTGTAGAAAGAGTTTAGAAAATATATTTTTCTGGATGTAAAAGTGATAGAGAAGCATGATATTCCTCATAACATGTATCACTTTGTTTCCTCGTACTAGATCTCAACACCACGGCTTCCTCATATTGCTGTGGCGCTTATACATCCAACATTACAAAGTATAGCAGCTGTAGTAAGTTTACAATACGAAAAAAATCTAGAAGTATTATCATTTCCTATTACGAAAAGCTACAAAATGTATAATTATAATAACTTCGAAAAATCACTGCCTATATTTGACACGAGGCATATGGGCACAGACAATTAATTCAATGCCAACATACCTTATCGTTAATGTTTGACCAAATTACTATACTTTTGTGATAAAATCGGCTAACCACGCTTACATCTTCTGAATGATTTGTCCAAGAGGAAACGTTTAAAACGACTAAAGTGATATTCTGTGCTACTCATTTTTGACACTAATTCTCATGTAGGTGCCCACTATATAAAGGTCAGCCAGGAGAGATCTTCCCGTTTACAGACGTTTTGTACCTTTGTGGTGACAGCAATAAAATGAAACTAGCTTTAGGTTCAAGCCGACTAATGCGTACAATTTATCAATAAGCAGGCTTTTTCTGAAAAAATACATTCATTTTGTTCCGGTAATTATTTGTTCAGCTAATCAGCGACCTTCATTCTTTTATATACGGCATTTGATATTCCACCACACATAGGCTGGTTCCGTAGCTCATTCAATAATTAGTTGGCTGTGATCATACAACTTCTGCCTGCAGTTTTGACTGATGATAAGCCTGAAAAATCAGACGATTTCGGACACGTGGGGTACAATAAAACTCGGATACGTGGGATACAATAAAACTCAGACACGTGGGTTAAAAAAAACTAGATTATGACTGTTATTTTTATATGGCATTTGATTTATCCCATATGATATTACAAGATGAGCTAACGGATAGAAAAGGGTAATAATAATTGACAGAGAACGCATGTAAAACATCAATATATATTTCAAATAAATTAAGACCTTCAAGCAAAAAGAACAAATATAATCGAAAACATATTCAAGATGTTCACATTGACAAGTTCTTAGATCAGAAATATATGAGGATGGTAGGTTTGAACGCATAATGTTGTTGTTTGTGAAGCTTTATGTATCAATCCATTATCAGAAAGGCGGTTTCCAGATTCATACCAAAAAGGGCGTCTACAAAATAGATCTTCTCAAACCAACTATTTTAAAAAGGACCCTTAATGCAGCTGTAATCGTCAATGATCGTTTATTTGAAAATGTCTCTTTTAAATCTAACACGATTCATCGCAATTTTGTATCTTGACAACTGGGGGATGGATATTGTTTATAAAAGGTGTGATGTGGCTCATCTTTGAACAAGCTTAATTGACCATTAACAGTGGGGTAGGTAATTGCTTACAAAAAAATTGTGTGAAAGTTACTGGAGGAGCTATGTTATTTTGCCATGTAAATTTAGACTGGAGGCACTACTTACAAGTTAATGAATTAGAATGGTTGCATTCTTCTTTTAAAGATGTGGTGAACTTTTGAAGTATATGATACTATAAAGTAAAATTTTTAGTAGTGGTGTAATACTTTCAGTCGAAGCATGAACTCATTACTTAATATAGTTCAAGGCTTCTGCAAGGATGCAAAACTCACCGAAAAAATGAGGACATAATTATGGTTGAACTTAATCGTAGCATCAGAGACACGTAGATGCAGGGAATACTTCTACTTATTTCTTATATGTCACAGTTCAGAAAACAAATATCACCAAGGAATCTAACCAAATGAACTAACCCCCCAATATTTTCACAAAGGTTGATATCAACGTCTGTGCGATAGTCTGAGTGATTGACACCTATAATATCATTGCTGATAAAGCAGATACGACAAAATTAAATGTACTTTACGTTTTTCAAAGATTTAATCTCACTAGAAATGAATCTTTGCCACTTACCTCAGATGCGATGTGCAGAATGTTAAAACATCTGGTCTTCTTTGCAACACTGGATAATCAAAAAAAGCGTATGCATACCTCCAGATTTGGAATGCAGATTCGAGCTCGATCCATTTGTCTAACTTTTAGTTACATCATCAAAACAATTGTGACGTTTATCATGACTCTTTTTCTTTCTTCAAATACATATTCCTATACTCATAATGCGGGCATCAAACAGTATGTGTAGGTCCTCGTTTTACAAAGAAGTATTTTAATCCGATATCATGGATATTTGGTCATATTTGTACAAATTAATGTCTTTTTAAGGTTTTGTTTATTTCTTCCTTCAAATCTTGCATACTCTGCATCAATTATTTACTGATTTATTATACAAAAAAATTAAAAAATCCCGTAGCCAGGGATATGTTGCAACTTCAGATGGTCAGAAATAAAGAATCAGATTTGTTTACAAAGTAGCGAATATTTTAAACTAATTACTCCTATGCTGGCTTTAAATCCTTCGGCATGAAATTCCCTCGTTAATAGAAGATTGTGTTACACAGTTCCAAAGCACAAAACATATAATACGTTAGGATGGTGGTTTACCGGGCATTGAACACGGGGTCTTTGTCAACCGTTTCTGATGAGTCACACTCCATTATCGGTCAGTTGATAAAGAGAAGATGCCCGCCCTGTATTGCATTAATAATAGGGCTGTCAGCTGTCTGAAGATTTCTGATGTTGTGATCAAATGGATGATTTTTGTCCTCTATGGTTAATGTGCATATTTTGAATCATTAGCATCCCTTGCTCTCTCTTCGAGACTTAGTACCTCAGAGGAATTTACGACATTGAGTGTATGATGTAGTTTCTGAAGAAGCCAGCGTCTTGTATTGTCGCTATGATTGACTGAAAAACAGACCTGTCAAACGGACTATGATGCAGCTAAATCAATCAATCATTTGAGCTCCATTTGTAATTCATAAAGAAGAAAAGGGAAATGGGTTTTGACATATGTGAAATCTAATAAATCCCGCTGTTCGAATAATCATATTTTAAGATGACATTAGAAATATCTATCTTCGGAGAAACTTCTAACCGTCTCAGATCTGGCTAGCAGATGAAACTGTCTGGCTCTTTATATACATGAATTCGGCATTCATGCGATACCCACAGGGACTCAAAGATGTATGTGTGATAATTACAAACAAACCCATAGAGTTAGAGTCTGATTTATAACCCAAATGAGTCCCGAGGGACAAAGTATAGGTTGTATTTATGAATGTCTGATGAACTGATGAAGAGCTCTGTTAATAATGTTATTATCGACGTCATCCCAAGTACGGAACCAATCATGAAGTCGCTGTTCGTCAATTCGACTAGGTGATTTATTTGGCATTTGTCCGTATGGCTCCTTTAACTTTGACAGTATATACAATCATTAAACTGCGCTGTCCTTTCTTTTAAAGACATATGCGTCACATAATAGCATAACAATAACCATCCTCCAAATCTTTTTAACTTTATTTCTAATAAACGTAACATAATAGGACTAAGAATTCTGGCATTGATCTGATGAAGACGTATGAGTAAGCCGAATGTTTGCACCTACCAGAAATAAGATTCCGACCAGAATGCTAAACTTATGGATTAAAGCGCCATTCTAGAACTTGACAGACTGCTCAAAAGGATTGTTTGGTTGATAGTAACTCGTATTCATACACACCATTTAGAAATGATATACAAAGAGACCTGACTAAGATTTTATAACTTGCAAAGGATTTCACGAGGAAAATTATTTTTTTTATTGTGTCGCCGTCAGAACGCATCAGTAAAAGTTTAATTGGACTATCAATATATCGTTCTGGCAAGGAACGAGACCATTACGGACCAACCGTCCTAATGCTCAATTCTAATGAATTTATTCCGGCAAGATTTAATTCCCTTGGAAACTCTTCTTGAAAAACTCGGGTTGTCTCGAAACGCACCTGCCGCCACTAGTTGATATCTTGCAGAAACACCTGCTCGTGTTTTATAGGGTTTTTCAAGAAACCTGCAGAAAGTTATAGATAATAAAGAACGTTTAAGGCCTGAGCCAGCACAACTAATGAAAATGATTACTTAACGATAGCTCAATTCGAGGCACCTGATTCAAATATATTAATATATAACTCAATTATGACGTATATACAAAACTGTGACGTTGATTAATAGCAACGTTTTCATGTTTGTTCAATCAGAGTGACGGCTATATAGGCACATTACGGACTCAATGGGTCTGCTCATTTGTCCGGATACAGACTAGAGTTTAACTGCTTGATGCTAAAAAGCAATGCTTAAAAATAGATTTATGAAAAAAACATAATCGCTTTTTTGAAAAAAGCTTTTGAGGCTTGACATGATCCGCATCCCGTTATTACAAAGCATTTACACGTATCTATACAAAAGTATGCAAGCATAACGAGGTCCTTTACCATGCAACTGACAATTTAACATAAACAGGTAGGCACAAACGTAAATGAAAGAAAAAATAGAAAATGGGAAGATGAAATGATAAAAAAACAACATACAGTTGAATAACATCGCATCATAGCTAAAACTCAACGTCTACGTTTCTGGCCAATACAAAAAACGAAATCAAGGAGTGCAACAAAACTATATTATAAATTAAATCAAGATTCTATCATTTCTCTAAACGTCCATCACATTTAGTAGAAATTCAAATTTTACGTCAAGCAGGGTTTATTCTCAGGACCGCTCAGATGACTAGGTGTCTCGACTTTAATTAATAATGCCAAATAATAATTTGATCTTTAAGCCTCTATTCCATATGCAGTAGACCTTGGAAACTTGTGGCGATGCGGACGAAACTTTTAGTTGCACTTTCCAGTTCTTTCTGAGGTACTTGGACAAAATTTTCAAGAATCAAATTTTTTTTCAAGAATCAACAACAATTAATCCTTTGGATTTTGATCCATACGTGTATATTGCTTTTGCATGCAAAACTTGCTAGCAGATTTTATATATATATATATATATATATATATATATATATATATATATATATATATATATATATATATATATATATATATATATAATGACAAAAATACAGATAACGTCGCAAATACAAAACAGTTTCCCAACGTTTCGAGCTAAACAAGCACTTCGTCAGGCGAAGAAATAATTTACATCCACAAAACAAACATCAAACATAAAATCCAAGAACAATTCTTGACTCCTACATGTTTCAATGACGGGGACATAAACAAACACAGGATAAACAATAGAAGAAAGAAAGAAGACAAAATTCAAAAACTGTCTACAACGGGTAAACTACATATCTATGTTATGCTGCCATTAGCTTAACAAACTCGTGTAAAACTAAGTCAAAGTTTTTATCGTGCGTATCACGCAGAGGACCAAAGTGTTTTGACCTAAATCCAGGCTTTTGAACAAAGGACTGACACCATGCGCAGCGATAAATCAATGCGAACATCAAAATGTGCTAAGGAAATTATATCCCGGTAAAGTTATGCATGAAGGTACTAAGGAAGTATGTCAAGAGCATGGTATAGCGTGATAATGGACAAAAGTTCAAATAATAATAATAATAATAATAATAATAATAATAATAATATAATAATAATAATAATAATTAGTAGTATTATTATTATTATTATTACATAATACTATAATAAAAATAATAAATATGATGATAACAATATCAATAATAATAATAATAATAATAATTATAATAATGAGAAGAAGAAGAAGAAGAAGAAGAAGAAGAAGAAGAAGAAGACGACGAAGAAGATTACAAATAATACATGTAAGGGGCTAAGGAATATTTACTTTGGTAAATATTATCGCAAAAATGAGTACGTCTGATAAACTGATGTCTGGCTATAGTTATGATAAGATTGCAATAGGAGGGTTAGACTTTTTCAATTAGGCCGAACTCCTCATGAGCTTTCAATTTGAGTATCCAGTATCGTTCCTCACGTGTGCGTTCCATATCGGTCCACTCCAGGTTAGAATCAATTGGTAGCTTCTCGAGGAACTCGACTGAATGCCAAGTCGAATTGTAGTGGTTGGCGAGTTTTGCGTTGAATTTGTTACGAATGTGGCTCTTGTGGTTATTCGTTCTTTTTCTGAAATCATCGGTTTAGCTAGCATATTGAGTGCCACACATCTTGCATGTTAGAAGATAGATTACATTTTTTGGTTCGACATCCTAACTTTTGATTGATAGTGTAGCTAACTCCTGTCGTCGAACTTCTGAACGATTTGGTCTCGGGCATATGTTTGCAAATTAGGCAACGCTTGTCTTTGCAACAATATGTGCCTGAATCTGTGGTCTTATTTGAAGTTACCTTGACACGTACTGGATGGACCTTCAGATTTTTAGGTCTACGGAACGCTACCATAGGAACTTCTCGAAATATGCCCTTCAGATGTTCGGAGGATTCAATCTGGTTCCAATGCCTCCGTCGGGGTGGAAAGTGACCACGAAGGGAACGCGCTTGTTGGTTTTCTTGTTTTTATATTTCAGGAGGGTTCCTCTATCGAGGAGTCTAGTTTTGTTAATAGCCTCCTCTATGTAGCTATTTCTATATCCTCTCCTTCTAAGGTGCCCCTTGAGCTCTCCTAGTCTCTGTTCAAATGTAGCCGGATTAGAGCATATGCGTTTGGTCAGAACACACATACCGCAAGAAAGATTTTTAATTACGTGCTGGGGGTGGCAGCTGGTTGGGAGTAGATACTGGTGAGAGTCAGTTAGTTTAGAATACAGGTCAGTTTCTATGTTCCCCTCCAGGAGGGTAGATTGAGTATCCAAAAAGATGCTGGACCTGTTTGATGACTGACGTCATATATATATATATATATATATATATATATATATATATATATATATATATATATATTGTTATGCATGATGTTTATATAATATTATAAACATTTTAGGAAATTATAAATGTTTCTTGACTTTAATATTTGCTCAAACCTTAATGTTTTGTATAGGGTTTACATATGTAGCTATTGTCCTTGAATTAGGTTATTTACTTAGTATTTAAGTTCAAGGACGGTTTTGGTAAGCAAGTTGTTTATTTAATTTGAGGTCAGGGTTGATTTTATTTACAGATAAACATAAAATTGTCTTTAGAGTTGTGTGTTAAAAGTCACATACACCATATACTTTTCTAGAACATTCTTTCATGTGACCTATCTTTATATATGCCATGTTTAGTGGACAGTTTTCAGTTTCGACCTTACCATCAGTCTGTAAAGAGTCATTTCAGTTGTGAAAAATTATTCCAAATTCAGAGAGAGAAATTATTTCAAATATTCATTGGATTATAAAAGTACTAATAGACTTTTGGATTTTGGATTTTTAAATTGATGATTTTAGGATTTATGTGAACTTATTCAAAGATAATCTGGAGTACTTCATTTTGGCACATCAGCACATTAAAGACTACTGGCACATAATAACATTAAAGACTACTGTCACATCAGGACATTGAAGACTATTGGCACATCAGAATATTCAAGGATACTGAAGTTCATTGAGAACATTCTATATTTAGCACTTGTGATTAGGACACTTAGGATTGTTGGATTATTTGGATTTTAATTCACGTTACTGTAAATGTCATTTGATTTTCATTAAATCATCTAGAAATAATTTGCTTGTTGATTTTTACTTGAATTGTGTGTTTGACTTTCTTTCTGTTACATTTTTCGTAGACCATAGAGTCGTAACAATATATATATATATATATATATATATATATATATATATATATATATATATATATATGCGTGCTATCGTAAGTAACAATGGACGGTGCTACTTGCGACTGTTGACCCAGAGTGGACAGTTACACGTAACTCCCTCTGGAAAGTCCTCTCTGGTGGATCAGGCGGCTCGCTCGCTCGCGTCGTGGACGACCGTGGGTCATCTGAACAATTCCCAGTCACAAATAGAGTCATACAAAACTGCATGTTGTCCCCAACCCTCTTCAGTATGATGTTCTCTGCCATGTTTACAGATGCTTCCCGTAATTTTGACACTGGGATCGATATTAGATACCCGACTGATGTCAAACTCTTCAAACTGAGAAGACTACGGGCGAACACGAAGTAACAAGAAGTGACTGCTCATGATCTGCTATTTACTGACGACTGTTCCCTGAATACAAAATCCAAGTATGACAAGCATCAGAGTATGGACCATTTCTCTTCAGCTTGTGACAATATTGGTCGCACAGTCATTATTAAGAAGACAGAGGTGATGCACCAACTATCACCAGGAAATCCTTATGTAGAACCTACCATCACATTCAATGGCCAAGCCCTCCAGACAGTAGACAAGTTCACCTATCTCGGCAGAACACTGTCACGTGCAGTCAACTTCGATGACGAACTAATGTCAGAATGGCCACAGCAGACGACACCAAAATATGTGGGAGCGAAGAGGCATCATTTCACAACAAAACTGAAGGTCTAAGGACCCTGCTGCGTGCTTGCGAAACATGGACGGTGAACGGACGCCGTTCTAAGAATTTGAACCATTTTCACATGGGCTGCCTGAAGAAGCTATTGATGATAAGTTGGCAGGACAAGTTCCCGGACACTGACGTTCTCAGACGGGCAGGCATTCCAAACATCCACACTCTGCTGATGAAATCACAGATGAGATGGGCAGGTTACGTCATCAGTTTGTCAGACGAGCGACTACCAAAGAAGATCTACGGCGAGCTGAAGAAGGGAAAGCGATATTCAGAGAGGTCAGAAGAAACACTTCAAATCCTATCTCAGGTCATCCTTGAAGCACTTCAATACATTCCATCTGGCACAGTTTCATCCATACTGGAGCTGCAGATTATGAGCTGAATAGAATTACACAGGCAGTGCAGAATGGAGAGCAGCATAGATCTCGGAAGTGCAGCACGTTCTGTGTTGACCAAGCAAACCCAAGCTCATCTACTGTCCAGTATGCCACAGACAGTGCAGAGCTCAAACTGACCTAATCAGCCACTCTCATGCTCACAGAATCCAAAGCAGCTAATATATATATATATATATATATATATATATATATATATATATATATATATATATATTGAATATTTTGTTTTATTAATCTGACATATTTAACATCTTTGACATTTTGAATACTCAATATGCATGTAAACAGTATTAATAGATAACAGTTGTACAGACAAATACATTTTTCTCCTAATACTCCAGTCTCTCTCTCTCTCTCTCTCTCTCATTTTCACTGAATTATTAAGCTAGGACAATAAACCACACCATATTCACCCTATGTTGTAACATATCGTTTTACCGTAGGGCACCTTATTACTCTATAGTATTCACTGCCCCCCCCCCCTTAATATTTCAACAGTCTTTACGTATGAATGGATTTAGCTTGTCAAGATTCACACAACCGAAGACCATTGCATTCTTGATCACATCGGGGATTAACTGTCTCATCATTTACAAAGAGGGATAGTCCCAGGAAACAATAATTATCAAACTCCAGTGTATTCGTTAACTGATATACACAATTAGACATTAGGTCTTAGCTAGGATGACGTTAAAGGAATATTTTAAAGTACTCCCAACCACATTAGCTTTTGCAATATATTTACATTTCACCTATGAAGATGTCCTTTAATAACACAAAGTAATAACACATTGAACAAGATTGTTTACGTCTACAAGGAATTCCGCTATACTTGGCAACTAATAATAGTCTCTGGTGGGTGCCAACCATTAATATGCAGGCAGATTAGGATGCTTACACTTTTATACAAGAACCACAGGTACCTACCTGATGCAAGCTTGCTACTAAAATGGGTAAAAACTATGAAAATATTATTTAAATGCACGCTTCCTTCGATAAACATATAATAAGAGACAATGTTTGTAACTCGAGAAATTGCAGTTGCACATATAGCCCTTTCTTAGTGGTGTTTGCATTTACAGTGAAACCTTTTAGTAATCTAGGTGTCAGAATTTTCCTTTTCAACAAGCTGTCACACATCCTTACGAATTAAATATGAGAAAAGTTATGAGATAGAGAATGTCAAAATTGTACGGTTTTGATCAGAAATTGCTACACTTGCCCCTCAAATTACCAGTATGTTTAAGACTGTGCAGCATTTTTAATACATTGTCACTCCACAGTGTAGACGCCAGCAAATGTTTATATAAGTATGTAATTACTCTCACAAGAGAAAATGTCAGTAACTTGTATCTGAAAGAAGAATTTCAACCGTCTCAATTTCCATCAACTTTTGTATTCAATGATCTTTGGTCAAACTTCCATTCTAGAGAGTTACAAACGGGCTCTATACAAAGAAAGATTGCTGATTGGCCAGACGAAATGGAACATTTCTAAGTCATTATCAAACTAGATTTCGAAGAATAAGATATTGTTTCGACATTATCTGCTTTATAAATTGATTACAACAGCATGCATTGTGTGAAAGTTGATTGGAATCGGCTGAGACACTTAATATACTTATTTTGATTATAAGTTGGCAACACTTTTATTGTGAAAAGTAATTGCATGCTTATATATCTGCTGGCATCGTCCATTAGGCATGACAATGTACCAATAAAGCTTCAGTCTAGAAAATACCGGTTATCTGGGGAAACTGCAACATTGACTGACCTGATGAAAAATCACCAAAATTATGACAGTCTCTGTCTCTTACTTTTTCAGAGGTTCAGCTCAGAAAGATATGTGATAGCTCGTTGAAAAGAAAACTTTCTCCACATCAAAAGTATATATAAATTACTAACACATGGCACTGTAAAATGCTAACACCATTAAAAAGGGGTAGGTGTGAAACTGCAACATATTATGCTCATAATATTTACCCATTTTAGTATCAGCTTACATCGGGTACCTGAGTAGAACAAACGAATTGTTCCTTTGCGACATGTTCTAGATTGACAACAAGTAGGCAAATTAAGCAAAGGTATGTTTATAATTGACGCAAGCCAAATGTTAATTAAGAGTTGTTAAACTTTGGAGCCGAATGTCATCCCAAATATCACAACCACAATGATAACGTATCTGTTTTTCGAATCGAATTTCAAAACAAAAAGGAAACGAATTTCATAATTTCTAGGCAAATGCTTTAAATGTTATAAAAGTTACATAAGAGGAATACAAAACAAAATAGAGTGCAAAAATGAAAGATTGGTAAAGAACTTGGATCAGTGGAAAAATACTTTCAAATAAAAGGCGGTATTTAAGATATGTACTATAACATTAAAGGAAAGGAAGGGAGCCACGATACTCTGTTCAAACTCTGTCGCTTACTTAATATTAATTCTCATACTGTTAAAATTCTATAACATAGTCTGTATTAATTCTCATACTGTTAAAATTATATAACTTAGTCTGTATTAATACTCATACTATTACAACTCTATATCACTTAGCCTATATTAATTATCACACTATTACATCTCTCTATCACTTAGTCTATATTAATTCTCATATTGTTATAACTCTCTATCACTTAGTCTGTATTAATTCTCATACTGTTACAACTGTCTATCGCTAGTCTATATTAATTCTCATACTGTTACAACTCTCTATCACTTAGTCTGTATTAATTATCATACTGTTACAACTCTCTATCGCTTAGTCTGTACTAATTCTCATACTGTTACAACTGTCTATCGCTAAGTCTGTATTAATTCTCATACTGTTACAACTCTCTATCACTTAGTCTCTATTAATTCTCATACTGTTACAACTGTCTATCACTTAGTCTCTATTAATTCTCATACTGTTAGAACTGTCGATCACTTAGTCTATATTAATTCTCATACTGTTACAACTCTCTATCGCTTAGTCTATATTATTTCTCATACTGTTACAACTCTATATCACTTAGTCTGTATTAATTATCATACTGTTACAACTCTCTATCACTTAGTCTATATTAATTCTCATACTGTTACAACTCTCTATCACTTAGTCTGTATTAATTCTCATACTGTTACAACTCTCTATCACTTAGTCTATATTAAATCTCATACTGTTACAACTCTCTATTACTTAGTCTATATTAAATCTCATACTGTTACAACTCTCTATCACAGTGTCTGTATTAATTCTCATACTGTTACAACTCTCTATCACTTAGTCTATATTAATTCTCATACTATTACAACTCTCTGTCACTTAGTCTATATTAAATCTCATACTGTTACAACTCTCTATCACTTAGTCGATATTAATTCTCATACAGCTACAACTCTCTATCACTTGGTCTGTATTAATTCTCATACTGTTACAACTGTCTATCGCTAGTCTATATTAATTCTCACACTGTTACAACTCGCTATCACTTATTCTATATTAATTCTCATACTGTTACAACTCTCTATCACTTAGTCTATATCATTCTCATACTGTTACAACTCTCTATCACTTAGTCTATGTTAATTCTCATACTGTTACAACTCTCTATCACTTAGTCTATATTAATTTCTCATACTGTTATAACTCTCTATCACTTAGTCTGTATTAAATCTCATACTGTTACAACTCTCTATCACTTAGTCTATATTAATTCATACTATTACAACTATATCTCTGAGTGCATTTTACAGTTTATACTGTTACAACTCTCGATCTCTAGTCGATATTAATTCTCATACTGTTACAACTCTATATCACTTAGTCTGTATAAATGCTCATACTATTACAACTCTCTATCAGAGTCTATATTAATTCTAATACTGTTACACCTCTCTATCATTAGTCTATATTATTTTTCATACTGTTACACTTCTCTATCATTAGTCTATATTATTTTTCATACTGTTACAACTCTCTATCACTAGTCTATATTAATTTTCATACTGTTACAACTCTATCACATAGTCTATATTAATTTTTATACTGTTACAACTCTATCACATAGTCTATATTAATTTTCACACTGTTACAACTCTATCACATAGTCTATATTAATTTTCATACTGTTAGAACTCTATCACATATTCTGTATTCATTCTCATACTATCAAACTCTCTATCACTTATTCCATATTAATTCTTATACTGTTAACACTTTATTTATAACTGCAATTTTGGGGATAATTTCTGATAATTCATGTCCGTCCATCTTCCGTCCCTTATTCACTGTTTTCCGTGAAACCTGAATTAATTCTATACTGAGAGAAAGAGAGTACTCATATTTTAAATGATATTTTAAGGAAGATGTGTAGATAATAACGAAAGTATCGAGGATGCAGCCAGCAGGGGAGGAAAGGGGTTGGAGTCAACCTGAAATTAACCTACACCAATTGAGGGAGTGTGATCATGCACTTGGACAAAAACACGGTGTCAGTATTGAACTTGTCAGGTTTTTGATTTGTGCTCATACATGTGAAAGTATTGTTATAAACATTCAAGTGACCGCTCTTTTCGTCGGCAGAGTTTTATTCTTATTTATTCTTTATTTTGGGTATTTGTAGAGGTTAAACCACGAAATTAAACACTTAGTAATATGCAAACTTTGATAGGCAAAACCACGAATTTAAGTACCCACGAAAATGTCTTTTTTTACAAAACCACGAAAGTTGAGTCCCACGAAAATAAATAATACTACCGTAGTTGGCATGATATTTCCGGAGGTTGAGTAGTTAATAACAAAGGTTTCGAATCCTAGGCATAACCATTGATGGGGTGTCGGGGTGGGGTGGAGGCGGGGCGTGGTCGTATTGGTGGAAACAAATATAAAGATAGGATATTTCTTATGGCTTGCAAGTCTAGTTTAGAATTTTCCCTAACAGTGTATGTTGATATTACCAGAACATGTGTTACTAATAGTTAATTGACGAAGGAAACGTCCTTATCTCATTCCTTTATATTTGTATATTTACATTTTAGAACTATACTTTTAATAGGCAGCAGATATCTAGCATTGTGCTGACCTGCCTTTAAACCATCATACATACATATTAATTATGTATGCCTATGTGAAAAGTCATGTGTGATACTCATGTCTCACATGAGTGCACTCACTGGCACCGTAGATGACGGGAGTGTGCTTATGATGTCATTAACGTCAGCAAGGGTTCTTTATGTTTCAGAATTAAAAGGACATATTTTCCAGCCTATATAAGGTAATCCTTGTTTTCAGCAAATTCTTTGTTGCAAAGTAAACTTTGTATGCTGTATCTCTACCTAGAACATACTCCGCATTTCAAAACTATCTCAATATCGACGATACGCTATCTTTTTCCAACACTATTTTCTAGTGATAAATTAAAAGAAGAAAAAAACAATAACCCATAATATGTGCATGAGTGTGACAGGGAATTCCCACACTCTGTATCAGAATTTGATATCGGGAACACAGCAAAGCCCCGTTCCTACCCCTCAGTTGTAACTTTTGGAATTTCCTATCCCGCACCAGTACGCATAATGGATGGATTGTAACTATCTATTCTCAACCGTATATATATATATATATATATATATATATATATATATATATATATATATATATATATATATATATATATATATATATATATTTCAAGTTTGCCGCAAAACGAATTTTCCTTGGTTCATAGTGAGACATTCCAGAATCAACTGAATCTATCGAGGGACTTAGGTAACACAAGGGATTTAGGACACACAAGGGGCTTAGGAAACACAAGGGGCTTAGGAAGGACAAGGGACTTAAGAAACACAAGGGACTTTGGTAACACAAGAGACTTAAGAAACACAAGGGACTTAGGAAACACAAGGGGTTTAGGAAACATAAGGGACTTAGGAAACACAAGAGGATTACGAAACACAATGGGCTTACAAAACACAAAAAAAAAATGAAAAATTTAATCAGACCTAAACGCCAATCTTCCACGACTGTGACTTTGACGCCAGGTTCAAAGTGAGGAGTGAGCATGTCCTCAGTAATGCATTAGATATTTAGTAAATATGATGAAAAGAAAACCTTTATGGAAAACCTAACTTCAAATCTTATATTAATATGACCTTGACCCCAGACCTCAAAGGGGCAAGTGAGTTTGCCTCAAAGATAAATTTACTTTGCCTTATAATGAATCTTCCAGAGAATCAACATAATTCAGGGTGTAGCAAATATAAGCAAATGAAAACCGTAACCAGAACCATAACAAAACTGTAGACGCCAGAACAGTGGCTGTTATGTCTCTCTTTGCCGTTGAAACACAACCAAATCTTTTCAATATATATATATATATATATATATATATATATATATATATATATATATATATATATAAATTGCGGGGAGGAGGTAATCTGAACTTGCAAAAATTACGACGTTTGTCATGCAATTTGTTTTGTTATTCTTGCTCACTTCCGTCGAGACAACATTATATAGTCAACGCTGATGTTGCTGTCAAAACATGTTAGAAAGAACATACATGGGATTATGGTCTTCTTAGAATATGACTGCTTTTAAAATGTCAACCCCTTCCTCGGAAATTATCATACGCATTAGATCCTACAAACCAAAACGGCTTTTCATAGATTGATAAAATATTAATACAAAAATGGATTAATTTCCCCTCGTGCAATCTTTTTGGGAGGATAGTTGATACATCTCGTTTTACATAATTAATACTCTTTCATATCCCGTTTATCCCCCAAAAGCTATTTACTGTTTTATTCATATACGGTTTATCCCCCAAAAGCTATTTACTGTTTTATTCATTAAACTGACGCAAGTCGATATCCAATCCCACCATATTAAATGCGTAGGCGCACTACATCACCACAAGTATTGCGTAATTCTATAGGTCAAAGTTTGTTTTAGTTTACTTTCGACCAAACAAGACATAAATAAGAAATGAAGTCACTGACATTAAGTATTGAATGTACGTAGGATACGGGGCGATCTAGGATCCAATGTATCTATCCATCAATATTGACAATTGTGTTGTGAAATTAATAAATACAGTTTAGACTTTTATGTGTTCTTAGAATGTCTCGTCAGCGACGTTGTAGCTGGTCTCCCTTTAGGTCGTATTCCACAGAAAGAAAGGATGTTTGTAGAACACGGCACCAAATAATTATATACTTTCCCTTACAAATTATTTTACTTAAAACACAGAAAACAATGTTTATTTGCAAAAGTAAAATTTGATGATAAAATAAAAAATAATGCCCTAACATGTAATATATTAATGAGATAAAGAAATACATTTATCCTAAATGCAATCCATAAAATCTGGCTGATGAGAGTCTCGTGCAAGGAGTATTAAGCGTATGTGTAAATGGGTAAGTATGCTATTATTTCCTATTTCTCGTGCAGTACTTTTTATTACAATGGAATATGAATCTGACAAATATGGAGTACTGAATATAAAGAAAAGTGTCAGAAATTTATACAAGACCTGGAAAGTTAATTAAAAATTTTGTTAAGACTTTTTAAAAATTATTAACTATAAGGTCAGATTCGTGAAACGGGGGCCTTAAAAGGCGAGAATTTCGGAGGTAAGATTTGCATTAATACAATGTAGAGATAATTGCGCAGGTACGATTTTCACGAATGTAATGTACACACTACACAGAAAGTAACTATAGTTTCATATTTAGTTAAGGGGCAGAATAGAATGTGTATTTGACATTGTGTGCAACGAATCATTTATCCACACGCAAATCTTTACCAAAGGATATAATGTATACAATATACGATTTTACGATAGTTCCAAATTCTGGGCACGGAAAATGAACTGCCCGGGAATGAAACTTCTTTATATTCCTGTCTGCCAAAAGCGCTCTGACACACATCTTCAGTTATTGCAACGCGTTTGTTTTTGTAGTTTTGTTTCTTCTTCTGTTTGTTTATTTTATATTCTTGTTTGTGTCGTATGAAAGGTCTGTCATAAATACTGAAATTGCAGTCATTATTCTATTTCCATGTTTCCTTCGAAGGCTGCATAAAAAGCTGTCCAAAACAAAACTGGCTTTTAGCAGGAAGAAACAAGTAGAGAATTTTCCTGCGACATAGTTAACTGAATACTACGGAAGCCCGTTAGCGCCAGGACAAAAAAATAAAATTTGCGTTTTACGAGATAGTATTGCGTTATTACGAGATAACATTGCGTTATTACGAGAGAGTATTGTGTTATTACGAAATACTATTGCGTTATTACGAGATAGGCTTGCGTTATTACGAGATAATATTGCGTTATTACGAGATAGTATTGCGTTATTACTAGATAGAATTGCGTTATTACGATATAGTATTGCGTTATTACGAGATAACATTGCGTTGGTACGAGATAGTATTGAGTTATTACGATATAGAGTGGAGACTCATTTCTTATATATGATTTACGTCTAGACTGATTTATAGAACATGGCGGATTTATTCGACATAGACACTTTGATAAGATTCTTTTTTAGATTCAATATTTCACAAAAATATATATTAGAACTTTTAGCATATAATCATCAAATCGTAATAAGCAGACACACATTGCAAAGAAAACTGAAGAATATTCAACTCTACAGGAAGAAAAATAAGACAGATCTCATTCAGGTGGCCACATTTCTTCAGAAAGAGATAGAGAAGTTTAGTTGTTTGCATGGATACAGGTGGATGTACACAAAATGTTTTGGTGAGGGTCTTGTTGTCGATCGTGAAAGTGTCAGAGTTCTGTTACAAATTATTGATCCTCAAGGGGTCGAATTGCGGAGAAGCCGCCGCTTGAGACACCGCACGTACTTTAGTCATGGGTGCAACTACACGTGGCATATAGATTCAGTGGCGTCACTAGGGTTGGCGTCACCCAGTGAGGTAAACTCATGGTGTCACCCCCTCCAGACTTCCCCCATGGACCTCCTCCGAGTTCTCCTATACCAGACCATACAGAATCGCCTATAGTAATGTTTGTAAATTTAAGTCCTAAAGTTACAAAGGACATAAGAAGAAAACAATAAAATTTGAGGTAACAGCGTTTAAGAACTGCAACAAAATTATGTTATTTTTTATTTTAACATTAAACATTAAACATTAAACTTTACAGTTTAAACTTTTCCATTTTGGTGTCACCCCATTGTGATGGTGTCACCCGGTGCGGCCCGCACCCCCCGCACCCCCTAGTGACGCCACTGCATAGATTCTAATGAAGTTTTCAATAGTTAATGTTGAGGGAGTGTGTGTGAATTCAGAATTCAACACGCTGATTTGCCCTGCTGTCTCCACATACAACACAATTATTACCAGCACGATCGTCTTGATGACTTCTCCTGAGAAATGATTGCATTTTGTGTAAGACAGTATTCTCAGCTCCTATGTCAGTGCGCACTATTCGAGGGCAACCTTTCCGACACTTAACCGCTTCTATGAAATAATAGGCAATACTACGCACCATTCCTCCGCCACTAGCCTGTAACCAAATTATATGTCGTGAAAATCCATCACGCATCCATTAATGAATATTCCATAGGGTTTTAGTTTATGCTTAGAATCTATATGCCACGTGTAGTTGGGCCCATGACTAAAGTACGTGCGGTGTCTCAAGCGGCGGCTTCTCCGCAATTCGACCCCTTGAGGGTCAATAATTTGTAACAGAACTCTGACACTTTCACGATCGACAACAAGACCCTCACCAAAACATTTTGCGTACATCCACCTGTATCCATGCAAACAACTAAACTTCTCTATCTCTTTCTGAAGAAATGTGGCCACCTGAATGAATCTGTCTTATTTTTCTTCCTGTAGAGTTGAATATTCTTCAGTTTTCTTTGCAATGTGTGTCTGCTTATTACGTTTTGATGATCATATGCTAAAAGTTCTAATATATATTTTTGTCAAACATTTAATCTAAAATAGAATCTTATCAAAGTGTCCATGTCCAATATATCCGACATGTTCTATAAATCAGTCTAGACGTAAATCATATATATAAGAAATGAGTCTCCATTCTATATCGTAATAACTCAATACTATCTAGTAATAATTCGATGCTATCTCGTAATAACGCAATGTTATCTCGTAATAACGCAATACTATCTCGTAATAACTCAATACTATCTCGTAATAACGCAATGCTATCTCGTAATAACGCAATGTTATCTCGTAATAACGCAATACTATCTCGTAATAACGCAATACTATCTCGTAATAACGCAATATTATCTCGTAATAACGCAATGTTATCTCGTAATAACGCAATAGTATCTCGTAATAACGCAATGCTATCTCGTAATAACGCAATGTTATCTCGTAATAACGCAATACTATCTCGTAAAAACGCAAATTTTATTTTTTTGTCCTGGCGCTAACGGGCTCCCGTAGAATACCATATGAAAAATTATTTAAAGGAAATCCTCCTATTCTAATAAAAGAAAATATGTTGGGTTGAGTAGTTGCATGGTCAAGGTTTCCTTTGCTTCGAATACTTCTAAATACTATTTTTGTTTTACTCAAGACTATTTAATATAAATGCAAGGGATAAAGGAATTAAGACACAACTGAGGATTCGTTAACATAATTGTTCTGTTATCACAACACACCGATCCTATTTCTGTAGATGATTCATGAAATGTACAACATATGTAATGGCTATTTTTAGACACAAACCCAACATCCATTATCTGCATAGTACAACTGTCTCCAAACTATCCTATGGTAAAACGTGGGTTGATTGGTTGGTGTTTTTTAAGGCACTTCAAAATATTATTGGCTATATCATGCCAAATAAATTAAAGCTAAGTGCCCTTCCCAAGGACACACGGATACAAAGGGCATGGGCTGCTCTGGGCGGGTATCGAACCCACGACCCTTGGATTACGAGTCCGACTGTCTAGCAACTGAGCTACAGTAACTCTGATGAGAAAACAACAACAAAAAGAAAAGAAGCAGCAACGTAAAATGATAAACTGGCTTTTTGTCGCCAAAATGGCATTGTTTATAGCAAGAAGTGAAACTACAGATCAAATACTAAATAGCGAAATTGCTATCCATCGTGGAGTATGTTACCTTAATAAAATATAGTATATTCTTCAATAAAGTTCATTCAGTCAATTTTCCAACTAAAAGAGAGTCTATTTTAGTAGATGTATGTTGCCGAGTGTAAATAATGAAGATTGTATGCATTAACTTTATTTCTGAGCCAGAAATGTTACCTTTTAACACATCAACAAATCCTAATAATTGTATTGTTGTATACAGGTACATTTATCTGTTGTGCTCATTATTTTGGCATACAATCGTGGGAATTAATGAGCCCCGAGTCGATTTGTCGTACAAATGCATGCAAACTTTCGCTCCGCACACCACATTTGTTAATAATATAACTTTAGAACGGTAACGTTCTGATCGATTACCTTAGATGCACCTCTCTAAAGACAGCTAAGTATAACACTGGCTGAATGTTGCTAATTTATTATCTTCCTTCATACACGTATCGTTGTCTTAATAATTCACGATTCTGAATCTGAAATAAAATTTGACAACTTAATGTATCTCTTGGCAACTTAATGTATCCTTTTCTCCTGTAAGTACCTTTTCCTTGGTATCACGGAAAATAAAATCAGTTAAATTGACCTAGGGAAAAACCTCTCGAAAACCAGAGTGTAATCAACGATTAAATAGCTCGTCTCTACTTTTACTAGTCTACAGTATCCATGGTAAACATAATAATGCAGAAAAAAATCAGACTAAAGTGATCGTGGCCCCTTTTCCAACTAAAGATATTTTTGCAATCTTTATTCTTTACATTTAAATTTTTCTTCATTTTAAAATTTGAGGTTTAAATATTCAATTGGCATTATATGGCCAGTGTTGTGTTGACATATTGCGAAACCACCTGTCTAACTACCAACACACTCACCTACCTACTTACCTAGTGTGACAGGGAATAAAAGACACAGACAAGTAAAACAGAACATTCTTTTCTATCGTATCAAAGTAGAGGTATTAAGTTGATATTAAACGGATTAATGTTATTTGTTCATTTGTTTTAAATCAGTGTTCCTAACATTTGCTTGAAAACTATTATCATTGTTCTCCCATAGAAGCCAGATATTACAGGATGAAAGACACAGCCGTTGAGTGACCTTGGAGTAATAGCCAGCAGTACATGCATCAATAATTACCTTGATTAATCCAGGTGAGGCTTCACATGAAAAGCATGCAGCATTCAGTCCACTCAACTAATTCCTATACTCATTCACATGTACAATAATACAAAGTTAACCTGTTAAGGGTAACATATCACAACATGCAATGTATAGTCATTAATATGAAAGTTCGCTATTGACAAGACCTATTTATTCCTACTTCCAACTGTCATGGTCATAAAGGGCCTTCTAAATAGGATATGATGAAGAATGTTTATAGGTCTAGCATGAATGAATCAATGTTATCATAAACGCAGATACTAAACACATGTTGCTAAAACAGTTGCATTGCAGTAACAGAGATGCATCCACTAATCAAGTTTCATGACTAATACATAGGCAGCACCTAAGAAATTAACTTTTAACACAAAGTTTGAACAAAGTCACTGAGCATGAAATATAGGTCACAGAGCCTTCTTTCGGCAAACATAATATAGACCTTATCAAGATGCATCCACGCAACAAGTTTTATGATTGTAGGTATGATAGTATGCACAGAGCATGCCAAACATATATGTGGTCATGGGCTAAATGCAATAAGTTAACCCAAGCCAGTAAAATGTAACAGATAGGTCACAAAGACTTTGTTTGGTATGGGTGTAGTACTAAGAGATATCTATAAAATCAATTAGTTTAAGAAGTACAGAAATAACAGAGAAAATGTCAAATTGAACCAAAGTAAGTGAAATATGGGTCACAGTTACCTCCTGTTAAGATAAGGGTGTAGTATTTATCAAGATGTACCGTCTCGCCATGTTTCGCCATGTTTCATGATTCCAAGTATAGCAATATTATACAGCAGATAAAACAAATACCAATATGGTCATGAGCTATGTGCAAAAACATGAGCCAGTAAAATGTTAAATGTAGGTCACGGTGAGGCTCATATGCTGTACGGGTGTGGTACTAATAGGGATGCATACAATCAACTAGTTTAGTGATTCTGTCAGAAACAGTGCTTGAGATTGAAACAAAGACAGTGAAGTATGAAATATTAGTCACAGTGACCTACTTCTGTAATAGGCGCAAAGTTGTCTTCAAGATATATCCTCTCACCAAGTTTCGTGAATCTCATTATAACATTATGTGTACAGGGTGCTAACAAATCCTATTTGTTTTTGAGCTAAACCCAATAATCTTCACCGAGCCAGTAAAATGTAAAATATAGGTCACAGTGAGATTGTTTTGCGGTAAGTGTGGTACTAATACTAACAGAGATGCATACAAACATCCAGTTTGATGATTTCAGCATAAACAGAGTTTTCGAATAAAATTTAAACACAATTTTACCAAAGTAAGTGAAGCATGAATTATGGGTTACAGTAACCCACTTCTGTGATGATGGTATAGTATTCATTAAAATGCATCTCCTCCCCAACTTCATGATTTTGTGTATAACAGTATATATCTACAGGTTGCTAAGAAATTATTTGGTCATAAATTAAACGCAAAAGAACATAATCTAAGCAGGTCATGGTGATATTCTTTTGTGGTATGGGTGTGTTACTAACAGAAATGCATACAATGATCCAGTCTGATGATTCTAGCGTGAACAGACCTTAATAAATACACTTAAACAGAACATTTAACCAAGTCAGAGAAGCATGAAATATAGGTCACAGTGACCTACCGTTGTAATGAGAGTGCAGTACTCATCAAGATGCATTCCCGCACCAAGTTTAATTAATCTAGGTATAACAGTTTATATACAGGGTGCAAAAAAATGCTAATTGGTTATAAGCCAAACGCACAGGTTAATCTAAGTCAGTAAAATGTGAAATGAATGTTACCTTTCTTTGTAGCAAGAGTAGGGTACTAATAGAGCTACATTCAGTAATATAGTTTCATGATTCCATAATGAATAGAGCTTGAGATATAGACATAAACTACAAAATTTAATCACAGTCAGCAAACTTGAAATACAGGTCACAATGACCTACATTTAAAATGAGGATGTAGTACTCAGCAAGATGCACCCCCTCACGAAATTTCATGATTCCAGGTATAACAATATGATAAGACTTTCGACACCAATTTAAACAGGAATACAGATTCTCTGATGATAAGACTTTCGATACAAATTTAAAAAGGAATACAGATTGTCTGATGACAAGACTTTCTGTGAGATGTAAAACTGTTTATCTTTTAGAGAGTTTATTCCTATTAATATGTACTTTTTTGATAAACTTGTGTAAGCTCTGGTCGTAAAAACACCTGATTCCTAACTTGTGTAAGCTCTTGGCATGGAAGCACCTAATTCCTAACTTGTATAATCTCTAGACATAAGAACACCCGATTCCTACATTATGTGAGCTCTGGATATAAAAACACCGAATGCCTATACTGTGTATGCGCTAGACATAAAAACAGCTAATTCCTGCAAATGTCAGTAAATCGTGATCCTAATTAGTCTCCTATTGGCTTTCTAAATTGAGCCTTTTTTCAGAGAGTAAGATAATGAAAAGTATGACAAAATATCATATCAACCTTTGGTGATGCCATTAGAGAGTTTCTTACTTGCCTCAATGAACTGAGATGCTCTTAAAATATTGTTAAACAGTGCTCGAAGAAAAGGACGCAACCTTTGAAAAGGTATCTTAGTATTGCAAGCCTCAACATTAATCCCCAATATACACTTAAGGCACTGCACATATTCAATTTAGAAGTGGACATATCTGTAACCCTTAACATACTGATGCCATTATTCAAACTTAAAAGACACTGGTAACAAATGTGTTCATAAATTCATTGAAAGTGTATGTAACATTAGAACATAATTACTATTTCTGTTCCTTTCGTAGAGATGAGCAGTTGTGTTAGATGCAGATAAAATAAGGTTAACACGGAACAAATGTTTTAAACTTAAACTTATTAATTATATCATGCATATGCTGTAGTTAGTACTTATATCTCATGTCAAGTAAGCTTTAAATCTTTTATATTTTATACTGTGCTTTTTGCTCATTTTCAAATGTATGGACAGCAAATATGTGGCAAACAGATGTAAGAACTTCTCGTATACAAGTGAGTTAAGTTCGATATCTGGGTACGTACGAACCAAAGACATAAGTGAGATTGTTGTCTGCTTATCTGTATAATGATTTACCAACTCCTTATGACCTGTCACTGGAAACTGATGATGAAAAGAATGGGATTAAACTCTTCACTTCAGCATATTGTAATTCATCGGGATTACATGGAAAAGTTTACAGTTTCCTGTCCACTTAAACAAATCTATTTCTTGGAAACCAAATTCAAATAATAGGGCGAACACTATTTGTTGCTAGAGATACCGTCAATAAAGCCGGTGGATCTGCCTTCTGTTCAATTTGCAAGATATGGGACAATTGTCATCTGCAAATCTTAAAACTAATTGCTAACCATTTGTAAAGATTAAGTTGTCGAAAAGATTTTGTTGTCAGTGCTACACTCTGTTCTTCTGGTTTTAAATCATTAAACCTAATCACAAGCAATTTTTATAACTCGCTTATCGAATAGTGCTGTGTTTCCTGGCAGGTTACTTTAAGTGGCATCGAACTCAGCATATGTTGCTTTGATCTGTTTTAGTCCGAAGAGTTAATCAGTACTTAAACAGTATTTCTAAGGATTATTCTCTCTCTATCTCTCTCTCTCTCTCTCTCTCTCTCTCTCTCTCTCTCTCTCTCTCTCTCTCTCTCTCTCTCTCTCTCTCTCTCGTGCAGCCTCCACTTCACATGACAAAAAGTTAAGAAGACGGATGCAGTTCATGCATTCGTCCACCTAGATCATAGTTATTTTTCAAATTAACCCTCTTGACATCATCACAAAAGTCCGAATAACGTGCTGGACGATTTTCAGTTTTTGTAAAGTTTTAAAAAGTATATTTCCTCTATTGTTCACATTTTACAGAATGTAAAAATCGTTGCTTAAATGTTTCCCAAGGCATTTATACCAAAAGCAAAAAAAAGCCCATATTGTATGAGTATTATTATGTTAAGTCATGACGGCACTCAATTAATATATGTCATTTAGTTACAAAAAGTCATAGTACAGAAACTGGAAGTATACAAAGGTACAAACTGCTCTACAGTCGTATATTGGCAGAAAAATAAATCTTTCCATAAAGAAAGAAAATCGTATTCATTTTTGGGCATTTGAGTTACACCTATTATCCCATTCCTATGACATTGTTTCTTCTCACATCCTGTTCATTTAATTTTTCTTTTGTTCTTCTTTATTTTTATATGCTATATAAGTTCACTCAAAACGGTGCGGAGAAGAAACGTGATGATCAATTTTATCCAAATTTAAGACATTTTTAAAAAACGAGAAGATGTTTCATAATGTATAAGTTAAAAGGCTTTTGACACTGAAATTGTCCATTTTCCAACTGTGGCATACTGTCAGCATACAGAAAAATTACATTGCAGAAAACGCATAATGATTCAGTTTTAAGTTGTGTATATGGCACACTTAATTGAATTTTCAGGCAAAACAAGAAAATAAAATGCCAAAAAGGAAATAAAATGGAAAGCTTTGAACGATTCCAACCAATTTCGCTCAAAAATCGATATTTTAGATTGAGACATATAGCCTATTCAATCATATAGAGCGCTTTTACGGACTTTGCTTGAATAATAGAATATAGAATAGTACATTCGAATGGTTTATGAAGAAAAACAAAACATACAACAACAAAAAAAAAAAAAAAAAAAAAAAAAAAAGAATTTTACAAGTGAGTGTGTTTTTCTTAAAATTTGAGTTATGATATCGTTTTCCAACAGGTTAAGTAAAAATTAGAGATTCGTTACAGATATAACCATAGAGGTTTAGGTTTTTGTACGCTTTGCTTAGAACACTTTTATTCGTCTGTAATATAATACGAATATTTTCAGTGTTTGTATGAATACACGTTAATCTGCAAGATTATATGAAACCGGAATGTTCAGTGTTTGTATGAATATGCGTTAATCTGCAAGATTATAAGAAACCGGAATGTTCAGTGTTTGTATGAATATGCATTAATCTGCAAGATTATAAGAAACTAGGATGGTCAGTGTTTGTATGAATATGCGTTAATTTGCAAGATTACAAGAAACAGGGATATTCAGTATTTGAATGTATACGCGTTAATCTACAAGATTATAAGAAACAATGACGTACAGTGTTTGTATGAATATGCGTTAATCTGCAAGATTGTAAGAAACATGGATGTTCAGTGGAGGAAGGTTGTATGAGCACTAGATATCACGCATTTCGGGTTTTAAGACAATTTACTACAAGAATTTAAAGCTTTTGTAAGTATTAAGTAAATTGAGTTACTTATATATTTAAAATGTCGATGAAGTTAAGATCATGGCAATGGAAGAATAAATTGTATGATAATAACTTGCTGACATTGTCTAAGTTTATTTTTTAAAGGGTTTATCTTCTATTTTGTTTTTCTCTTTTTACCTACGTTTTGGTAACCCTTAGTGTTGCATATTGCAATAGAAGTAATCCCTTAGAGTTGCGTATTACAATCAGAGCACAGAAGATAAAAGTGGTTATTGTGTTTATTTCTTATGTTTCAAAGTTGGGCTAATTTAATCTAAGAAAACAATACCCCTTTAAATACAAAATAGTCGTTGCCAACCTGAATAAAATATTAAAACCGGCTAATATTTTGTACAAAATTGTTTCAATTGACTAGCATGCTATTTCAGAACGTGGCCACAAAAAAGAAACTCATTTTCACACATCTTTTCGACGATAAACATGGACATACATTTTGTTCTGAATCATAACATTATACTGGCTCAGTGATTCTGATCATATTAATTCTAAGGTATAAAAAGGTCAAAGGACTTATCAGTCCTTGGTGATATGCTTTGTCATGTATTTAGAAGCTTACATGTCTGTATTTAAATTTGTCGTCTTTCAAAATGGTTCAAAAGAATATGTGCATCATATTAAGTATGACCACCACTAGGCAGTCCTATAGGAAACGATATTCAATAGTTATGCATGTATGGATACAAAGAAGGTCTAAATCAGATTTTCAAGATATTTCTAAAGAAAATTACTTTCAGCTAGGATTTTAAAAAAATCAAAACAAAAGATAAAGGCAATCAAAAACTTAAATATAAAAATACAAAAGTAAACACTAAAACTTAAAACACGTTCTCTCTGTAAACATATATTTTGTTTTTTCTCTTCCTAATGGAGTTAACCTCTTGAGCATTGTATTCAAATGAAATAATAATTTATATCAGAAACTTTATATTGTCTGAATGGAACTTTTTTTTAATAATAAATAATACAAAATGTACCACCTGATTCAAATGTAACTTTCGGCTCGTGGGTAGGTAAGGTAGACGAATGCTTTGTTAGTAGTGTATGCTAAACGTTCAGTTGTTTTTGTGCCTATATACATGATGTCATACTGCTTAGTAAGCAGGGATACACCTATTTCCTGTCACATATTTTACTTACAAATGTATGTGAAGAATTAAAACTGATCCAGCAATATGAAGACAATAATGTTTTTTCATCTAGTACTGCATAGCATAAGATTTCCAAGATAAGTCAATATTGAAACGTTGTAAGATTCGAATTGTCAATCCACCCGCATATCAAGTAACACTACACGATATGAAGTACGTTACTTCACGATATGAAGTAACACTATACGATATCAAGTAACATTACACGATATCAAGTAACACCACATGATATCAAGTAACACTACACAAAGTTATATATAAAGTATCAGTAAAACATTTATATGATCTATTTTCAACTCAATTATCGTTCTACTTGCTCGTTATATTGAGAAATCTCGTAATAACAATACATATATGTTTTTTTTACTATCTGCTACTCATAAAGACATCCACATACAATTTGTTTGATTGATTTGTATTTTCTTCTAGAAATAGTTGTTTGTAGAAGGAATTAATTCGTCAAGCAATGTTGGCAAAACCTTTTTCAAACGCAACAAGAATATTTTATCTAGAACTTAAAATGGATTTACAAAAATGGCTATATAAATCCGTAATTAATTAGAGTTAGTCAGTGAGAAATTTTTTTTATGTAAAGTTCTATTACAATATGGCACATATAAATAAACCTCCGCAATTTGTACTACTAAGATAACGCGACCAAGTATATAAACATATGCATCCGATACTTATAAACTTAGTCTGAGTGTCTTAATTCAATCAAATGATGGTTTAATACATGGCAATATGTTAAAACAATGTTAACATCTTCAGTGCGCAAAGGCAGTATTCAAACAGGAATTATTAGCAGTTTTAACAACTGTTAAATTCTAATATAACCGGCTTTTAAACTCCAATTTACTATTAATTTTTCCTAAATTTTTAGTTAAAAAACACGCCTCAAATTGTGCCTAATTATGACATTATACACCACAAGAAAATTAAATAAATTCTCAGATATAAAAACAGTAAAACAGTGCGGAATATTAAGTCGACGGGTTGCATATATATATATATATATATATATATATAT
The DNA here is from genome assembly GCA_029931535.1 of Margaritifera margaritifera. NCBI lineage: Eukaryota > Metazoa > Mollusca > Bivalvia > Unionida > Margaritiferidae > Margaritifera > Margaritifera margaritifera. The sequence continues at coordinate 4,328,278 of JAQPZY010001586.1, forward strand.
ATATATATATATATATATATATATATATATATATTAGCGTCAAGATATTTCACACTAATTTTATTTTAAGCCCACATTTAATAGATGTCACTCTAGTACCCGTGATAAAACATGAATTTTTGATTTAATGTTACAATTGCTTTCATCAGGTACATAAAACATTGTAAGCATCATTTAATGCATATTGATGAAACCGGAACGTCAGTATAAGCGTATATTTTTGGCTGTATATCATTGGTCATCATTTTGAAATCTGTGTACATTATCAGAGTTCACTAAATGAGTTTGTTGCCTCTCCTCTGACAACAGTAACTTAACTTTCACGATAGATAGATAGATAGATAGATAGATAGATAGATAGATAGATAGATAGATAGATAGATAGATAGATAGATAGATAGATAGATAGACAGACAGATAGATAGATAGATAAATAGATAGATAGACAGATAGATATATAGATAGATAGACAGATAGATAGATAGATAGACAGATAGATAGATAGATCGATAGATAGACAGATAGATAGATAGATAGATAGATAGATAGATAGATAGATAGATAGATAGATAGATAGATAGATAGATAGATAGATAGATAGATAGATAGATAGATTGACTTTTCGACTTACTGTAGTCTCGAAGTTAGTATTTGCCCAGAATTATCACTTTCTGGTTGCCCAGTATCATCGCTTTCTATTTTTCCAGTATCATCGGTTTCTGTTGCTCCAAAATGAAATGCCCCAGACTTTGAGTATATATTGTTAAATCTTCTGCTGTTGGTATATGTAATGCTACATATCTAATAAAATTCAACTAATTAAATTGACGTAAATGTCTTAGTCACGGTAAGATTTAATTGAAACTATATTGAGCAGACCTGAGAGAATCAAAAAGTCCAAACTTACTTGGAAACTGCCATCTTTTCAAAGAATACTGGCACGTTTCGTAATGAAATGCACGTAATAAAAGCATATAGATAATTACTCGAATTGTGTGGCGTTGCTAAATTTTCTTAATGCAATACTTTATATATCACCGTCTTAGTTTCATGCATATTCAACTTTAAAGACCTGCGTAGTAGAATTTACTATTTTCCATGTTGGCGTCAAACGTGCGGCACAGAATTTCATTTGCATTGGAAACCCATAAGTTCTCCTAGTTTTATATAGTATGCAAGTTTAACATTTTGAAAATGGGTTTGATTTTAGTTCATAAATTCCATCCAATATCCTATAATCTTTTAGGAGCTTTTCGGCTCATTTGAACAATTGCACAGGTTGCTGCCAGTATGTTGTTGTCTCCGAGAGTCTGAGCTGCCAATTTTGAGATGTTTTTGAGGCTCCTAGCTGTCTCCAAGTAAGATATTGGCCTTCACCTTAGAAAGACCCTGGCCGATGATAATCCTTTTTGAAAGTGAAGCAATGTGACAAAAAACACCCTTTCCTTTGAAGCAAATCACACGTTTTAGCGCTCGTTGCCTAATTTTAATTTTGCCAACCATTTGGAAACGATCAATAAAATTACTGCTAATACTTCCAAAGACTATATTAGTATGCAGGTTTCCTTAGCTCCGTAATCCCTTTAAATATATAATATTCGAATGTGGTAATTCCCATCTTCTAGGATATAATATAATACATGAAGCAGATATATTACTATTGGTTTATCGATCTTGGTTATAGTGGAGATTGTATTGCTCCTATTCTGGGAAATGAGAAGCACTGGTAAATTCAAAATTTTTAACAACGTAAAATAAGTATAATATATCAAGACGGGCTCGTGTTTTTGTGCTTGTCAAGTGCGATGATCACGGCAAATTCAATTAAAATCTCAAAAAGTGAATATTCAGTGGGATAGTAATATGATATATGACGAGTAACAAGGAATTACATCAAAGCCATGAAATGCCACAATAACAGCCTATATAATAATATGGTTATCATACCTTATTGGCCAATTGAAACCTTCAAAACAAGACCCAATAGACCTATTACATTTCCGTATAATGCTAGGGGCATTGATCAAATATTATAATTTAACCTTCCAGGAGAAATATGATAATAGCCACGAGAACCTCTCATAGACCATTAGGTAAATGCATCCTTACCATTCAGCGCGTTAAAATAGCACATAGTGCCGCCAGATGTACCATTTTTCAGACGCAAGACATAGTCAGACAATGTTGAATCATCTTATTACTTTTGCTGAGCAGTATACTGTACAGGTCAATAAACGTTTGCAAATGTTCAAACAAAATACAGTCTATTTCATAAAATAGGTTACATAGCCACACATGGCATTAAACATAAACAAAGTTTACTCTAATTATTGCAAGTTGCTAAGTATCTTGATTAAAGTATATTCTTCTATGCAACACATTACTTGTGGCTGAATAAGAAACGATACATAAACAGGAATGTTAACACCACCGATGTTTAAAAAGAAATAAACGTCAAAGTAAAAAGTCACCATGGAAATATACGAGATAAACAGATTCTTGTCCAAAATATAGCGGTAAAAACAGGATATAAAAGAGTAATGAAAATAAATAAGATTTATAGCAACAAGCATGAGACAGTAAAGATAATAATAATAATAATAATAATAATAATAATAATAATAATAATAATAATAATAATGTCTTTATTATTAAAAAAAAACATCTCAAAATTGGCAAAATAGACCCGATACAACGAGACATTTAGAGCGAGATCGTGGTGTACAAGGATACTGTTTGCTAAAAGATCAAAGGTCACAGTCGTATATTGGCGGTTTGGTGACATAAAATAGATAATCATTTACAAGGCGATTGACCGTCTTGTACATCATGCAACTTTTTTGCATTGCAACACATTCACAAAATGGTAACCAATTTAGTATTGAACACAGTTCAGAAGATGGTGTGGAAATATAAGTTTTAGAAGTATTTGGACAGCTCAATTTTGCAATTAAGTAATCTTCTAAGTTTAAGTCCTACTGCAGCTAACCCGTATTGTGCACCCATACGCTATGATTTGTACAATATAGCTATTGTAATATTGCTTTTAAATATTTTCAGAAACGTAATTAGAAAGAAGTTTTACAAGTGCAGTCCGTTTAGTCAGTAAAAGACAAATGTAATTAAATTGGGTGTCCCAATGAAGATTGTTATCAATGAAAATATCTAAACACAATTGAGAGTAGACAGAGACAAGTTCAAAGTCACTGAACCAAAGTTTGAGTGCAGGAAATATCGACAGATTCTGAGCTGAGCCAGTTGTCACACAATTAGTTTGTGATAGATTTGTGTGCATTTTATTTTGCGTACGCCACTTTTGAACAGATTTAATATCGGATTGAAGATGATAATCAACAACGAATGTAGAACTGGCCGAATGCTGGATAGTTGCGTGATCAGAGAATATATCGGAATTAGAGTATTTACGACACAGAAGTATGTCGTTATAAAAGATTCGAAAAAGAATAGGTCCTAAAATGGAACCTTGCTGGACGACACATTTTACTGGTTTTAATGCTGATGAGTGTTTTCCAGTACTGACACAATGAGTCCTGTTTGTTAGGTAAGACTTGAGCAAAGGGCGTGTAATAGCTGAAAATGTTTAGACTGCTAATTTTTTTTAAAATAATATTGTGATCAACAATATCAAAGGCCTTTCTGAAATCTATAAAAACAACACAATTTTGCCTGCCTCAAGAGCTTATAGCCATTCGTCTATTAGTGTAATCACGGTAGCTTGATAGGAATGATTTTGTCTGAATCCCAGCTGTGATGACCGTAGAAGATTATATTTATTGAGACAGCGAAATCGGTGTTTAGAAACGTGTTTCTCAACTTATTTTGAAATGACGGACAGGATATAAGTAGATCTATATATTTGATGGGTTATTTTTGGGTCCGCCTTTTGGCTTGCTTCAAGGCATAAGGGAAAACACCAGTTTCTAAACAATTATTCAGAGATCAGAGAGGGAGCCATAACATGTGCAGAAAGCTTTAATATTTTGGCACTAATCTCATCTGGACCTATGGTCTTTCTTGTATCAAGACTGAAACGAATCTTACAACTTTCCTGACCAGATAATGTCGATATAGTAAATTCAACATGAGGGAACTTCATAGTTTTCGGAAACCTTAGAAAAGTTACATAGCGGTACTTTCAATTCTCGTACGAACTAAATCCCAGGAGGTTGATTTTTATTTTCGGTGGGTGGGGGTAACGGCACATTTAATACATTATTGGCTATATCATACAAAGAAAATAGGGACTAATTGCCTTTTCCAAGAATACAACAAGGCAGCCGAGCCGGATTAGCCAGGGCGGGTATCGAACCTTGACACTTTGATTACAAGACCGACACTTTACGAACTGAGCTACCCCGGCTCTCCTCCCGGAAAGTGGAGGCACAACTTAGACCTTACAAGTAATCATTTTAGAACAGGGCAGTTAGAACAAACCTCGTACCAATTACCTATAGCAGCCTAGAAACTGGTGGGTCCAAAAGGGGTTTTCAGATTTCAACACGTCATTGTCGGCTTTTTGAACTTCATACTTCTAACAAGCATAAACCAATTAAATCAGAATGCGCATAAGATTTTCAAGTTGTTGAGATTTTACGAATGACCCCTACAAAAAAAACCCAACAAGAAGCAGACAACAAAACAAAAAAGAAACAACAAGAACAGCAAATAAATAACGGATAATGCTGTCATAGTGATTTGCATATATATATATATATATATATATATATATATATATATATATATATATATATATATAAATATATATATATATATATATATATATATATATATATATATATATGAAAAAATATTTAATCCATAATGTATGCTTAATTTTTGTCTATGTTGGGAAGTTGCACTTTAGATCCTGGTCACTTGTAAACAGAATGTTTACAAGGATTTGAATTCAAGGCCCTTCTTATTTACAATAAAAATGTTTGGGTTTTTTTGTTTTTTTTTGTTGTTGTTTTGTTTTATTTTTCTCAATTTTATTGCTTCACAACCTGTTGATATAGGTAAAGTCAAAATTTGCATAAATAGGGATTTGGTAAACAAATAATTCATTTCTGTTTTAGATCACCCTGTGGGAATCTATTTGAGATCAGATTCTTTTAGACTTAAGATATTCCTTGAAATTACTAAAATGATAATTGACTTTTGAATTAATACATTAATTTGGACTTTTGTGCACTCATTCAAAGACATTCTGGATTGTATCATTGTGTTATATAAGGAAATTCAAGCCTATTGGAACTCATTCGGAACATTCTATATTTTTGGACTTGTGATTAGGACATTTAGGATTGTTCGCAATTTGATTCACAATATTGGAATTATCTTTTGAATTGCACTTTGTGGGGAAATCAATTGCTTATTGATATTACGTAAACTGTTGGTTTCGCTTTCTATCTGTTACACATTTTGAAAGACCTAGTGTCGAAAGAGAAATCGGGTGCTCGTCCGGGATCTGAATTTGTTTAAACCATTTCAGATATATTAAAAATTGCCTTTATAATTTAAATTGACCTTGTTCCTGAATTTTCATTGTCCCTTGATAATATTTTTATTTCACACATTTGAGCAATTTTTAGTGAAACCAGCAAACATTCATAATGTCATCTAATGTTGAGAACTTTGTTTTAAGTCCTACCCAGGTAAGGTTAGAGTCTATGATAAAGGATGAGTTGCTTGAGCTTGCCATACATTATGATCTTTCTTATACGAAAACATCTTCACAAAGCAAGAGATAAGGAATATTTTGATCCTGTATTTGGTGAAAAAGGAAATCTTGGACAATAGTGCTTTGGGTTTGATTGGGAAGTCTGCATCTGGCTTTTTTATAGGACATTGGGGGAATAACAGCTGAAAAACCAGATCGAATTGGAACTAAGAAAGCTTCAGCTTCAGATGGAGATGAAGGAAATGCAAATGCATATGCAGAGAGAGAGAGAGAGAGAGAGAGAGAGAGAGAGAGAGAGAGAGAGAGAGAGAGGGAAATATATAATACAAAAATAGAATAATTTGAACTGGCAAGCAGAGCACTCAGCCCCATCCCCGACCCCCTTTACACACAAGTTCAGGTTTTTCAGGAAAAAGAAGTAGAAAAATACTTTCTTTACCTTGAGAAAGTTACTGAAAACTTTAAACGGCCAAGAGAGCATTGGACTTAATGACTACAAAGTGTTTTTATTGGCAAAGCTCGTGGAGTCTACACTTCACTGTCGGTACAACAGAGTGTTGATTATGATGTGGTTAAGGAATATATCTTGAAGGGTTATGAGTTGGTACCTGAGGCATATCGACAGGGGTCTAGGAATTGTAGAAAAGAAACTGGACAAACCCATGTCGAATTTGCAAGAGAAAAAGAACAACGGTTTGATAAGTGGTGCTCAGCCAAGAAGGTTGAGAAAGATTACGATAACCTCAGACAGCTCGTATTAATTGAAGAGTTCAAGAAGTGCATCCATAGTGATGTCAAGACTTATCTTAATGAGCAAAAAGTGGAAACTTTGGAAAATGCTGCTCGTATGGCTGATAATTATTTCTTGACTCACAAAGTTTCATTTGTCAATAAGTCTTCCTCTCAGCAGTTTTCTGATAAAAAAAAAAAAAAAAAAAAATATTTCAATCTCAAACGAGTACTTCTAACTTTTCAAAATAGCTCAACTGTTAGGAATCAAACATCTGATAAGACTGATAAGAAATCCGTATCTCTTCCTACATGCACTAATTGTAAAACGAAAAGGCACATCATTTCTGATTGCCAAAGGGGGAAAAATAAGCATCAGAATAAAAATAGAGCTATTCCAAATGCTCTTATTTCAAAGAGGTCTAGGTCACGGTCTTGTATTGAAAGCAATACATTTGTTGGGTCAAACAAACACCAGTCTGATTCTATTTTGGAGACTTGTGAACCATTCATGTCAGAAAGTTCTATATCACTTATTGGTGATTCTGCTAAACCTATCCCTCTTAAAATATTAAGGGACACCGGAGTTTCTCAGAGTCTTTTGTTATCAGGTATTTAGCCTTTGTCTGAGAAGTCTTCTTCTAGTGAAAGTGTTCTTATTCAGGGAGTAGAGTACGGCTTCGTAAATGGCCTCTCCATTGTGTCAATTTGGCATCAGACTTAGTTTCCGGATCTGTGACTTTTGGGGCAGTGCCTTCTTTACCTATCGAAGGTATTCGTTTGTTACTAGGCAATGACCTAGCTGGAGAAAAGGTCGTGGTTAATCCATTTGTAACTGACAAACCTTGTTTGGATCAAAGAGTTGATCCTATTGAGATTGAAATCTCTGATTTGTAACCTGCTTGTGCAGTTACCAGAGCTATGGCAAAAAGAGCTCATTTGAATGATGTTGATCAGGACATTATCCCTTTAGCTGACACATTTTTTGGTCAGTCTTTTGATAAGGTCACTCATTCTCTTTATTCTCATCAGGGTGACAAAAGACAACCACTCGTTGTCGAACAGGAGCAAGATCCTGAGATCTCCTGTTTGTGTCAGAGGGATATTAGTAAAACTGAAGCCACACAAGTCCCAGATTGTTACTTTGTGAAAAATGGGGTCCTTATGAGAAAATGGAGACAACCTGAGGTACCCTTCTGGTGACCAGTGATCAGTAAGCTATCAAATTGTCGTTCCGAGGTCATATCGACGGGAAATTCTTAGTCTAGCCCATGCAACTCCCTTGGCTGGTCATTTAGGAATAAATAAGACTGATCACACGATCTTGAATAATTTTTATTGGCCGAAACTTAAAAGTGATGTTTGAAGATACTGTAGATCTTGTCACACTTGTCAAATGGTAGGAAAACCCAATCAGAAGATATATAAAGCTCATCTGCAACATATTCCTGCATTAAACGAACCATTTATCAAAATAATTGTAGACTGTGTCAGTCTCTTACCTAAGACCAAGTAAGGCAACTAATACTTGTTGACCATAATGTGTGCGTCTACAAGATTTCCAGAGGCAATTCTTTTGTGAAATATTAAAACTAAAACCATTGTAACAGCTTTGGTGAAAGGTTTTACACTTGTTGGCCTTTCCAAATCTGTCCAGTCTGATCCAGGGTCAAATTTTATGTCTGTAATTTTTCAACAAGTTATACATAAATTAGGCATCCAACAGTTTAAATCTTCTGCCTATCACCCTGAAAGTCAAGGGGCTTTGAAAAGATTTGATCAGACTTTAAAGAATAGGATTCGGTCATATTGCTTTGATACAGAAAAGGATAGGGATGAGGGTGTTTGTTTTTTTTTTGTTTGGTATTAGGGAATCGATTCAAGAATCATTGGGTTTTAGTCCTTTTGAGCTGGTTTTTGGACATACTGTCCGTGGACCATTGAAGTTATTGAAAGAGAAACATCTTTCAAATGAAGATTCAAAGATTAATCATCTTGACCATGTCTATGATTTCAAATATAACTTGTCAAAGGCTTCTAAAGTGGCAAGAACTAATATTCACCCTACTCAGTCAAAAATAAAATCAAGGTATGACAGAAGTACACAGGAATATAGTTTTCAGCCTGGTGATAAAGCTTTGGTCCTCTTACCCATACCTCAAAATAGCCTTCGGTTACATTTTATGGTCCTTATACAGTTGAAAAAAAATAAATGTCTTAAATTATATCATTAACACTCCTTGTAGGCGGAAACAGAAACAACTTTGTCAAATAAATATGTTAAAGGAATATTTTGACAGAGATAGCCCAGATAATTATTCAGTTAATTTAGTTGTACCTGTCCCCAACAGTGAAGATATCAACGATGGAATACAATCAGACTATAGTGACTCTAGTGTGACCAAACTTCGGAATTCAGAAATATTGAACAATCTGGACCAGAAACCTTTACATCTACAACAAGAGAAAAGAAATGAACTTAAACAGCTATTACATGAGTATGAGCACTTATTCCTTGATGTTCCTACATGAACAAATAAAATCTATCATGACGCTAACATTATAGATTCTACACCTGTGAAACAGCATCCTTACAGGATGAATCCTCTCAAACAGGAATATTTGTAAAAAGAAATTCAATATTTACTGGAGAATGATTTTGTAGAAGCAAATAAAAGTAACTGGAGTTCACCGTGTATTCTTGTGCGTACACCAGATAATACATTCCGCATGTGTACCGACTATTTAGAAAAGTCAACAGTGTCACCAAAACGGATTAATTTCCAATGCCAAAAATCGATGATTGCGGCTACAAAATTGGAAATGCGAAATATGTCACCAAGTTTGGCCTCTTAAAAATTCCACTCAAGGAAAGAAATTTGCATCTCCAGTTAGGCTTTATCAGTATAAAGTGATGCCTTTTGGAATGAGCAATTCTCCGGCAACATTCTAAAGTCTTATGAACATGTTAACATCTGTATTAATAATTGTGACACGTACATCGATGACGTCATTATCTACAACGACACCTGGGGAGATCTCTTGGAAACCATTCGGAAAATCTTCGATCGACTCAGTGATGCAAACCTGACAGTTAATTTATGCAAAAGTGAGTTTTGCCATGCTTGTGTCACATTTTTAGGACATATTGTGGGACAAGGTTAAGTTAAACCTTTAGAAGCCAAGGTCAAGGATATCTCTGAATTCCAGGTGCATGGTAGTAAAAAGCAACTGATGCGATTCTTAGCTATGGCTGGATATTATGGGAAATTGTGCTCAACTTTTTCCATAATTGCTGAACCTCTGACAAATTTGTTGGGTAAGAAATTCAAGTTTCATTGGTCTGACAAATGTCAGGAATCTTTTGAAAAACTAAAGGTTATACTTGAGAGTGCACCAGTTCTTTCAGCACCAAATTTCAGCCAATTATTTAAAATGTATGTTGATGCAAGTGATGTAGGGGTTGTTGGAATATTTATTCAATCATCCATTGTGCTATTTTTCGAAAAAAAAAAACAAGAACCAACAAAATTATTCCACAATTGAGAAGGAAAGTTTGGCTTTGACATTGACTTTGCAACATTTTGAAGTGTATGTCAATTCAGCTCTTTCTCAGATTGTTGTATTCAGTGACCACAATTCCCTTACTTTCATTAACCCCCCCACCCCCCAAAAAAAAAAAAAAAATAAAAAAAAATCAAAGATTGTTGCGGTGGAGCTTAATGCTGCAAGAATACAACATTACCGTTAGACATATCAGGGAAGTTAATGTGATTGCAAATGCACTCTCACTTGTATAGAAGTACAATATTGCTTTATTTTGTGTATATTTTGTGTAATTAAGCTGAGTGGCATTCATAAGACATCTTCCTATGTAATTTCGAATATTATAGTATCATATGCATATTTGACAAATATGTAAAAGAAAGCTTTATTGCATAAATCTTTTTCATTTTCTTTATGAGGGGAGGTGTTGTGTATATATAATCTATAATGTGTGTTTTAATTTTGTCTATGATTGTAAGTTGCGCTTTAGATTCTGGTCACTTGTAAACAATGTTTGTTTTTGGTTTTTTGCATTTTAATGCTTTACGTCATGTTGATATAGGTCAAGGGAAAATGTGTATAAATAGGTATTTGGTAAATAAATAAATTATTCCTGTTTTAGACAAGTCTGTAGAAATCGATTTGAGATCAGATTTGAAAGTTTGTGACGTTTAAATCAGATATAATTCTAGAGGAAATATTTACTTAAGATATTCCTTGGAATTATTAAAGTGCTCATTGACATTTGAATTATTATATTACTTCGGACTTTTGTGAACTAATGCAAACACATTCTGGATTGTATCTTTGTGTTATATCAGGATATTCAAGACTAATAGAACTCGTTCAGAACATTCTATATGTTTGGTCTTGTGATTACGACATTTAGGATTGTTTGGAATCTTTTGAATTTCACTTGGTAATATAGGGAAATAAATTGCTTGTTGACCTGTTGACATTACTTACATTGTTGGTTTCACTTTCTTTCAGTTACATATTTTTAAAGACCTAGTGTAGTAACTATATATATATATATATATATATATATATATATATATATATATATATATATATATATATATATGTATAGATAGATAGATAGAAAACCGGCATTTTTCGTTTTTGAAAAACATCTCTTTAATTGAAATACGACTTGTAATTTTCATCAAAAAGTGGAAGCTATATAGACTTGAATTTGTATATGTTATATAAAAATAATACTTTTCATTTACCCTAGTCGGTTGGGTAAGAGTCTGTCCTGCCACCCAATATTGGTTTGGTTTTGTTGGATGTAACGCCATTTTTCAGCATATGATCAGATATATATCGCGGTTAGTATATTTTGGTGGAGGAAGACCCGACGAAGAACCATAGACCCACGAAAAGCTACTGACAAACTTTCTCACATACCCACGTTGGTCGAGCCGAGACTCGAACTCACGCGGTCATAGGTGAGACGTGTGAGTGATCTGTAATGGAGAGCGCCTTAAACCACTCGGCAATCTGGGCCCCCTAAGCTTTTGCCCGGCCAAAGCTTTTGTCTGGTCACCCAAGCTGCTGTCCGGCCACCCGATAAGATAAAGATTCACACCTAGCAGGAAATCGAATTGGTGAGCGGTTCATTGGAATCTCGGTTATGGAAAACTTTATTGACAGATTCCACCCTCAGCCTAATGGTCGATTGCATCATACAATACTGAAACGTCGACATCGAAATAAGGAGCAATCAAAACTACAAGCTGCAAAGTTTTTAACTGACAAACTTCAGGATGATTAAACTAGTCTAGCTCTAATTGATTCATAAAGGTGACATACACTTACTTCAATCATGTATTTACAATTTGTTTGATATATGCAAAATTATCCAGTTGGCGTTCATCGTAATGAAGATCATCCGTGACAATCGGACAGAATAAAAGACAACACAACTTTCGTACACTTAGAATGCATGCATTGTGGGGAAACACACGTGCCTTAACTTGTAATTAAACAACTCAAACCGAATACAACATGATATAGATGCATTAAATGCAACATGTTTCAGTTTAAAGTTTTCACCTTAAATTGTAATGCATATCCACTGCAATACTTTAAAGCCACTTGGCATTTTTATTCCTAATCCGATCTCAATGACGAATGACTAAATACTGTAAGCCGTACGGCAAGTAATTTTTAGACGGAAAATGGAGGATAAGATGCTTGATACAATGGACCGAATCACTATAAAACCTTACAAAAAAAAAGCAATGAAGGCAACTGATATTTCACCAGGAAAGAATCTGGCACGTTGGCTTGATCACTGTTAAGGAATACTAAATAACGATGCAAATTTTGTTTTATGTACCTTTCTGTAAATAGAGATGGGCAAAGCATTTTATTTTTGGTTGAGGAAGTGTGTCAGCACTATAATAAGGAAACATGAGGAATTGTTTCTAATAATCCATTTCAGTATGGAAAAATAGCTAATCTTTTAACCCATTTTCTAATAATTAAAGATCCTATAGATAGTGATTACTTTCTTATGTCACTATTGTTGAGTAACAGTTTAATAGCTTCTTAAAGATAATTATTTGCACAAATTCCCCTGCATGTTTATAACTTCTGTGACTTTTTAACGTTAGGTACATGCGGATCCAAAAACAAATGCAATTTTTTGTATTTTTCAGTTCTAGATAAGTGTATATCCCCGCATATTTGTCAATTATTAGATACCGATCTTCAATCCTCAGTCGTTTCATTGACTCATCCCATCCCAGAAGTAAAACAATATTGTTAATCTATTTGGACTCCTTAAATACGTTTTTAATACATCTAATGATTTTTAAATCTGTATTATCAATTTTGATAGAGGAGAGATGTGGCTTGCAACATGTGGAAAACTGGCAAGGACAAACATCTTAAAGCATATAAAGCAACACAAATACGATTGGCGAGGAAAGAACAGAAAATAATAACTTATATAATATAAAGAATTTACTTTACTGAAACTGTGATGAAGAACCCTGAATAAAATCTATCCCACGTCATTCCATCGTATTTGTTAACCATTTCAACCTTTAACCAATCAGTCTTCTCACCCGACCTCCCAGAAGTAGATTCCTATTCTACATCCTTGTACACACCTAAAATAGGAATATATCCAATGTTTCATTGTTTTTTTTTAAATGTTTATTATCAACTGTGCAAGAGGCCACGTGTTGCATGTGGGATTTAGAACGCTTGCAAGGACAGTTGGTCAAAATGATACATTCTTTGTCTTTGGGGACTCTCCAAAAGCAAGAACAAATATGCTTTCGTAGGAAAGAGAAAACAATTGTATTCGGTGAGTACAATCCCCAGGTTTGGCAGACAAAATCTTGAAACTGATAAGAGTAAAAACTATGCGAAGAAATCTAACATTAAAGAAGAACAAAACCTCCTCTGACATTAATTATTCAAAAATAGTATAATAGAACGAGAAATAGGTTTTATGTTTTGATCACATTTAAGATAAGAATGCCCTTTCAGTCGGTCATCAATTGTGGTCATGTGACAATGACTTAGAGTTTATTTCAGAGAAAAAAAAAAATCTTGAGTGTAAGTGTTATTTCACAGTCTGCAAGATTAAGAAAAAATATATACAGAGTTAGCGTTTGGTGTAACCATTCTGGTGGGATTAGCATATTGTTTTGACGTCAGTTTATAAAATATAAAGTTTAGGCAATAGAGAAGTGTTTACCATAACCAAACTGCTGCTTCAATTTTCACTAAGCATGGTAATAAAATATGTTGAAACGAATTTATGTGACAACCTGATATAATGTCCTTTTATAAAACCGATTTTGGGGAAAAGTTCGTAATTGTAATTTAAAACTTGTACGTGCCTTAGAAAAAAAAAAACATCTAGGTCGTATCATTTCAAGGCAAGCTGTGGCAAGATTGATTTCCAATTCTCCAAGAGTGTAATCTTGCTCATTCTTTGTGAAGAAAATAGCTTGAATGTATAGGTTCTATTTCTCATATGTAACACACACAATTAGAAAAAAGCATCGCTCCAATTTTTAATATTTTCTCTCTGACTCATAGGCGTAATCAAGAAGAGACAAACAGAAAATCAAATACTTTCTTCAAATAGGTTTGAAGACGTGCCTAGTTTAGAAGTGGCTTTTAAAGTACACGTCATTTGTGTCATATAACAATTCAAACAGTTTTGAAGACGTGCCTAGTTTAGAAATGGCTTTTAAAGTACACGTCATTTGTGTCATATAACAATTCAAATAGGTTTGAAGACGTGCTCAGTTTAAAGGTGGCTTTTAAAGTACACGTCATCTGTGTCATATAACATGGATTACGGTTTGTTTGTCAGTGTGCGAATTTCTTGACGGCAAACAAATCAAGGACTCAGTGAACCTGTTTCTCAAAATGACGCTTTTAGATAAAATATTGTTCCGGTATTTGACAACACAGAATATAAGCCACCTATCTGCTTCACGTAATCACTTTTGAAGTTTACTCAGGTTGAGGACCCGGATGTGCTCGCATGACGCGCTATATATTGGATTTGTCTTCATAAAATCGAAGGGATCAGAGGAGATTATAGTACGATCTGATGCATTTTAATTGCATTTAATCTAAGGGCATACTTATGAAGAATATTTTTACACAACAATTTGCTTTAGCTGCAAAGGTTTTTGATAGCTGTTCTATCGATAATGCAAGTTGGAAATATATATTTAAGTGCGCCCTACGGCTCTGAAGGACCGAACATATGTTAATGGTATTCTCGAGACAGATACAATACAGTATCCATGACACACTATCTTGTGACACGCAGGGCCAGCGGACCAATTACACTTACACCCTTCAATCAGAGGTATCACTAAATTGGAACACTGTTTGAAATGTGCCTCGTGGATCATCAAGGTTATTTGTATGTGTCTCTGCAAAAGATTTGTATTAACTTTTTCAGTTCAAGTTCATTTAGATTAGCTGATGTATCAATGACCTCTTTATATTAATTTTTATTAAGTAAATTATTACCGATATTTGGCGTTATTTATGAATATATTTTTCTGTCGATTCTTTTATTTTATCTAGTTAAACAGTTCATTTACATTTCATTCTACAATGGTAAGCACCTTTTAAAATTGTATCTATTGATCTGCTAACCCAACACTGGAGAGACAATTCTTAAATTCAATACAGCTTTAATGATGTTGGCATATTCTATTGGCGGCACGAACTATCAGTTGTCCGAGAGATATCTGAGTGGCCGTGGGCGACCGTTCAAAGCTTTATTCATGTCAGAGGGAAGCCGAATCATTAAGGAATTATCATGTTGCAGACCATTATTTGAAAACAGTATGTTACCAAACAAAAGTATAAAGCAAGATAAACAATCGAGGAATACAATAGACGGCTGCTGCCATTGGACACCTAAAATGCACACTCCATTACTGTTGAATTCATATCGCTAATAGCATAAAAGCAAAATTTATCAGGATTTCCGAAGAACTGTATTGACACATGTTATAATTATCTCATCGATTTATTAAGTTCTAGTAACTTTTAAGAGTCATACTACATTAATCGATTTTAGAAATTTTAATTTTATATTCATGCATCTAATGTTACTACCACTTTCGGAATCGTTCTTTCTTGGAGTATTCATTTTCTATTGATTTGGATATTCGCTGCGATATAGAAACGCATATGGTCTCCTTTTATATAGATTTCTATGTCTCTTGCTGATAGAGGGAATACACGTTGGTCATTTAAACTGTTCACAATAGTTGTAACCGGTCTTATCTGAGGCCTTTTGAATTATTTATTCGTTTAGTTGAAATGTAGACAATAATACTTGTGGTGAAATGTAGTATGTGGATCCAATATCTCATTACCAGACTACATCAATGTAGACAATAATACTTGTGGTGAAATGTGATATGTGGATTCAATATCTCATTACCAGACTACATCAATGTAGACAATAATACTTGTGGTGAAATGTGATATGTGGATCCAATATCT
The DNA here is from genome assembly GCA_029931535.1 of Margaritifera margaritifera. Lineage (NCBI taxonomy): Eukaryota > Metazoa > Mollusca > Bivalvia > Unionida > Margaritiferidae > Margaritifera > Margaritifera margaritifera. Next base: position 4,344,263 of record JAQPZY010001586.1, read on the forward strand.
CATTACCAGACTACATCAATGTAGACAATAATACTTGTGGTGAAACGTAGTATGTGGATCCAATATCTCATTACCAGACTATATAAATGTAGACAATAATACTTGTGGTGAAATGTAATATGTGGATCCAATATCTCATTACCAGACTACATCAATGTAGACAATAATACTTGTGGTGAAATGTAGTATGTGGATCCAATATCTCATTACCAGACTACATCAATGTTAGTAGCACGATTTTATCAAATCTGAACAATGTAGGGTTATGATACAATGCATCAACTATGCACATCCAATGTCCTAATTATATTAACAAAAAGTCCAGCACCACCTAAGGCCTATGTCCCTTCCTTAAGCGACGCTTGGTAAATAACTACAACAAGCGATGTTCGATGAAACAAATGGGTATATATCATTGAAATAACTGTTGTTTTCAAAGCTATGTCTAAGTTTCGAAATAAAAGCATACAAGCTAGAGCTTCAATATCAGTCATTTTCTTACAAATTACATCGCGCAAGAATAATATTTGCGATTTTAGCACCACAATATATACATTTCAGGTACAATCAGCCAAAACTATTTATGTTAACCTGCGTCTTATTGCTTATGATGATCTACTGTTTATAAAGCTATTGTTGTCGTTGTTGTTATTGGTGTTGCAATCTCCTTATTAATGTTATAAATAATAGTCTTCTTCTGAACTGTAACAGCTCCTTATTGAGATATGTCGGTTTTAAACAGATATTCGAGGAAGACGCCACATTAGATACGTCTGAAATCATTATATCAATTTTGTAAGTTATGTTCTAATATAATTTGGGTTATATATTTCACCTCTTTGTTGCTATTTTATGAATCAATGCTGATTTCATGTTCTTCGTGTACGTATCAAATATTTCAGTGTCTAAATTTGGCATCAATACCGTAACAATGTGATGGATCAGTACATGTAACATGGCGGTGGAGCAGGGCGTACGTTTCAATTAAATTGACGAGGACCTGTAGCCGGATGGTCGATAGGTGAAGTGATACCCACCCATCCACCCCCGCGGCGAGTTTAAAATGAATTGATTTTGCATTCATTGTTGCTATCATTAAAGTAATAGGCTCTGCTACGGGAACAAATAATGGAATGCAGATATTTAAACCAATAGTTCATTCTGACGGAATAATCACTATTTTCTATTTTAGATGCAAAAACAACAAAATACGACAGAGCAGAAATTACAACACATCAGACTTTCATCTCGTAAAAACGCAATCCCTTAGAGACAGTGAAATGATCTTGATGTAAAACAAAACTAACCCATGTTTAAAGTAATGTAAAGTTTTGTGTTAAATTGTATATATCCCGATAACAAATGTGTTAGAAAAATGGATGATACTGATTCATCTCCTGCACTGTACCCAGAGTTCTCTTGATTTTATATTTAGCCCAGCTTATCCACTGTCAATTACAGGCAACTATATTGTAAAAATATGACCAGACAAATAGCAGATTATTAATATTAATGAACTCTGCATGACCTCTCTTCCAGTTTTATCCCAGATAGTCGTTCATAGAACATCATATTCTGTAACAGTCAAGAAGATAAATTGAAAAAAAAAACCATTTCATGTAATTACTCCCAAAGCACTAGAGACTCTATTGATTACCATTTAGATAATAGTGTGCCATGACACTCCCTTAAAAGCAGTAGATAAACATTCATCTACAGAAAATCTGTTGAATATACCCTGTTTACAGTGCTACCACTCTGATCTCATCAATGCTTAACTGCATCACTTTCAAATAACAAAATTAATCTAATACTATCATTGTCTTCACTTTGTCCAATAACTCAAAACAAATCTCACAAGTTGAAAGGCAAGTACAGTTAAAGTAGAATGGTCTTCATTTAAATTTTAGTTTCATTCGGAAGATTAACATCCGAAAGATGTTTTCAGTTTATGGTGTACTATCGATACATTCAGTGCGTTCTTGTCTTTTCTTTTTTCGTGTCATCATCATTATACATTCGCCGGGAGCATACAAGATGGGGATGCAGTTGAAGGTCAAAGACACATAAGGGACCTTTTTCAACCCAAGAAACAATTTATCACAATGAAAACCGCGAGGATGCAATGTTGGTAGTAGTATTGACGGTATTTCTTGGCAACAATGTATAGAGCTGTTATGCACAAAGGGTCGGCATATTGAAGAAGAGATTGATACATTTTGTATTTTCCAATAACATTCTTTCATTCTTGCTTTTTCTCAGAGATAGCTTTGTTTTTGTAACGATATGTTGGGAAATGTTTCACGAATATTTAAAAGAAAGAAAGAAGGAGGAAAATGTAGAGATAAACATAAGAAAGGAAGACTTAGGTACATTATGTGGTATAAAACGTGACACATAGTTGAGTGTGATGCTTTAGTTCTTGCACTTGAAAATTATAACACTAAGTCTTGTCAGGACTTAAGACTAGGCGTTGTATGCGACTATGGTGTGCAATACTATTTTCAACTGGATCAAGATATTTAGGCGTTCTATGCAGTCGTGTTGTGGAATAATATTTTTAGTTTGATCAAGATATTAGGCATTTTATGCAACCATGGTGTGAAATAATATTTTCTATTGAATCAATTTATTTCATACATTTTAGAGAAAACGATACCAACTGATGCAATGAAAAATATTTAATATATTTTATATGCTAACATGTATAGTACTAAATTGCATACAGTGTTGACAAGTATGAACTCTGACATTTGCAAAGAAATTTTCAAATTATATGTCTTTTTAAATAAAATATTTTTAAAATTGACGCCAGAGTTAAATAATTAACGATAAAAACGTATTTCTAGGAGAAGACGGACAACGTTTCCTCTCTTTAACTGGTACATTCCTTAGAAGATGACATGCTTTTGTCTATACATTGCCCAAGCTGCCGAATCATACTATTGTCCTTCATGTGCCTTTTTCATAAAAAGACATGTTAAAATGATTCTTAGCAAGCCATGGACAAAACTAGTCACCACTGTTCACCTAGAAGCTGCTTGCGCCTAAGTTGTCTCCAACAATTTAAAAAATGCAAACATTATTTTATCTTTCCCAACATAAAATCTTTGCATTACACAATCTTCAAAAATCAGAAAAAAATACAAGCTTTCTTCTCTGATTAAAACATTCTTATGTAATATGATTCTGTCAAACAATAAAATAGTTGTTGGCCCGATTACGCTTTTGCCTTTCTATGAATAACAAATTGACACGAAATTATTCAAAACATTAAAGCCCCTTTACCAAATTACCCTCAAGAAAACAACATTTGTCCCACATCATATTGAGTTGTTTGTCCATGCCTCTATTTTACGCTTTTTTTCCCCCATAAATTGTAAGAACTGAAATGTAAATACAAACCGCATCACAAAAAACAGTTTGATCATTCAAAGTGTGCAAATGTTTTCAAAGATGTGTATTTCTTGAAACTTCGAAAAGATAGTTCACTTTCGTGAAGATTCAAGTGTATCGTATTAAACTGTTTCGTCTATCGATACAGTACAGCAGATTCAAGTGTATCGTATTAAACTGCGTCGTCCATTGATACAGTACAGCAGATTCATGTGTATCGTATTAAATTGTTACGTCCATTGATACAATACAGAAAATTCAAGTTTATCGTTTTAAATTGTTACGTCCATTGATACAGAACAGCAGATTTTTGTGTATCGTATTAAATTGTTACGTCCATTGATACAGTACAGCAGATTCAAGTTTATCGTACTAAATTGTTTCGCCCATTGATACAGTACATCAGATTCATGTGTATCGTATTAAACTGTTACGTCCATTGATACAGTACAGCAGATTCAAGTGTATCGTATTACATTATTATGCCCATTGACACAGTACAGCAGATTCAAGTTTATCGTATTAAATTGTTTCGTCCATTGATACAGTATAGCAGATTTGTGTGTATCGTATTAAATTGTTACGTCAATTGATACAGTACAGCAGATTCAAGTGTCTCGTATTAAATTATTATGTCCATTGATACAGTACAGCAGATTCAATTGTATCGTATTAAACTGTTTCGCCCATTGATACAGTACAGCAGATTCATGTGTATCGTATTAAATTCTTTCGTCCATTGATACAGTACAGCAGATACAAGTGTATCGTATTAATTGTTTCGTCCATTGATACAGTACAGCAGATTCAAGTGTATCGTATTAAACTGTTTCGTCCATTGATACAGTACAGCAGATTCAAGTGTATCGTATTAAATTGTTTCATTCATTGATATTCTACAGTAGATAAGTAACATACCGTATAATTAACACAAGGAACACACACACACACACAAATGCTATATGCACCCTATTCAAACATTTGCCCATAACGCAGTGCATACGTAATACATACGCATACACGTGCATGCAAAGCCAATAAATACCAGTAAAAACGACAAAACAGGAATAAATGAACGAACAAATAACTTCGTTTGATTTATTATTTTTTAAATTTATATTTCAAAATGTCAAGTCTCATAAATTAAATAAATTAAGAAAGGTGAATATACATTTTTTCTTTGTTTATGACCCTGTTTGAGTGGTTTGTGTAGTAACCAAACAAACTACTGATTCATATCAGACTAATTGATACACAGCAGTCTTCGTCTCCAAAATAGATTTAATATTTCAACAAACCCAATAAAATGACAAAACGTTGGACAGGGAACAATTATAATCTCAATTTAACCTCCAGGCAAATCGATTGTGATTGTACAAAATGTTCATTACAGAGAAAAATGATTCGAAATTACCACTTGAGATATTCATTTGGCAGGCAATAAATATGCTGAGAGTTATATTGTATAAAAGGAGAGCCCTTATTTAACAAATGATTTACTAGACTCACGACGAATATTGAATTGCCTGGTTATCAAATATCATAAAATGGCGCAGACGTGCGGGTCAAGATTCATTCAAAGGGAAACTTAGCAGTTGCTCACGTTCAGAAAGCCAGGTACGGAAAAAAATCGATGTTTGCATATGTCCATTGTCATGTTCCGTTTCAGGGTTTCAAATAAATATTTGTTTTACAATATATGCGCTTACAGGGATATTAAATCCTTAGTACAAATCCCGAATCGTGTATAGTACTTGACAAGGGCAGGATGGCCGAAAATACGTTATACTGTTGTCAAGTAATAATACGTCATGGACATGTATGTTATATTTTCATGGACATGTATGTTATATTTTCATGGACATGTATGTTATATTTTCATCTACTATTTGGCTGTAAGCATTAGCTTCTGCTCTTATCTAGAACAGAAAAATACGCGCGCATACACAGAACAAAGGATATGAAGATGACGAGTTTTTCCACATTCACCAGTTGGTGAAAATTATAATTCGTATTCATTTGTCTAGTTTGTCAAGTGACAAAGAGATTAGGGCTACATTTTTAATGTACTGTGGTTGTCGATTGAAAGTTTAATCTGTTAATAATCAATCATCATTGGTGTTAACAGTATTATGAACTGTATGCTTCAACGATAACTCTGATACTTTCACTTAAATTTAATTAAAGACAACTTATTTCCTAATACGTAAAAACGGATCAAATGTTAAATTTATTTAGATTTCGTTTGTAGAAATGAATACAATTGTGTAAAGGTCTGAATAAGTGACATTTCAGTACATATATCAGTCCTTGTTAGCCAGTGTGAAAATTTTGTTTTTGTGGAGAGAGAGAGTGGGGGGGGAGAGAGAGTGTGAGAGAGAATTCATGAGAGAGAGAGAGAGAGAGAGAGAGAGAGAGAGAAAGAGAAAGAGAGAGAGATATAGGGAGAGAGAGAGTGAGAGAGAGAGAGAGAGAATTCATGAGAGAGTGAGAAAGAGATAATTCATTCGGATAAATGTTTGATTTGACGTCTCAAAGTCCCAAGCTAATTGGAATTAAACGGTCTGCAGCCAGTCATAAAAGCAGCTCTATGTATTTTCCTGGAGTATCGATACCATGAAATTTCTTCTTATTGGTTCGGTTAAACTCTAACCAATGCATAATTGAAATTCCGAGCAATATTTTCGCTTTTTTAACAAAACGACCAACACTCAATAAGATTACAGCTGCCACGCGACTGTCTGTTAATAACCACAAAAATGTAATCTGTTACTCAACAGACATTATACATTCCCTAATTTCTAAGATTCGAATATGCAAACAAAATGTTAGCAACTGGTTTCACACAGGCTTCTAGCAGACTGGTTTCAAACAGGTTTCTAGCAGACTGGCTCCCACGTAACTCGATATGGCTACAGTGGGAAGCCTAATTATAAAAAAAAAAAAAAAAAAAAAAAAAAAAACAGGTTCATGGGAAGTTTTGATTAAGTGTTGATAATTCTGCATCCACCTAGAAATTACTTTTAATCATAACCTTCCAGATGCTCACCAAAGACAAACTAGAGGAATGGTGACCAATTTGCTCACGTAAATATACCACTGCCTATCCTGCATCACAGCTCTACCCCATGACATAGACGAGTCTATAATCAACAAAAGTGCAGAACTATTCCGAAGATGGTACAATTACAATGATTAGTCAAGATACATATCTTCTGATGATGACCATAATATGTCGAAAGATTCAAAGCAATTTACTGAAAACTGCAAGAGAAGCTACATGACGAAAAGGGGAAGAATTGCGAGAACATGGCGATCAATCGGAGCATACTTGGCCTTTTCGGTTACAGTACATCGATGTATCACACAGGCAGCCCTTTTGAATTATATATATATATATATATATATATATATATATATATATATATATATATATATATATATCAGCTGACGAAATAATATGCCAAAGTGTATAAGACCAACGTATTGATTTAAACTATTTATTTGCAGAAGTTATTATAGAAAGTACATAAAATCAAACAGGAGATATAGAGGAGTGAGGATTAAGCAACAAGCATAAGCTTATTTCGATCTCACTCCTCATTAACAATAATATTTACTTTAATCATGTGTCTGATGTGAATAATAAAGACATCGGCAAACACTGAAAGATGGTAATGAGATATTATACGAAAATTCTACATACATTATTGTAACAATGTTAGACAGTAAGTTATATGCGTTACAGCAGAAACATGTTACTGTATACTGGCAAGACAACAAATAAGCAACACAGAAATGAGAGAAAATATGAATATGTTGGTATTGATGGGGAGGGTAGGGTTCTTAGGTCAAGCACTTTATGACTTTAGCTCAGGTGGTATATATGTAGTACTTAATTACATACCAGAACTTTAACAGCTTAGTGCGAAGACATATACCGTATATACTGGAGTATTATTTGGGTACAAATGCAAACAAAATAGACCCTGATCATCCGTCTCATAATGCGCCGGCAGATCAGGGTCTATGTTGTCTGTTCTACTGATTAGTCCTTACAAACTGCATAGACCCAGATCTGCCGGCGCATTATGAGACGGATGATCAGGGTCTATGCAGTTTGCAGTTGATATCAGGTTATACGTGAATATATACGGTAAATAGTGATTAAATACTCTCTAGGTTGTAATTATGCACTTTTGGACCCCCTTAAAAATCTTGTTGATTTCAAGCGATTGCAAGAGGTTACCAATTAATATCAAGCTGTATCTATACTATTAGGCATAAATCCTGTTGTTTGGTTTCTGATGACAAAATTCTAAACAGTTGAAGAGAAAATGCTTTGCGGTTTCAGATTCACCCCATGAACATCTATTGCTGAATGAGAAATGGTGTTGGAAAGACCGTCCTTTAACAGATTTCAGCTTAGTCGACGTCTTGTGTGCACAATTTATGCTAATCTTTCATCTTGATCGTGATAGAGTGAGACTTTTTCTAGATTCCTATCTTGAGTATACTATAAATGAGCATAACGGAGAAAAGATTCCATTCCGTAACAAAATTTGGTAAAAATGAATTGTGGTACTGATATGTTGTGGTGAAAGGCGTTTGTATATTTGTTCTATTACTTGGTTGTACACTACTTACCTACTGGACACTTGGCGTACATGGTCGAATGGCTGCACACGACAATAATTAAAAATCATTCCTACTTGGCGTAACCAAAAATCCGCATGTATCCAGGAGCCATGACTTGACACATTTTGAAAAAATGTTATCAGTCTATGTTTATAGCGCCTTGTTTAAAGTCTTTCGTGCTTTGTCTGCTCGACATATGATGTAGACTGTGTTGCAATGATACCTGTTTCAGCTTGTATTTTTAGTATTTCATCTTTTTCATACTGGTTGCAGTTATCCCAGATAATATCTCCGTATTCCAAAATAGGTCTTATAAAGATGAAATAAAGAAGCTCTAGTGATTTTCTATCAAGTTTGAATTTCAAACTTCGGTGTATGTCTAACATTTTCCATGCTTTTGTAGTTATTTCCTGTATGTTTATATGCCAAGATAAAGTTTCACCCACTGTTAGACACAAGTGTTTAAGAGACATGACATTTCGAATAACCGTATAAGTCATTAAACGTTGTGGGTGATGTTCCTTTTGAGATTTTCCGGATATCGCTATTGATTCGGTTTTGTTTGGATAAAAAGCGATAAACAATTGATCTGCACACAAACTGATTTTAAGTAGGTCTTCGTTCAAAGCAAAGTTTTTTATATTCCTCCCAACAAAATAAAGTAAATCCCAAACATTCTTTCAGTTACCAATAGATTCCCCAGCTTGAATATGTTTACTTCACCTGTTATTTAATCCATATTGTTACACGCATGGGTTTCAGAACGAGCGAATAAAATACCTGCGCGAGCGAGGCTTGAAGTCCATTGCCTCTACTATTTCCAAGGACCTCAAGACAACAGTCGTTGTCAATTGAAGGGTTCTTAAACGCGAATATACTGCAAATAATTTTCCTCTAATCACCTAATGACCACACATCACGAAACTCTAATTACGCACTTGCGTTGTTTTTCTTGTTTCACTTTTGTAAGACTCATTAGTGAGCCTCTCCAAGCCGAATATTATCACTTCATGCCATGCGATACAAAACACGACACACACATCTAATACAAAGAATAATTCCTATCTCAAATTACTAAACACGTATACCTAAATATATCCAGAGAATTCCCTATGTTAAGAAATGAGGGATGGTTCATTTTACAAACCTAATCCATGCTATCATAAAGTCTCGTGAATACTGAACATTATGACGTCTGCTCCTGGAAATTAGCTAATTACATGGGTTGAGAAATATCTTCCCAACACCGACTTCCCATAATTAACAAATAATCTCTAAAATCTAAGAAAGCTATGAACGGAGACATAAATACAAATAACACTTATCCTAGGTTTACTACAATATAATGTTCAGGGAAAAGAATCATAAACTACGTATTACAATGTTGCTCAAGACGTTTGTGATGTTTGTGATGTGTGATTTTTGTCCCTGACTCTGTAAACATTAATTATCATGCAGAACATACATTCAGACTCCAATATTATTAAGAACGAATTGCTGGCCACATTTCCAAATTTTTTCTGACATTTTAAAAAAAAATGTTTTTTTTTTTTAATTTTAAATTTAACTAGTAATCGGCGCGATACAGATAGCATTGTACTAACATGCCGTTAAACCACACACACACACTCACACATATATATATATATATATATATATACATATATCATGAACATAAATATTGTTGGTTGGTTGGTTGTTATGGGTTTAACGCCATTTGTCAGCACATGATAGGCTATACATGGCGGCCAGTATATATGGTGTAGGTAGAACCCGAGAAAACCCCGGGAAGAACCACCGACCCACGGGAAGCTACTTGCAAGCTTTCTCACATACCCACGTTGGCTGAGCCCGAGACTCGAACCCACGCGGACAGAGGTGAAATTGTCAGTGATCTTTAAAGGCGAGCGCCTTAGACCACTCGGCCACCCGGGACCCCCATAAATATTGTGACAGTGCATACAATACAAAAAACAGTTAAAACACAAAACATTCTTTTTTATATGATATCAAAATAAAGATACAATAATGAGCTGATAAAAATCTGACGTTAATGTTGTTTGTCTTTTTATCGTTGTTCTTAGAATCTGCTTCAGAAGCTAATTTTTGTTTTCATTATCCAACCCTAGAAGAGATATTGTACTGACCGAAAGTAAGAGGCTTCGAGTAACCTTGTAGTGTCAGCCAGGATTACAAGCATAGTTCATACAATAAAATATACTTCGATAAGCCACTACAGCTGAGGCCTCGCCTGAAAATCACGCAGTCCAGTCAAATAATTCCAATAATTCATTCACATGTACAATGCACAATTCCAATAATTCATTCACATTTACAATGCACAGTTAACATGTTGAAGGTAACCTATCACAATAAATACGCAGTCCACTCATCCAATTCCTATACTCATTCACATGTTCAATACACAGATAACTTGATAACCTATCACAACATACACTGTATAGTCATTAATATGGCCAGTTTACCACTAATAAACATATTTATTTCTAATTCAACTGCATTGGTCAGAATTAATCTTCTGAATAGGCTAGTATCCAAGTAGCATGGAAAAATGTAGGTTGTCATGAACTACCACCAATGCTTAATCCATGTTAGGAAAGCATTACATCTGGGTCACATTTACCTTCTTTTGTTTTCAAGGGTGTAGTACTAACATCGATGCAACCAATTATCAAGTTTTATAACTGACCAAATAAATTAACTTTAGACACAACATTTTAAAATAATCACTGAAGCATGAAATATACATTAAATAGATCTCATTTTGCAAAAATTGTGTAGCACTTATCAATATGGGTCTCCTCGTCAAGTGTCATAATTCTAGGAAGAATAATAGGTGTATATCATTCCAAAAACGCACGTGGTCAGGAACTAAACGCATAAGTTTAACCAAAGTTATGAAAAGAAGAAACATCGGTCACGATTAACTTCTTTGGTTGTATGGGCGTGGTACTAACAGAGATGTATATCATCATAAATTTCCTGATACCAGCATGAACAATGCCTGAGAAATGAACATCAAACATAAAATGTAACCGGAATCAGTGGTGCGTAAATTATGGGCCATGCTGACATATTGCTAAAATGAGTGAGTTGTGCTCAACAAGATGCATCCCTTCGCCAGGTTTCATGATTCCACATGGGATAATATGTACGTAGCATGCAATCCACCCCCATCGCCCAAACTTAAGTGGTCATAAACTAAACGGCAAAATTTAAGCTAAGCCAATGAAATGTGAAATGAAAGTCGCATTTACCTTTTTTCATGGGTGTGGTACTAAGAAAGATACATACAATCATCTAGTTTAATAGTTGATGCATGAACAGCTAAAACACAAAATGTAGCCAAAGTCGACGAAGAGGGAAATATGGGCCAGAAGTGGATTATCTCTCACAAAATGCATCTACTTTCCATGTTTCATGACTCCAGATATAACAATATGCATACAGAAGGTAGAAAACCTATGTGGTAATGACCTAAATGCACCAACTTAACATTATCTTAAGCCAGTACAAATTTAAATGTAGGTCACAGTAACTTTCTTTTGTTGTGATTTTGTGTTACCAATAGAGATGTATATAGTCTTCTGGTTTGTTGATGCTGGCATGAACGGTTAATGATATTGAACCTAAGTCCATACAGCGTGACATATGGGTTACATTGACCTACGTCTGTATTGTGGGTGTCGAACTCATCATAATACATCACCTCACCAAGTTTTATGATTCGATGTATAACAGTATGTATCTAGGATGCACATAACCTGTTTAGTCATCATCTAAACGCAAAAACGTAACCTAAGACAGTGAAATATGAAATGTAGGTCACTATGACCTTCTTTTATTGTAAATGTATGGTACTAATTATAGTGATGCATACACTTGTGTAGCATAAACAGAGAAAAAAAAAAAAACATTTAGCTAAGTCAGTGAAGCGTGAAATATGGATCTCAGTGACCTGCTTTTGCGATCATGATGTAGCACTCACCAAGTGTCATTTCCATACCAAGTTTCACGAATATAGGTATAACAGAATATATACATAGCCCGAAAAGCCTATTTGGTCATGCAAAAGCTTACTCAAGTCAGTCAAATGTGAAATGTAGGTCCCATTGACCCTTCTTGTAAGTGTACGGTACTAATAGAGATGCGTAAAATTAGCTAGTTTGATGATTCAATCATGGAAAGTGCTTGATAATAAACACGAAATTTAACCAAAGTTAGTGAAAGTCATGAGATGAGCAAGATCAACAGGTAAAGGACTAAAGTCACATACAAGACTTTAGTTTCAAGGTAACGCATACATTTTGAATTGTATTGCTATGTCAGAAAGGGTTATTACACCCTATCACCAACTTTGTGTTTGCAGCTTGTGAAGTCATTGTTGTGGCAAAAATGAAAGACTTCAGGAAGCACACTGCCGGTTTGTATGAAAGACTTCAGGAAGCACACTGCCGGTTTGTAGGTTACCGGAGATTCATTATTATTTCATTCTTTAAGAGATGAAAGTGAAACTTTTGTAATGACGTCTGCTTTCGGAGATGCAACATTTATAAATATTTTTTCATGTATTGAATGTGTCAACAAATATCATGCTGTTGTATGTTGTATGACTCGACGGATAGAGCAATCTGAACTGTGAGCATTGTACCCATAGAGACTAGAGCAGTGGTTCCCAACCTTTTTGAGTATGAGGACCCCTTTTTAACCTAAAAAATGGCACCTCCTTCCCCCACATGCTAATATTTGTAATTTTAGGCTGTGGCGGGGATAAACATTTAGCAGCTTGGCGCGCTAAATTTGAGCATGCCTTGCTCGCGGCGGCCGGGATAACAGAGGAAAGCAAGAGCTGGCTGGAGGAGCAATACTTGCTGCGAAGCTATTTGAATTCGCGGACCCTTTAGAATAACCCCGCGGCCCACAGGTTGGAAACCACTGGACTAGAGCATTATTTACAAAGTAGCAGTCATACTGATCGGTGTACGTTTTGAATATAATGAGATTACATCTGACTATTGTGTCTACCGCTGTTTGACTGGTATTACATATATATTGTAAGACACCTATGAGAACACACAATATCAGCGAAGGAACAAAACTTCACACCTTTAATAAATTCATACCGTTATCACAACAAAACTTAAATCCCCCTCTCTTTTTGTTTCTTATCTCTCACTGTACTAGTGAACGGTTTCATTACTTGTTCATTTAAGGGCACCAAATGCAAGAGTATTAGATGATCAATAAAACCAATTTTGGTTGGAATGATCCGATTTTACGGTTCCAGTATACTTGGCTTTGATCTTTATAGTGGTAATAAGGGTATAATCTATTGGAGCAAACCAGTAAATGGGCATTAGATATGTATGCTTTGATCACCAACGTTTTAACTAAATTTGGTACTGTAAGCGTCACTTCATCTGCCTGGATGAAAAAGGATCGAATCTGCATCATATTGAACTATTGGATTGCTTGTACTACTGGACTAGTGGGGAATTCACATACAGGACAAGATTGTACTTTTATCCTCGGCAAAAGTAAATTAATGGGATCTAAGGGTTTCTTTCTTCTGCATTTTGTTGTTGTTGTTGTTGTTGATGGCGAGTAGTATAGAACGAAACTTTAGGGTCTAGGGGAGTCCTATGTTGAAAAGGGTCTGCGGATTATATGGTCAAACGGAAAATTAACATTTGGCCGCCATTTGTTGCGGCATTATAGGGACATGGGGAAATTAACATTAGGCCACCATCTTTGTGGGAATCTGGGCACAAGGGGAAATCCTATGTTAGAAATGTTCACATGGTTTATTCTTTATAAATTCTGTATGAAGCTCAAGGGTTGGGGGGAGTGAAGGGGGTGTTTAGACCTTTTGGCAATCCTAAATATCCACAATTTAATCACTAAAACCCTGTACCTATCTTACCGGTAGTAAGTTGTATTTCAAAGTATTGAGTATCAAGTCAGGCAAATTCTCATTCATCAGTTTCAAAAGATTGTGTTAGTGTTATTTTGTCACATTGTCGAATTAACGCTGAGGACATGGGAGCTAAGTGCCTTTCCCAAGAACACATCGAAGCAGCCGACCTTAGCTGACCTGAGCGGACCTCAAATCCGCTACCTTGAGTTGCGAATCTGATGCTCTATGCAGTAAGCTACAGAAATTGAACACGTGCCAGGATTCTTGCTTGAAACTAATTAGTAACATAACATTTTACTAGATATATGATTTGCTCATACCTCTTGTTATCCCCTGCTTTGATGAACTGTGTGTTGTATGCATGTGTGTGTGTGTGTGTGATCTATAGATATATATATATATATATATATATATATATATATATATATATATATATATATATAGAGAGAGAGAGAGAGAGAGAGAGAGAGAGAGAGAGAGAGAGAGTGATCAAGTCCCTAATATTTTTAGACTGCAAATGATCCTTATAACAGCCCACCTAGATCTCTTGGTCACAAAGATACTACACAAATGATTTCTGTATTAAACAAAGACCAAATCACTAAATTATAAAAGTCTGTACGTTATTTGGTATACTCTCTTGAATAAGAATCACCATGAAATTTCCAAAACACATCACAATAGTCCATTTATTCTTCCTTTTTTACGGTCTTTTTTTTTCTTATATTGTTCACAGCCATGGGTTCTTCTTTTGCGTCAGTTCGTGTTCTTATATGAATCCTAGTCAACGTTAATGAAGAAAATACAAGCCATATTATCTACACACACACTACTGCAATTTTATTCTTGATATCGCACATTAATTAGTTGCGTGAATACAGCTATAATGCTATATTTCTTATATTTCCATTCCTAAATTTAAGACAGCAGGTTGTATTTCAAAGATACTGAGTATCAAATCAGGCTAATTTTCATTCATCAGTTTCGGTGACAAATGTTACAAATTTACCAGTCCTGCACAGGCGTGACCCTACTTTACCCAACACGCGGAGTGCAATTATTGTTGTTAAGACCATCGTTATTTTGCTACATTGTCAAATGAAGACAGAACTTTTGGCGTTTGCCAGGCTTGACTTGACCGTGGCTTACGTTACATTTTGTTGTCCTAGATTTAAAACGAGGAGTGAAAATATTGCCTATGAACTGTTTTTCATGACTAGCTTTATTTTGCTACATTTTCCAAACTAACTAATTTGACCTGTATAAAGTTGAGATTTTTTTCTTCACGTTGTAACATTTTATACTCCAGTTTTTGAAACCGGCAAAACTAAACTCTACATTAAATATGATGAGTGAAATTTACTCTATTAAGTAACGCACACCAATATTACATTTTTTTATGTAGACATTTTCACTACGGCAAATTTTGAGGACGGCAAGTAATTGTGACATACATCAACAAAGACAGAGAGGGAAAATATTAACTACGGCAATTTTTATTTACAATGACTTGCCATGAAATGTTTATTACTGGTAAAAATGTATTACCTTAAGACTACAAATTAGAGTAAAATATAATTTTGTCATGATCTAGAAATATCAAAATACCTTGTTTATTTAAATATTTATACACGATTCTACATTTTTTTCCACGTGGACATTTTGACTACGACAACTTTTGAGTATATCAAGTCATTATGACATACACAAACATAGGTAGAGAGGGAGGGTCTCTCTTTCTCTCTCTCTCTCTCTTAAATGGTAATCCCACTGTTATAATGTGTAGAAAAACAACAAATGCTGAGAACAAATTATGACCCGGCTGTATAGCAAGTTAAGTTTACTTGGTTCTCATGGAGAATGTTCACCATATATGCATTTGCTCACTCATGATCATTTGTAAATGTATGTTATTTCTCACCTTTGATTACTGTTACTTTCCATTTGTGCCGTATTCTTTATACTATTGATTGTACTCTTCCAAATATGCGGAGGAAATAAAGATATCGATCAATCAATTATATGGTGTCTGAGGTCTAACGTGTATTTAACATGGGAATGGCTGTCTAGTGTCTAACGGGAAATGTAATGTTACACAGACCTCTTTTGTAATAAGAGCGTATTGCTTATCGAGATCCTTCCCCTCCACAAGTTTTTTGGTTCTAGGTAAGACAGTACTTATATAAGAAAGAACGACATGTCATCAAGACAATACAAGTACATATAAATGAATTTCGACCCACTTGCTATTTTATTTTACTCTTTTTTTAAATTTACAATTTTCACAAGCTGATTTTACAAACAATAATAATCTTCCTCAATAACCTTATGATTCTGGAGAACTGCAAAATATGCCCATTCAGTGGTTATATTGGCATTATATAGTCTCTTACGGCGCAAAAGAGAATTTAAACTTCTAATACTGCGACTTAGAATGAGTTCTGTCAACAACCTTCTTTAGCCAATCAGAAACTAGGTCGCGCATGTTACTGCTTGTAGTGCCTTTGTACTACAATCAAAATACCTTATTTCAAATCAACAAGATGTTGACATGGGATTGAAAGTCATAATATCTGCACGTGTAACACGTGATTCACCATTGTGGGTTAAACTGATCGACATAATTATTTTCCCTTGACTTAGCATGACTCATGTAAACATGTTGACGTTCATTTGTACTTTAAACATAACGTAGGCTACTGAACTAAGGAATTATAATACAATGATTATAAACCCAAATGAAAACTGTTATAATTTAAAGATAATACGTAATGCCGTAACACTGTGCTAAATTCCGTGCACGTGAATGAGAACGAGAGATCAAGCACTACAACAATGGCTGATGTAGGAGCGACACTGAATGAAGCTATATGCTTAGGGTTTCCAGTGTGGATACTGTAGGCAAAAAACTCAGTTGATGACCCATGTCAAAATGAAAACAAAAGCAATTATCAGCCTTTTCCTTTTGAACGTCTGTGGTTTACAAAGTTAAATTATCCTGAATTTAATAAATTCATAAGCGAACTTGATATCATATGTCTTGTTGAAACCAAATTGTCAGAATTGGATGTAATTTATTTTGAAAATCATGACCTTAAGGGATTTAAAATTAGATACAATAACGAATGTACCTCGTGTGACACAGCTTTGCTTGTGAGAAAATCAATTGCTAAATATATCAAACTGTTATCGAACAGTTCTAAATATATATTTTGGTTTAAAGTTTCAAAAGAATTTCTCCAAATGAAAGTTAATTTCATATTTTGAATTGTTTATGTACCTCCCGAGGGTTCCGAATACTCTTCAGTAAATGCTTTTGATGAAATTGAGGATGAGCTATTGATCAGACTTCATGAAACTCAGCATATGTTCTTGTTAGGCGATTGGAACAGCTGGACTTCAGATATTCAGGATTTTATTACACTGTCAACCAATATTGATAACACTGATAACCTCGATCAAATCGCTTCTGATTATTTCATCGACGTACAGCGTCTCAGTGATAAAATGATATCCCACTAAAACGACATACATGGGATAAAAAGAGGTAAAATAACTATGCCAATCTCATGTTAGAGCTTTGTTTAAATTAATATATATATATATATATATATATATATATATATATATATATATATATATATAGCCAACTCAAGAATCGGATAGGCAAATGTACAAGTAAAGGTGCAAGTGTAATAGACTATTTAGTTAACACTGCAGAAAGTTTTAATTCTGTCGAACAATTTTGTGTTCCTGACTAGTGTCCAATGCTCTGTGACATTCATAATATAGCGACATTCATGGTAAATAATGTGGTGAATATGTGCTTACCTGAGGCAAAATCTATCAAAAAACGATTGTAGAGATCTGATAAGAAAAATATGCTAATAGCAAGGAGTAGAGACTCAGTTGAATCTTTAAATCACAAAATACATGACTTTAGAGAAGCTACGAATATAAAAAAAAACAGAAGATAAATTTAATTTCAGATGAAATTGCAAAAATTATTTTAGATATTGCTAATATAACATTTACAAATAGGAGGAGTAAACAAATATCTCATTATAAAGTACATAGTAAACATTCGTTTTGGAAGAAAATATAAGTTGACTAGAAATAAATATTATACTGCTAAAAAAAATCAGTCACCACTCTGAACACCCCAAAGTCAGAATGACATGCTTTCTACTAGTACATATTACAAGAAACAATCAGAAAATCTGCAAACTTGTATAACAAGAAAACCAGAGACAAACTAAGAAACTTACAAACAACAAATTCAAAACAATACTGGTCAATAATAAACATTTTGACTAAAGCTAATGAAGACATACCTGTCCAAATTAACACCTTTTATGATTATTATAGGAATATAAACTCATCCAATGAGAGTAATGACGGGACAGATGACAATAAAGAACCATTAAATATAGAACATTCTACAGTACTACATGAACCAATCACTTCAAAGAAATATTCAAAGTACTACAAAATTTGAAATCAAATAAGTTGTCTGGTGAAGATTCCATCTTGCATGAATATTTGAAATGAACAGTAGAAATGTTTCTTCCTGTCTTCGTAGACTTTTTTAACCAGATTTTAAATACAGGTGTTGTTCCAGAAACCTGGACTACAAGGTTGATTAAACCGATATTTCAAAACAAGAGAGATAAATTAGATCTTACCAATTACAGCCCTATTACTCTACTGAGTTGTCTTAGTAAGGTCATTGCTTGATCTCTTCACAATAGAATTTCTTTTTTTTTCCAGAAGAAAACAATTTACTATCTGAGACACATACAGGTTTTTGTTAAAGATACTTCACAACTGATAATAGTTTTGTCTCATATTTCATATAAGAACATTTAAATAGAAGACATAACACCTTGTTTTTTACTTTTGTGGATTTTCCTCATAATTTCGATAGAGCATGGAGAGTTGGTTTATAGAGAAAATTGATCAACACTGCTATACATGGGAAAATACTCAAGGTAACAATGAACATGTATATGGATGTGAAGTCTTGTAGCTTTCACAATGGAAAAAAAATCAGGGCTATTTACTTGCAATCAAGGAGTTAGATAAGTCAAAAATCTTTCTTCTGTATTATTATGTCCTGTATGTAAATGACATTGATAATCACTTTTTGAGCTAGAATTGTAATGGCATTACAGTTGATTTCCCGGATTGAGATATAGTAAGATATTTACAACCATTTTTTTTACTCCATGCAGACGATGCCGTTGTACTTTTAGATAATCCAGGAGATGCAAAATAATCTTGACGTATTCTTTAATTACTGCAAAAAATATAAACTTATCATTAACACATGCAAAACCAAAGTAATGATTTTGGGTAAATGTAAAATAGATCAAGTGTGAAGTTCAATTAGGAGATTCGGAACTTGAAATTGTTAGAAATATTTGTTATTAATCCTTGCAAAGAATGGTATATATTTTCTTGGAATTAAGAATCTAATTTGTCAAGCCAGGAAAGCTATGTACTTTCTTAAGTAAAGAACATTAAATCTCAATTTGCCTGCGGACTTCAGCTTAAATTATTTGATATGACAATAGTTCCAATTCTTACATACGCATCTGCGATCCAGGGTTTTGAAAAATTAGATATAATGGAACGTGTTAATTTTGACTTTCTCAGATCTGGGCTAAATATGCTTTATGGTAAACTTAGTAGAACCCCCCCCCCCCCACACACACACACATTTAAAAATAAAAAGGAGAATGGTTGGCTATTAGGTAAATTTCATTATTAGTAAACGAACCAAACTATCTTATATCATATATCTGATGCTATTGCATGATTCTAATATAGGTCTACGCAGAAGTAAATGGATAGACAGCATTGATAACATCTTGTTGGAAACATAGTTTCAATTTTTTTGGGTAATCAAAATATTCCAAATTAATTGTGGTTAGATACAATATTTAAGGAAAGACTTCTTGATCAGTTTATACAGACATGGTAGTCATCCATTACTAACTCGACAAGAGCCGACACATAGGGAATGTTTTTAAAACGGAATTAAAATTAGAACATTATTTATTAAAAGACTTATACAAATAAATATAAGTCAAATATAATAAAATTTTGAACATGTAATCGTTGTTTAACTATAGAGAAGAAAAGATGGGACAATTTGCCTAGATATTAAAGATTGTGCAAAATTTGCGTGCAAAACTGCCGGGGTGATGCATTTCATTATCTTCTTGAATGCAGCTATTTCCGAGAAGAAAGAAAGCAACTACTTCCCATAACACTTCTATATCAGGCCCAATGTACCAAAGTTTAAAGAATTATTGAGTTTTGAGAACGTTGGCGATTTAATAAGCGTCCAAATGGTAATTTTCCGTTTGACCCTATAATTCGCAGACCCTTTTTAACATATTATGCCCCTAAAGCTTAAAGTGTCGTTCTATACTTCTATGGTGGAACTCATTTTTCAATCAGGCAATTTTCAATCCGGCATCTAATAACACATTACCACCGTTTAAACATGAACCTAGGACTGCCGGAATCAAAAATATCTGTCCATAGCAACATTTTAAACTACTTGGCTAGGTGTACTTACAGTTCATGGAGTGAAATATGTGCAGTTTTTAAAAGCGCCCCGAAGAATATATTTCCCATAAATCATGGATCTTTATATTTTACCATTTTTAAATTTTGTCATTAGCTATATAACGTGCGGCATTTTTATGCTCTCAAACGGCTTATCAAATGTCGTAAAATTGCTGCCGTCAGTGCTGTAGCATAATACAAGTGCTAATTCACATTTATACTATGATGTCTTGTTTTAAAAACACCAATTTATATATATATATATATATATATATATATATATATATATATATATATATATATATATAGAGAGAGAGAGAGAGAGAGAGAGAGAGAGAGAGAGAGAGAGAGAGAGAAAGAGAGAATTACTTATCATTTTTGAAGACACTTAACAATGTTACAGCTGTATATTTTCTTTTGCGATCCAGCGTCCTTAAGTACATGCTATGTTTGGGTTCAACGTAAGCTATGCTTCCTGTCTATAGTTGGCACTTTTCAACATAAACTATGCTATCGCTCTATAGTTGGCACTATTTCAATGTCAACTATGCTACCTCTGTATAGTTGACACTGTTTCAATATCAGCTATTCTACCTCTCTATAGTTGGCACTATTTCAATACAAATTATGCTACCTCTCTATAGTCGGCACTATTTCAATATCAACCATGCTACCTCTTTATAGTTGGCACTATTTCAATGTAAACTATGCTATCTATATATAGTTGACACTATTCCAATACCAACTATGCTACATCTCTATAGTTGGCACTATTCCAATGTCAACTATGCTACCACTCTATAGTTTGCACTATTTCAATGTCAACTATGCTATCTATATATAGTCGGCACTATTCCAATATCAACTATGCTACCGCTCTGTAGTCGGCACTATTTCAATAACAACTAAACTACCTCTCTATAGCTGGCACTATTTAAAAGTAAACTATGCTTCCTCTCTATTGTTGGCACTATTTGAATATCAGCTTTGCTATCTATATATAGTCGGCACTATTCCAATATCAACTATGCTACCGCTCTATTGTCGGCACTATTTCAATATCAACTATGCTACCTCTCTATAGTTTGCACTATTTCAATGTCAACTATGCTATCTATATATAGTCGGCACTATTCCAATATCAACTATGCTACCGCTCTATAGTCGGCACTATTTCAATATCAACTATGCTACCTCTCTATAGCTGGCTCTATTTCAATGTAAACTATGCTACCTCTCTATTGTTGGCACTATTTCAATATCAACTAAGCTACCTCTCTTCAATGTAAACTCTGCTACCCTCGCTATAGTTGGCACTATTTTAATGTAAACTATGCTATGAGACAAACATGATAAGAGACAGAAAATAAGAAATATAGACTACAACTTACCAAGCAAACGATCCCGGAGGCGTTTATTTGTCTGTTCAACGCTTCTGCACCATGGATTAAGTTTATTGCCTGGTTTATACCTTAATAATAATTAAAGAAACCTTGATAAATTAAAATATTTACCAGATTACAAAAAGCAGAAATATATATCATAATTTGGAAGAAGAAGAATTTAAACAAGAAATGATTTTTTTAAAACATTTTAGAAAGGCAAATCTGAAATGGAAAACTTAGTCCAAAGATAGATTGCTATCTTCCTCGTATTTTTGAATATCATCACCTCTTAACTTATCCTTAAGCGCAAGAAAAATATTCACTGATGTCAACGTTTTGTACATAATTTTAACTTTATACCCGCTAGTTTAATAGTCGGATTAATCTGCCATGGTTATTTTTTTTCTTCGGATAATGGATACTAGACTGCATTTGGTCGATGACTTGAGAATTTCTTTCAGGGATTACACGTTGTTATCTTTATTTGGTTTGTTCTTTTTTTCTAGTTTTCTATATTGAAAAATATTGTACCGTAGCAAAGAAAGGATTGAAGAAAAGGTCTGTTGTTGATTGGGTACTGCCATTTTATCACCTCAAAGAATAAGCAAAGATAAATGATAATGTGTCAGGTACATTAGCTGTTTTCTTAATGAGATTTGAATGCCTTCCATCAGTGCACAAGATACAGACAATCGGATGTGTTCTCGCATTGTTTACATCTGACAGCGCGGAGGTTGTATGGTTACTTCTCGCCGGAAGCTAGGCTAGTCGCATTTACAGAGGAAACAAAAAGTGACACGCGGGACAACCGTTCTACGTTTTCGGTCTCGCGAAGCTACTCAATTACACGAGATGATAATTTCAAGCCGGTAATAGCCATAAATAACTGTCTAGATGGCAGTATTACACATTTGTAAATTGATACTGAATTTAAATAACGTTGCATTATTGATTGAAAAGGGCAGAGAAATAGACTGCTATTTCGGTCGTCGGAAGACAAATGATGGATGGATGGATAACAGATGGATTCAGATAGTTAATTATCTTATTTCGCTATCAATAGCCAACTAATATTCCATTCATGGGATTTATTTTATTTTAGGTAGAGTCTGGGTTCTTTGTTCTTTTTACATATTCATCAAAGTCAACCCGAAAGGAATGTTCCGGGATTTATCTTCATCTCGAGACATACCATTAGATACTTAGTTTTATGGACTTCATACTTAAACTTCATACTTATACTAGCAAAAACAACCTTAATATTGCATTATCTTTCAGCACTTTTCGTCGCATAACAGCTGAGATTATCCAAATATTCAAATTAAAAAAAGCTATTTGACTTTCCAATGGAATCTATGTATTATGATGTTTAGGGATATACATGTTGTTTTTTGCGGGATGCAAGAACGTTTAAACTAACCGAAGATGGGTGGTAAGAAGGCAAACTCATTTAAAATCACGCTTTGGCAATATGATAACATTGAAATTGCAGTCGTCTGCTGTAGAGTTCTTCTGAGTATTAATTCGTACATTGAAGGTGCATTTACAATTTGAAAAAATGCAAAGTTTGACAAATATTTTTTGTCTAAAAGCAGGTGATGACTGTTAATAAATTTTAACATGAAATTCATAATCAAGGTTTCGACATTTCTACGTATAAACATTCTTTTATTTCTTGGTATACTAAGCACTCGACCTATGTCGGTTAGAAGTTTATCTTAATTGAAATAAAATATTGTTTATTTTTAACGGAACTAAGTTTAAAATTTTCAAGTTTCAATCCCTTCGTAAATTGTTTGAAGCTACGTTAGACTTATAACACTCGAGTAAGAAGTCAATGAGGATCAAATGGAAGAAAAAACTACCTTAAAAATACACGTAAAGCAAGTATTTGGGGCACAAAACAAAAAAAAAAATGTTTTGCGACAAAAGTAAAACTACGAAGCCACGAAGAGCATCACTACAATTTTCATATCACAGGAATGTAAGACCTGCTCAGGTGTTATTAATTCTGTACTGTTTTAACGTTATAATAGTCAAACAAAAGCAGAAAAGAAATATTAATGTTTTTTCTCGATGACACTAGTAGAAAAATTGCCCACTTTCTTAAGATTCAACCACCGATAAAATTCTTTGCACCTTTTAGAGAAAAAGCAAATGTTATAAAGAATTACACAAGTCGAGATATAAATAATTGGAAACTAAAGTTTACCTGCTGTGTACGTTTGACTGAATAAAATGGAATATAGGATTATGTTAAGAAATATCCCTTTCCAATTTCAATTATACACGGAAAGTATACAATGTTGTGTTTTATGTACTGTTGGGAATTGGTTTAAATATAAAGATTGATATTCAGTATTCAGTTTTTTAAAATCAATCAACCATCGATTTTAAACGGTTGAATATAATTTCTATATTATCCGTGGGAAATGTCATTTTCTTAAACTTGGAAACGTTTATCTTTATCCCTGAATTCACACAAATTGCGGATGTCTGGTAATCGACGAACAGTACAAGTACATGTATGAAATGGTCTCTAGTGGATCTAATAAACGATGAAGTGAAAACCTTAAAGGTGTAAAAAAAAAATACACCAAAGAAGAAAAGTGTAATCTTTGATAATTAATTTCCGAACATCATAATCTTTTATTATTTTGAGTAATAGTCATGTCTATGTCTATATTCACTGAAAGTGAGTGGCGGCATTGTGTCAAACCGACAGAAAATGACCGCAACTTATGTAATAGTTTAGTTGGACAATCACAGCCGAAATGTAATTCTGTTTGCGAAGAGAAAAAGAAAAAAAAAAAAAAATTTCAAAAAAAACAATTACAAAAAAAAACACAACCCAATAATAACAATGTTCTGATTGGTCTTAGACTTGCATATGTCTGAGTCATGATTCGGATAGGGAACTTTTCTCTTCCTTCTTAAAAAAAGGGTATTTTTGTTTTCTATTATGTGAGTAAAATTCTTGCGTTAATCATAATCAATTGTATGTGTTATAAAGAAAAACAGAGGAATAATGTTCTCTGGAGGGGCGTGAGTTAGATATGGGAATGTTTTAAAATGGTTTCATAGTCGAAAATGGTATAAGATATTTTTGACGAGTTCATTCGTAGAAGTATAATATGTACAAGGGGGACATAGAGCCTTTTTCAAAAAACAAATATGTATATTTGCAATTTGCCTACGGATTACCTGTTCTGTTTGGGTTTCAGGAACGGAATAATTTCGTACATGAACTACGTCACTTCCTTGATATGGCAGTGCTGTGAGGGATATCTTCAGAACATCCAGGCTTGGTAAACAAAGTACGATTTGCGTCCAAATTTTACACGATGTTGAGGAGAACCAAGGAAAACTTTGCAATATATACCATACATTTTTCTCATTAAATACTGTATTCATATTTAACCTAAGTACTGGCTGTAGAAAACATTTATTTGTCCACGTTCTGAGTAAAACTGTTTGTTAGGTAGATAAAATGCCAGACCATTTTATTTCTCTTTACAACTCATGCTCATTTAATTTTTGATTGTTGTTCATTAAAGTTTCGTCTAGTTGATTGTCCGTATCAACTTTCTGCAATTTATCTTATTTAATTTTTTTTTTAATGAATATTCGAAGAGCGAGAAAACAAAATATGTGAAATTGCAGATGGTCAGCAGCTGAGAATCGAAACCCTTTACAGTGATGTTAACAGTAAGCTACTATCTCCCCATACAAGACATCCTAATATTATAAACCACGCTATCCAATTTACCTTTGAAGATATTATATACCTTTCCATACAGTGGATTTTCAACCTGGTCACTGTCATCCGCTTCCCAATGTGTCACACTCAACTGAATAAAGCCACCGTATTTGGTGCGGAACCAATGCCAGATATGGAGGGCTTGTTTTCAAAAATGGCAGAACACCAATATATTTATAAGTTCGATCTCACGAAAGGATATTGGCAGATGTAAATCTCTGATATTGCCCGTGCGTTAACGGCATTCGCGACCCCTAAATGTCTTTACCAGTTGAAAGATATGCCCTTCGGTTTGGTCAAATTGTTGAAAGGCATGGAGAACGTAGATAGTTTCGTCGACTATATTCTTGTATTAACGCATACCTAGGAAGAGCATATTAGGGTATTAATCGATCTATTCGACAAACTCCGCAAAGCCAATTTCATGGTGAGACCCACCAAGTGTAGTATAGCATATTTTAACTTGGAATGCTTTGACCACCTAGTAAGCGGATCAGTGCAGTTAAAAGCCCACCCTGACAAAATTGAAGCAATCAGACACGCTTCTAGACCAGAAACTAAGAAACAGGTTCGATCGTTTCTTGGGTTGATATGGTTTTACAGGACATTCGTTCCAAATTTCGCCGCTATAGCTAGTCCGTTGACGGACTTAAGTAGGAAAGGGCAACCCACTAACGTTTGTTGGGGTTCATGCCAGGAAAAAGCTTTTAACGCTTTTAAGGGAAAATTGATGAGTGCAACAATCTTAAAGTTGCCAGAGTTGAAAAAATCGTTCGTTTTGATAACTGATTCGTCCGACACGGGATTAGGAGCAGTTTTGCTACAGGAGCAAGAGGCGGTAAAGTTACCCAAAGCTTATGCTAATAGAGAATTGCTGCCTTGGGAGTAAAACTATTCCGTGTTCAAAAATGCAGTGTTTGGCACTAGTGTGGGGGATATGAAATTTCACACCTACCTTTCTGGAAGGGAATTTGTCCTTCAAGTGGACCATCAGCCTCTCATGTATTTGAACAAAGCGTAAGTCGCCAACGCAAGATTGATGCGTTGGGTATTGACTTTACAGCCATATCGTTTCCGGATCGAGGAGATTCGAGGGTCAGAAAATGTAGGGGCCAATTATTTTAGCAGAATGTGACTTGCTGATCCTTTTACTATGGTATTCTAGTATTGTAAATAATAGGTTTCAGTTTGTATTGTTTATTTTCACATTCCATTATTTTCTACAAGTGTTTCCACTTTTTATTTAAGGTTGGAGGGTATTGTCACGGAATTGTGCGTAGTAAAATAATTATGCATTATATATATATATATATATATATATATATATATATATATATATATATATATATATATATATATATATATATATATATATATATATATACACACACACATTATATATATGTATGTACATGAACGTAAATGCACTCGGGTTTCGTTGCCGCGTACAGCTTTCGGCTTTAGTTATTTCAAAATACTGAGTTCGTTTCATCCTATGCTACACGAGCAAAGTGACTGCAGTGAGAATCCCAATTACCTCGAGTTCTCTAGCTGTTCATTTTCACCACAGCCAGGGTACTTATGGACTGAATATTAGATATATAATCGCAATAAAGCGAGTTTTGACCATAATCTGTCCACTATACGGGAGTAATCTTCACCTGTAGAGATGTGTGAAATATAAAATTGCATTCTTTCTTGCAATCCATTTTATGTGATTGAATTGTTTAATATATTGGATGTTTCAGAATTTATAAATTTTACGGAGAGTCAAACCTCTGCGTCATATGCCGTCTTGACGTATCGGTCCCTAACCCTCCATCTTAGTTTGCTACTAAGAGAAACCTCCGTATGATAATTAGAACCCAACTAATGCATAGCATCCAAGCAAACCTAGCAACTTCGTTATCTCCTACAGCAGAACAACTTGATAACTGCTTGCGTTCTTTGCTTGACAAACATGTCCCAGCAACCAAGTGCAGACTATCAACTCAAACGTGTTCTCCATGGTATAGTAGAGTTGGACTTCTAAAAGAGAACGCCATAAGGCTGAGAGTCTTTGGTTTTCCACCAGCCTCACCATTCATAAACAAATCTATGAAGCCGCTAAGAAGAATGTCACAAACATAGTCCGTGCAGCGAAATCAGCCTCCTACAGTACTAAGATCACTGAAAGTTCCAGCTGCAAAGAGCACTTCGCGATTACTAAATAAGCTGAAGTCAAGGAACAAATGTACACCAATTCCAACGACCTTCTCTCCAGTCGACCTTCCGGACCGGTTTGCAAATTTCTCCCGTGACAAAATACAAACCATTAGAGATAAGCTCGACGACACAATTTCAATTGACTCATTGTCACCATACAGTTGTGATACAGAATTTCAAAGGCAACCTTTAGCAGCATTTAAGCCTGTCTCTATGGATTTAGTACGTACAGTCGTGAAGAAGAGTGCCCCAAAGTCATTTGAACTTGATCCGATTCCGATATCACTGCTGCTTTGAGTGCTTAGATTCAATATTGCCTTCGCTAACCGATGTTATTAATACTTCTCTCTCATCCGGGCAATTCCCATCATTTTTCAAAACTGCCATTGTAAAGCCTCTATTGAAGCGACCGACGCTTGACCATAACGATTTAAAGAGCTACCGCCCAATTTTTAACCTCCCAGTCATGTAAAAAATCTTAGACAAAAGTTGTTCTATCCAAGCTTGTATCTTATCTGAATTCCAATAGTCTTTTTAGCAATGTACAGTCTGCATGTCGCCCTCGCCACAGTACAGAAACTACCCTTCTAAAGGTAGTTAGAGACCTTCTCTCTAGTTTGCATTGTGAAAAGATTAGTTATCACCCTCCTTGACTTGTCGGCAGCATTTGACACAATATACCATGATATATTACTTCACGTAGGGAAGTGCATTTTCGATATGAAGTCGTGGATGACATGTAACAAACTGCAGATGAATGATGATAAAACTGAAGCCATTCTGATTACAAAACAAAGACTTTTCTCATTCACATCCTTTACCTCAAACAATAAGTATCACCAACACCAACATTAAATTCACATAGAAAGTACCAGACCTAGGTGTTACTCTCAACAATACTCTCTCATTACACCAACATATCATGAATATATTCAAGGCTGCATATCTGGAGCTGAGACGCATCAGCTCCACTCGCAATTTTCTTTCAGTTGATGTAATTAAATCACCTGTGTGTTTCTTAGTACTTTCAAGACTGGACTATTATAATTCACTTCTGTCTGGTTCGTCTCAGTATCTACTACAGAAACTTCAATAAGTTCAAAACACAGCTGCTCGGATCATCCTATACATATATGCGCATATACATGTACATATACGCATATGCATATACACATACATATATATATATATATATATATATATATATATATATATATATATACATACATATATATACATATATTTACATACATATATACATACATACATATATATACACATACATATATATACATACATATATACACATATTTATATACATATATATACTTACATATGCATATATATATATATATATATATATATACATATATATATATATATATATATATATATATATACACATATATACACACACAAATATAGTGGACACCGTATAGTGGACACCAAACAGAGCGGAAGGTGCTATACCTGCATTCTACTGGAGAATGCTTGATTACATTAACATAATATTGAAGCACGAAAAAATAATATTATTTCACAGATTAGAGAATTTCAATTCGTACTTTACTGAGATTCGCACCCGATTCCGCGTGTTATGGCACCCATCGCCTTGCCTGTAAGCACCAAACCCTATACCATCTCGACCATGCTCATATCATCAACAAATGATGCTACAAAGGCGATGGTATTGGCATTCGTGCGTAGCAGACAATATGATGCAGCAGTATCGATCGCATAGATTAAATGGGCTTTGTTTGTGATTCACGCAATGCAGAGGAAAATGGATCTGGACGAATGATACTGTCATGAAAATTAAACTTTAACACTAAAACTAGGTATTACTGTCTCCTACCAAACGCAATCAAAATCTGATTGCCATATAAAGAGACCAGAATATTTATGATAATAATTTTTTCATAATCATGCAATTTCCAGAGAAGAGTCACTAACGTATATTTCTCAATCATATATAAACCCTCACAACATGATTTATATCCATAATTTATACCTGGGGGACAGGCCGTGAACCCGCATTATTACTGTCTGATTTCCAATCGAAGAGTTATATTGGCGCGCCATTGCGGAGCTTGTTAAGGCAGTACGTTACGTGATGGATATTTGTATCGGGAGAGATTTATACAAGCTAACCGTACTTTGCAAAAAAGGAAGCTGGGCTCTGATTTTTTTTTCATTTTCTCTTTTTTAAGCAAATGTCTGGGATTCATAGGGATGAATACTGTTCTAACTGGTTCAAGCATTCAAATTTCAGTTGCAAACGTCATCCTTCAGATTAGCATTTTGTGACATATGTAAATTACCTTTATACAGATATAGTGGTGGTAGCATTTTGTGACATATATAAATTACCTTTATACAGATATAGTGGTGGTAGCATTTTGTGACATATGTAAATTACCTTTATACAGATATAGTAGTGGTAGCATTTTGTGACATATGTAAATTACCTTTATACAGATATAGTGGTTGTAGCATTTTGTGACATATGTAAATTACCTTTATACAGATATAGTGGTGGTACGATATAACCTGATTCTATGTATCACATTATAGTCTACCTTTTATAAAGAGTTGTCTCACCCAAGAAGAGCATGACCATTTAAGGCAAAACTTCAAGGTAAAAGGTAAGAATCATAATAAGAAAACAGTTATTACCTCTACGGTAAAAATGGAATTGCCCCTGCAACACAGTACTCATCTTGCCTTGCGAACTCGGGAATCTCACAGACACACGGACGAACACCTTTACGTTTGTTCAAAGTTCGATGAGAATCCATGAACACATTCATTTCCAAATACTGAAATATGTTTATGCCGGTGATGTAGACAATGTTCCCCGTGACATTTTTGCTTTTGTAGATATATACGTCACCATGCGATAGGCATACTGCCTTCACATTCATCCGAAAACATCCACCCTCTATCCTCATCTGAACCATGTATCCTCCATCCCCCCTCAAAGAATATCCACCCTATACGTCCATCCAGAAAACATCCACCTTCTCCCTCATCCGAAAACATCCCCTCCCCCCCCCCCCCATTCCAAAAGCAAACAAAACAAAATTAATGCGTTCTCAGAAATTTTAACAAAATGTAGGTACGATGTTATTTGGATCACAAAGTTTTGATTAAAGGCGTTTTATCTCAATAACGGGATAACAAACGCCATAATGAACGCGCTGACCTTATTAAATCCCGGCTCTAAGGTGTGTCAACTCTAGGTTGACAGACAACCTTTCATTTGAATAATTCTCTGTGGCTATTAGAACAGTTGTGTATATTCAGAATGATAGCAGACGAAAGCATTTTTATTCCTAAGGCCGCTTATAGCATTAATAAGTACTTATTAACAATTATATGCTTTTATATTCTAGCATGCTCCATTATAAGCCAATATTGTACATATGCCTTTGCAAAAGTGCAAGAACACTCGGAATGTTGTAGATAAAATTGTAGCATGCTCCATTATAAGCCAGTAATGTACATGTGCCTTTGCAAAAGTGCAAGAACACTCGGAATGTTGTAGATAAAAGTGTAGCATGCTCCATTATAAGCCAGTAATGTACATGTGCCTTTGCAAAAGTGCAAGAACATTCCATATGTCGTAGATAAACTTGTAGCCAAAACAACTAAAAAAATGAACTCGTATTGATGAGTATGAAATTGTTCATATCTTTCTCATTCTTGCACAATTAATCTTCCGTGGAAGGGCTACAATTGATTGTCGTGATCATGTCCGGTTCATACCATTTATATTGAATGACATAAAAGCTAAGATTATAGTTAAATATTACATTGAACTTGCATATATTGCAGTCGACATGTGAGTTAATTGAATCAGGCATTTGCCATTTAAAAATCATCACTTGTTCCCGTAAATCTGAATAAAGATTATTAATTCGTGGCATCGAACGGAAACTACACAATATGAAAATAATTGTTCAAAGATTATCTGAAGACACTTTGCGGGAAAGTAATCCAAACTAGAAAGCAATGCTGAACACGCGGTAATATCGTTTCTCTTCCTCTTTTCATCCGGAAAAGAAACCATACTAAACTGCAGATCTTGACATGGTCACCTTGTATTGCTGAAAGCATGAACGATAAAATATTGAGCAAGAATTTTATATTTGTACAAATATTTTGTCTGCAACACACCCACATCAATATTCATGTTTCTTTTCTATTTATTCACAAAAATAGGTGGGTTTTGTTTGTTGTAAATATTTCAGGTTAACAGAGAAAATACTAAACCAAGTCTACATAAATATACGATAAACAGCATACACGTAGATGAATCTCATTACAATATATATATATATATATATATATATATATATATATATATATATATATATATATATATATACATACATATATATGTGTATATATATATATATATATATATATATATATATATATATATATATATATATATATAAGCCATTTATTTGTCCAATTTTATATTTTTAAGTCTTATCATAAAGTGTCAATCTACCTCAATGTACGCATCACAATATGTTAGAAAAGTTGTGGAAAATGTCTCATAGAAAGCAGTTTTTCAATCCTGCATTATCTTCAGATAAACTACTATATTTATACGGACAATATTTAAAAAATTAAGGTCATTATGCAAAGCAAAATATATTTGTATGTATGCGAGTTTTATTTATATATATTCTATATATTTGATACGTACATGAGTTTTATTTATTGCTTCAAGACGGTTCAATGTCAAATCTTTACAAAGCAATTAGAGATGGACATAAACAATTTATATCAATTGATCGTTGCGCCTCTGTTAACCGTCCCCATAGTAACTCTAAATCTTGACCTTTCAGACCACAGAGAAAGAGTACAGCGATATGGGCGAGAAGATGGAACAAAACGAAGAAAAAACGTTTTCGTCGACCTAGCATGTAAACAAAAGGATGTGAAATAGATTCATCGAAATAATATCTTGCAAAATTTTCATGACAATTATCACTGTGATAAAAGTCAAACAAAAACATGGACTAATTAGAGAGGAGATAAATGTATTGCAGATGCAAAATAGTTTCAAATATATTAAGCAGTTGTAGAATCTACATTGATGTAGACCATTAACTATAATACAACCAAGATATTCCCCATAATGACGCTCCAAATATAAACAGAGTATCAATACTGAAGAAAATTCACTAGTTCGTATCATTGTAACATCTTGAAACCAATATAGCTTTTTAGGGAACAATAACATATTGCCTTGAGTCGCATCGAAGGATATTTGAGAAATCTCAGCATACATAATCAATAGATGTTAATTTCCAAACTGGATGAAAATTTGCGGAAAATAGATGTGTGGTCATTCGGTATAAATCGCGAAAGTAAACATTTGTGGGAAAACAAAATAACAAATTGAATCCCTTAAACAGTATTCGTCAAACTAAAAATCAATTTTAGATTGCGAAAGTGTTTAATTTGCTCTAAGACGAAGTATTCTGAAGTTAATATTGCACTTACAAAACAAATGCATTCTAGAAGACATTTTCTTAATCATTGACAATATCATATGGCGTTATAATTTGAAGCCATTTTTTTGTACAACTGTTCTGAGTCTAAGATAGGAAAATGAAGTGGCTAGAATGACATTTAGGTTTGTTTATTTTCATGACTGGCACACTTTCTATGCTGGAATAATTACTTTGCAAAATATACTTTCTGTATGTCATCTAACTTGTCTTTGTCAGAAACAGGTATACTGTGGAACACCTTTGGGGCTGGTTAAATTTGGCTGTGATATAAACGTGGCTGTTACATGGAGGTTGGTTTTATATGAAATGTATCATATTGGATCTTGCAAAATGTGTCTGTGTTATAATAGTGGCTATCTTATAGACGTGACTATTACAACAAGTTTCATTGTATGTTAAGCATTTTGATATTTATAAATTGCTTTACACGGGATTTGTAAACGCAGAGCAGTTTGTCGAGAGAAAAAAATAGGTGTTGCTATTAGATAATCGCATACTTTACCTCCAAGAGAGTTCAATAAATAACACAAAGGTTTTAACAGCAAACAGAATACGTCTACTTAAAAAAAATTATAAACAAATTAGGAGTGAATGGTAGCCCGTTCAAGCTCGAGGATAGTCAATAAATTATAGTTTTACCTCCATTGTCCTCTGCTTCCAAAACCACTCATTATCCATTATACAGCCACGAATAGAAATTGACATAATTATTCCATGAATGGAAATAGACGGGTTCAGTCGTTTTCTCGTTGTTGTCATACTCAAACCTTTAAGAAACGTAAAGTGTCGCTCCTACAAGATCGTGTGATCGCTATACTTTTCAACAGGAACGACTATTAATGACCTCAGACCGAACAATATTGCACTCTTTTGAAACTGCATAAAATTCTCTCTGAGATACTAAAGTGATAGATAACACGACAACATGATAGAGCAGCTACTTATAATTTGAAATCTTTTATTTTTATTGCCGAGAAAGTAACTTCTTTAAACGTAGAGGAAGAATGCAAATATGAAATTATTGATTAATGTTACAAAATCAACCATTGTGAAATGTTAACATTCCAACATGTAGTTTAAGCAATCACGTTTAGCGCTGGAACAAAATGAAAGACTTTTATTAATACGTCTGGATCGTAATCAAACATTAGTTCCCAATAAAATACTTGTTTCCGAGTCGAGAACATATCCTGAGAGAGCAAAAACTATCTGCAATTATTTCATTGCTCTATAAAACGTATTGATCTGTTTTGGCTAATACCTAAACGATATATCTGTATCCTGAGATTTTATGGTCTTCAAAACGATTTATATATTAAAAACAAAACTTTTTTTTCTCGATAAGACTCGGAAAGTTCCATTAAGTGGTCACGCAGTGAATTCAAATACTAGCTGTTGCCTATAAGGCTAAGCGATAAGCACTTCATCGAACGATCCTGGAAGGTCGATGAAGTCATATGTTTTCTTCAACTGACTGGATGGTACATTTTCCAATATAGCTGACGGGTATTACCTCTACTGATAGGGGTGTGTCATCCGGAAATGTTAAATAATCCGGAACTGTAGATAAGTATTGCTAACTAATGCAAGATTATTTCTCAGTTATTACAATGCTCGTAAATACTCTTTTCTAAGGAGTGGCATGAAGTTAGTTAAGGGAACAAATTATTAACAAGAAGTTGCAATATGTATCACAGAAAAATAAACGGAGAAACGTATTAACTATATTTATATCTTCCGTACCGCAATTTTATAAATCTTTTCATAGTAATTACTACTTTTTCAGTCTATTTTAGACATGACATCAAGCTAAAATCTGAATATGTTTTTCTTGGATATTGTGTGAGTTGTGTCCAAGAAAATCAATGTTCAGGTGAGGTGTACAAATCGATTTAAATGCTTAAATTGCCTCATTAATGTTGCTTATACAGAGAGGACAAAGCAAACTTTGTTATCACCATTCAATAATTATTTCCGATCGGAAGTTGGCAAAGCTATAGAAATTGCGAATAGAGCCAATTAATTTTGGACAATAATGTGTTTGCACGTGATGTTACGGGTCAGTTATTTTCATGTCTTCGTTATTTATGTCAGGCACATAAGAACGGAAAAATATAAATATTTCCCTTACGAAACTTGTGTTAAGTTTGTAATCCAAGCGATAAAAACTCCAGCATCTGCACTGATGGAAATGTCAGATTCTACCATAAAAATGTTCAGTTCCTTGCTCATGGAGCAAATATACATTTGATCAATAAAAAAATATTTCAATTAAATCATTATATCTATATAACAAGTGATTAATGATGATTCGTGTTTGAATCATGTACATTATATATATATATATATATATATATATATATATATATATATATATATATATATATATATATATATATATATATATATAGAGAGAGAGAGAGAGAGAGAGAGAGAGAGAGAGAGAGAGAGAGAGAGAGAGAGAGAGAGTGAATTACAGATATACACCATATGCTTATTTATTGCGCTGATACCTAGATTTTGTTATAGGAATTATCAGTATTCGGGGAGGGAGAGTATGATTCGTGAACTTGATATTAGCTTTCTTTCAGTACTTATTCTATTACTTTGAACGTCATTCATAATGTTGTTCCTCATTCCAGTTTGTGAATCGGACAACAAAAAACAACACTTGTATTCTGTTGATGAATAGCAATGCAGGAAGGCAACATTCCTTAAATTTCAGAAATAACACGAAGGTAATAATGAGCCTAGCCCTCTGACAGTAGCAACTGTGGAATGGCGTGGAATGCCGGAGCTGTCCGGACGTGGTAGTAGCAACTGTGCCTTGGCGGCGAATGTAAGATTGAATTACATTCAATTACATAGGCTTAAGGATTTAAGAAGAGAATCAGTTAATAAACGAAATTAAATGCCAGTTGATGACGAGAATGTTTCGAGTTCTCAACTTTGTTGACGGCAGAACATGTTCCATAGTGCTAGCTAGGGTATGCATGTAAAATGTGGACTCAGTTTACTTTTATTCTTCAAATTCTCTTTGATATTTAATTTGTATCACGCTGTTGCATGGTATTCACTTGGCAATGCTCTAGTTAGCTCTCAAGCAACTGGAGCGACATATATGTAAACCTCGTAATGATTGCATAAAAGACGCATTTCAGTTTTTAAAAGAGAACATAGATTCCTTGCATTCAAGGAAAACTTGAACAATGCTCCTGTAAATGCAAAAATACATTTTTAAAGATCTCATATTGCAAGGATGATACTAAAAGCGTGGTGTGTGGCTTTAGCATCCTAGACTAAGCAACAGGTGTGGTGTGTGACTTTTACCATCCTAGACTAGGTAACAAGAAATAAGTTAGGACAAGAAATGTGTTCATGGGACACGCACGCCCCACCACAGTGCCTGACAACTGACCGAAAAGCAGAAACACTTAACCAAGGTGTGACAGACGGACGGAAGGATGGACTTACATACAAGGGTAGCATTCGGAGTTCTGAATAAAACCAGAGTACTAGGACCTGTTTATAACTATTCCTGTGCTGGTTTCAAGAACAAGGGACTCTGTGACATAAGATATTTATATTTCAATATCAGCAAAGTGGAACACACATTCTCAATTCAATTCATGCATACTCGACAGATTAAACACAATATTAAAATTTGTGGTTTATTCTTAAATACATCGACTTTAGATCAACCTAATGAAGAGGGAGCTACGGTCGATGTCTTGGAGAGTGTATACAGATGACCTAAACGACATCGTTGCCTACTCATCCTGCAATTACATTTCCAAACATTAGTTAAAACTGAGTAAATACTGGATGACTTGTCACGGAAGAATCTGGTTACTACGTGGACTGGATTACGTATCTTATATCAAGTTATAATTTATCGTGAACAGATTCAGATACCTTTATCATCAGTCAAAAGCTAAGAGATTTGTTTCCCGGACACCAAAAAAAAAAATATCAAGGGTGAAACATTCGTTACTAGGAATACTGTCGGTTCACCAGATGCATGTGATTCTTGTCGAAACTTGTACGACGTGGAAATATTATCGTCTACTTGTTTTTAACGGTTAAAAGCTAACCAGCCAGAAAGATAAAGCAGAGCTCTGTTCGGCCTGTCCCGGTCGTCCCGGTGATAAAGTAGGAGTAACTATACAAACATTTATTCTCATTCTAAATCATCGTGACTTGTTGCCATGCGTGTTCTCTGTTAAGTCGTCCAGATGACAGAGATTTCCACAAGAATACGATGTTTTGCCCTAGCTCAATTTAAAGTCGTGTTTAGTAAGCATCATTTGATTGAATTATTTTTCCCGTCTTGAAAGTGCGTTCACACTTTGGGTGCACACCGTCTTCGATAATCTTCTATTTTCTGCAAATAAGCCACCTTACTAAAATATGCCTTTTATTTAAGACACCAGTTGCTTGGGAGAGTATCTGCATTTAATTAATCTAAACTGAAATGTAATAAAGTTCCATCGATGTTCACACTTTGGAGATTCGTCATTATCACTCGTAGCTGTTCAAATAAAATTGAGGTTATCAGAAGAATACAGTCTCTGAAATTGTTCAGTCATTATATTTACGCAAATAGTGAAAGGCAATTGATTTAAAAATTGTCCGTGATGTCTGCTTGAATAAGCAAGACAATTGATATTGACTTTTAATGAAATGGTGAGCGTCAAAAAATCATTTCTTTTGTTCCGGATCATTGCATAATCCGTGTTAAGGAGACATCAAAGACACAAAATAGTTTCAATGGGTCAAGCCCATCTTTACTGTGCTTCTTACCACTTGTCCCCTTTGACTGTATCAATATATTGGTAATTTTACTAATAAATGAAAACTTCCTGATAAGAAGCACTTGTCGTTTGTGGATGCCTGTCAGGGTCAAACATCTGAATTGGTGAAAGATACATAATTGTAAGGTAATATCAACAAAACTATCTAAAATGTGAAACTTTTCCTTACTGTGACCAGTCCATAAGGCATTGAAATTGATGATAGCATTTACATTTAAAGCATATATTTCCTTAAGTTTCCATTTCTTTATCAATTGTATTTATCAATATTCTTTGTAGGATTCAATCAAATTACGTATTTGTTATATTGTATTATTTTATTTCCTTGAATTACACTTGTTGTTAGAGCCTCTTATATACTGAGACGACTCGTACGCCTCTTAAGCAAAGCATCCTACTACCTCATCTCACACAGTTCCACTATTTGCAATTCGCAGAAGAATTAGAGATTTGTTATTGAAACAAGCTCCTTCAATTGTTTTATGGCTTGAATTTCCTTTATTTGTTTTATATGTGAGTAATAACAAATATGAGAGAACTGGACAAGTCAAACCAGAGTAAACCAGGCGATGATATTTTTGCGTATTACCATCTTCTTATGGATAAGAGAAAATTCAATATCAAAATTAAAATACACTAGGTCAGGCAGACTAGAGAATAGTATTTTTCAAATTGAAAGACCAACAAAACGTCACAAAAACAACACCCCCTCCCCCCAAAAAAATATTAGGCTAGAGACTAATGTATTCATTGTAAATAATTAAAAGTTACTATACAAGCCAAACTATGAAGAAACTTAGGGAACACTAATTTGAAATGTTTCTAGACCCCATAAATACCATCAAAAGGAGATAAATCTCTGAGTGTGTTAGTTATGCTTTCAAGAGTTTCTTACCTTGTTCGTAGGAGAGATATTGACGATTCTAGCGCAGCCGACCCTCTGTCCATTTATATAGTTTTTCACAAATAAAATGGAGAAAATTTTAATAGTAAAAAAAGAAAATAAATGCCCAAACAATTATATATTTAACTGTATACCCTTTGCATACAATAATCTCAAAAAGAGCTTGAATACTTTTAAAGATATTTGACCAAAATTATGTATTTAAATGAGTCAAATTCCATTTAACAGTTAACAGTAACAGGAGCAGTATATAAGGAAATTGGCATCATTAATAAATGACCACACCTATTTCCTCGTGTCCATTTATTCGTTAAGGTATACTAGTGTAACTGGGCTGAATGGCTTCAGTCAAGGGGAGTCATACATTGAGTGCCAAGGAAAAAAATTAGTGGACCTTAAATCTCTAGGTAACAGTTTCGCATGCCATGCAATTTAAATGATTCAACAATACACCAATTGAAAAGACATAAGAAACCTGCGGCGACAACCCTCTCAATGCACCATAAGAAAGAATGGTAAATCCTGTCCCTGGAGGGCTAAAGTGCACCGAAATTAAAGAAAGGCTGCACCCAGGGATTGACAAACCAGAGAGTGCAGCTGGACTTGTGCTATCATTTACGATAACGGCCAAAGTTTATATGCCAATTATCACGCACATGAAAAATAATTGCATCTATATTAGTTATTGCATTTACAATAGTAGCTTAATACTTCAAAATATTTACAAGAGGATCCAGATTTGAGATTCCACAATCTGGATCTGTTCATGGGTCACTGGCATGCACTAAAGTAGCCCAGCGTCTACACAGTAGAGTGGCTTTGCTTGATATGTTTCACAAAGCACTATACATCATATACGCACATTTAGATAAGATTGCAACTGTCTCATTTTGGTAACATAGCAAAATCCTACACAATTAAAACTGTAAAAGAAGGACATTCTTTCATCTGTCTAATAGCGAAGAAAATGCAAAACATTGCAGATTTTCTACAGACTATATGCACAAGGATAGCTGTGCTTTTGCACGACGAGTCTCT
Source organism: Margaritifera margaritifera (assembly GCA_029931535.1). Lineage (NCBI taxonomy): Eukaryota > Metazoa > Mollusca > Bivalvia > Unionida > Margaritiferidae > Margaritifera > Margaritifera margaritifera. The sequence continues at coordinate 4,384,454 of JAQPZY010001586.1, forward strand.
GACATTTAGATCTACTTTACCTAAAACACAATTTTATCCGGCGACAACCCATACACAGTTAAATAGCCTATGGTGATATTGGACATAACAAAAAGTACAAGCAATTTAAATGTCTCCTCAAAATAGAATTTATACGGTGGCTCTATTTTATAGCCTGTAATTTTCGTATCAACATGCTCAAACAGAGCGTTAAAACAGTATATATAAATAATATTCTGTTTTTTTTGTGTCTGTTTTTGTGTGTGTCCCTGTCATTTAAAATGCACAAAACTACACATTATCTTTAGAGGTCTCGCACATCCATATCCTCCCCGGCTCGCCCCTTCTCTCTTTCTCTCTCTTTCTAAAAATGTTCGCTGATTATTAATGCAACTTGGACGGCTCGTCGTCTCAAACCCATTTTCTAAACATGTTACATAAATTGCAACACTCCAGTGCCGTTTTGGGTACTCCTTTCAAAGCAGTGATCCAGCGGTCATAACCTGAAATCCATTACATATATTATTTATCTAAAAGCATTGTTAATGTTAAAGTTACGAGTGGTATCTTAAAAGTTACGAAGGGGATTTGAAAAGGTACGAGGGATATTTGAAAAGTTACGAGGGGTATTTGAAAAGTTACGAGGGGTATTTAAAAAGTTCTTAATATTTTGTTAAAACTATTTTAGTTCTTTGAACCTGTCAATAAATTTAATGCAGATCGATAGACGAAATAACGTTCTATAAAATGAGATGTTGCTGCACATACAACATGCCAGACACCTGCAGATATATGCGTCTGACGTAACATAGGTAAATGAATGTGACGTCAAACTGTCGGAAAATGAGAAACAATTCTGTTAATGAGCAAAGATCATTATGTAAAATATGAGCTCTTAGGGTACTCTTTGACTGATATCATGGTCGATTTGGATCAAGTTTATGGATGTAATTCTCTGTCATATTTTAAAGTTTTGAGGTGGTTTCGTCTTTTTAAAGATGGTTGTGAATCCATAGAAGATGACCCACATTTTGGAAAGACCGCTGTCTGCGACTGGTGAGCGGGAAGTGCCTGCTGTGAAGGGGGCAATTGATAAAGATGCTAGATACACAGTGGAAGATATTTCTAGTTTTCACGGGCATTGATTCATTAGCTGTTTTTAATATATCCAAGAATCATTTGAAGCTCAGCAAGGTTTGTGCATGATGGGTCCCGCGTTTGTTGACGGCTGGGTTGAACTCTACAAACGGCTACTTGCAAATATGAAAAAGTGGCCAGACACGCTTGAATGAGATTGTCAGATGCGATGAAACATAGATTTACTTTTTGAACACGACTCAACAGAAAATAATAAAGTTTGGATCAGAGAAAACGAACAGAGACCACAAATCGCTGGACGTAGTCAGACTGTCAAGAGAGTTTTATACGCATTATTTTTTTGATGCAAAAGACCCGGCCGTCCATATACCTGTGTCTGACTCTGCTAGTATCACTGGACATTCTTGTGTGCCTCCAAAGTGTCGCCAAAAGTTGTAGAACACTACAGAACCATCCGTCCGCTCACCTGTTCCCGAGGTATCCATCAGCTCCATGAAAAGGCAACGGCGCATAAATCCGCCGTCTTGATAAACTTCCTGAAGTTGTCAAAAATTCGCTGAGGGGCAGACGATTTGAAATCCGTCCTGCAGTTGGAAATGCAGTTTTCCAGTGTATGAACTACATACACAAAAGTGAATGCAAAATGGCATTTCATAATTGGATAATCAGACTAAGAACCTGTGTAGGGGTGCAGGGGGAGTATCTGTGGGGATAAACTGACGTACTGTTCTATAATAAAGAACTTTACTGCACAGCGCAATAATATTCAGAACTTTTTTAATATCCCTCATATTTATAATTATTTATGTAAAAGCTTAGTAAAACATATTTTGAAAATGTCACAGCAATTCTCCTCAAGGGGACTCTAGGGGAGGCAAATGCAATACCCATTTTGCAGGTGTTTACCATATAGTAGACAAGAAAATAACCAGTTTCGTGAAATTTTACTGAGAGGTTTAAGGTGATACAGAATTATATATAGACATACGGACGGATGGAGGGTCTGTATTATTGTGTACCTGGCGTGTGGAGAACAAGGCAATCACCGCTATCCACCCCATTAAAACATATACAACCCAAGTTAATCCCAGGTGTCAAATGCGAAATATACATGCATTTATCACATGTCCCTGGACAGTAAATGATCACCAAAGGATCATAAATACCTTTTACCTCTAGGATTACTCTCTTCAGTGCCCTGGACATTCTTAATCCCATAATTGGTTTCTTATTGTAACTAATAAGAACTGGTTATCCATAAAGCTACAAATACCCATTGGATTATCCATGCAGCTGCAAATACCCACCTTTATCGGGGATTTATTTTTACAGGGAGTTTTTGGTCAAGTTTGTATTACAGACAGGAATGACTCCGCGAGTCGTAGGCTTTGTTTGACGCAAGGAAGAACACATTGATGTTTAGATATTCGTACATTCGCCATATGGGAGTTTGTAAATCAGCTTTAAATTTAATAACATTTGACGGTTAAAATAAAATTCCTTTGCTATTATTCAAGAAATCTGAGTTGATTGCCACTTATTAAATGCATTTAAAAAAGACAAATATTCGTTTTTATTTAAAATGTTCAAATATATATATATATATATATATATATATATATATATATATATATATATATATATATATAATATCACTATTGACATCATCGCCACAATCAGCATCAGCAAAATCACCACTGCCACAACAGAAACAACAACAAAAATTACAAACGGTTTTAAAAGGTTACAATAAAGGCAAATTAATGTTTATTGAAAGAATATCACTAGTGACATCACCACAACCATCGTCATCAGCATCACCACCACCATCGCGATAACAATAATAATAATAATAATAATAATAATAATAATAATAATAATAACTGCAACTATTACAATAATAATAATGATGATCATCATCATTATCATCAGCATATTCGTCATCATTATCATCATCATCACCATCATATTCATACTCATCATCATAACTGCAATAACCAAACAACAACAACAATCATGTTAGTTACAAGAGTAAATCAATGTACACACATTCTATCCCAGCTCTTTTTGAACAATAAAGAAGTAACAAAATGTATAAAAAATAAGAGATACAAATATAAATGGACGATGTGAAATGAGAACTTATTTGATTATATTGACTATTTCTGTAATGCTCTTATTGCAATTGGTAACTGTTGAAATAACTATTATGTACTTAAGTCCACTAAAAGGTCATGCTACTGTTTATTAATTTAATCATCAATTCACGCACGTATTCGTTAATCAATAATTTATTAATTCATTATTGTGGAGAATAATAACAATTCCTAAAATCCTGTGAGATCCCAACAAATGTGTACCAAAATATTTCCAGTGAACAAACACATTTAGACGAATGTACCTTTCTTACCATTGTTGTTCGCCAAAACCTTGTTCACTCCAGTGCAATACCATGTTCTGTATCGTGCATTACCATCTTCAGTATAGTGCACTACCTTGTTCACTATAATGCACTACCTTGTTCACTATAGTGCACTACCTTGTTCACTATAGTGCATTGCCTAGTTCACAAGAGAACACTACTGTGTTCACCAAAATGCATTACCTTGTTCACTATAGTGCACAACCTTGTTCACAATAGTGCACTAACTTATTCAATTGAGAGCACTACCTCGTTTACTATAGAGCACTACCTTGTTCGATTGAGTGCACTATCATGTTCACTGTAGAGCACTGCCTTGTTCACAAAACGTGTAAAAGACGCATAACCATGCTCACGTCGTGTGTAAATTGTAATCTACTTCTACTTGAAACGTAGTGTACAAGTCGTGCACTTTGGAGAATATACGCATAGGCGCAACTATATATATATATATATATATATATATATATATATATATATATATATATATATATATATATATATATACACACACAGAGAGAGAGAGAGCAAGCATTACAAATATACATCACACAGAGCGGAAAGTGCTATCCCTATATTCTACATGAGAATGCTTGACAACATTAGCAGAATAAATAATATTATCTTACAGGGTAGAGAATTTTAATTCGTACTCTACGGAGATTCGAAACCGGATCCACGGTTTATGCTCTATAATAACCTCTATATACCTTGATTTATGTAGTAGGAATGCAGATGGACTGTGTACTTAGATGATAATTAATTACTGGGTCTACATGTGGATATGTCTGCTACGCACGAATGCCTATACCACCACCTTTGTCGCATCATTGTTTGGTGCTTACAGGCAAGGCGATGGGTGCCGTAATCCGCGGATCCGGGTTAGAATCTCCGTAGAGTACGAATTAAAATTCTCTAAACTGTATACATATATATATATATATATATATATATATATATATATATATATATATATATATATATATATATATATACAAGTTTGTCTTCTGTGTATGTGAACTTACTCGTTTATAAGACCAACTTTTATGAAAGACATATCGAGCACTGTTTAAAATAATATTTTTTTAAAGATAAATCGACTACTTTACACGATGTTCCATAATTTCGGAATCTTCAGATAGCGATACCAAAAAAATGTCGTATTGGCAGTTGAAATAACCAAATACAAATCTCGTATAGGCTTTTAGGTGACTTTCTCTCTTAGTATTAAGTTATAATATTTTGATGTACAAAAAAAAAAGAAAAAAAAATCTAATAATTGCTGTTTACAAGTGTCCCAGTTGCATTTAACATATGGATTGGGATTTGGGATAAAAAATAATTAGTTACAACGTCTTCTCTATTATTATAAGGGAAGTACATAGAGCATACAATTATTTATTGTGAATTCACTATTTTTGTGGGACACCAATGTTTGCGGATTTCGTATTTGCTCATTTGGTGTGTCGGACTCGTAATACAAGGGTCGCTGGTTCAATACCCGCCCAGGACAGCCCGGGTTGGCTGCCTCAGTGTTTTCTTGGGTAGGGCATTTATTTCCCATATCCTTGTCCTGATATAGCAAATGATGTGTTGAAAGTTCCGTTATAAATCAACCAACCAACCTTCTGCGGAAAAGAGAAAACCCTTTCCCCAATCAACGACAGTAAGCACATACAAAATGTCATTTTTTGCAAGACAAAGAATGTTTATATCCACGAAAATAAATGAATTTAAAGTTCTTCATCATTTGTCAGTTTTGTGTGACTTTTATTTTAATACATGCTGTTGACGACAATGCTGTAACAAAAATGAAACAAACTCCGTATTTTCAAATGCGTACAACAGAATCAGTAAACTCTGTATACAAGTCCACCTATTTCCAACTCTTCGTCAGGTTAATCTAAAATCTATACATATAGCTCACTAAGCACATTTACTAGTTTTTGAAGAAAAAGTAGGAAAGTAACACGCTTATTGCTTTTACAAAGAATAATCAGCAGAAAGAGACAAAACAGCATATGAAAGTTACCTATTGATCTCCTGTACACTAGCTTGCTGCTATTGCCCAGCTTCAAAACCTCCAATTAGATTCTGCAATAAAAACCCTGGGGCTCATACATTAAATGGACCCTTTTTCCTTTTCATCTTTCGCAGTCTGAATTTCGTTGCATCCAAGCATTATGGAGAAATAGTAATATAGGCAAAATATGCACGGCTTCCTTCAAATTGGAACTTGAAGAATTAAAAAGTTGTTACTATGCAGAATTGTCATATTGACGAAGATTATTGACACTTCTCTGAAGAAATGTGAAACACAAAGTTATACTATATTGCACAGACTGTGTTGAGATGTGACTCTGCAGTTGGTAAAAACCATCATATGTCTTCCTCTTAACCTTAAAACATTCACTTGATAACATGTGAAAAAAGACGTAACTGTTATCACGATAACTGCTGATGATATATTACTGCATATCAAGTACATCCAAAATCTATACCGTTCCGCCATAATATAAATTATGCAGACGGATTGTGTCATTTTGCGCGTAGCATTGATCTCGTACAATGATCACAATATATTGTACACGATAGTATTATTCTCATCTGAAAGAAAGGTATGGGGACATTTCACCATTGTAAAACAGTATTACAACTATCACAAACATAACAGTGTATTTGAAAACTATATACAAACAAAAAATCGGATTTGTTCAGATCTCTTGAAGTATTACCATAAAATATCATCCTCCTCATCAGAACGAGTCCAAAATTCATTATTTTCTCTCCTGATAGACGGTAATGAAGCCACCCTACATTCATTGTTTAGATTTCATAATCTGTCGTGCTATATTAGGTCTTTAATTCCGATTGTCTCACCAAGCCTGATCAAATCGTTCAGAGAGATCCCGATTGTCTCAACCAACCTGATCAACCATTCAGAGACAATCAACATCTTACTAATATTGGTTCTGTATTCTTCTTGAGAACGAATGTACGATAGTTTAGAAAGCAGATTGGTTTCCATGGCTTTTATAACTTCTGTGATAAGATGAAGAATGAATGCATATAGCCTTATTGCCATATCTGCATGGAAATTACACTTGCCTCTCCAGACGCATCATGCATTCGACAATCAACGTTTAGGCGCCAAGCCAACATAGAGACTGGATAGACTTTCTATGTATTTTGAAAAGACATAATTTAGTAGAATAAGCTGATACAATTCCAGTTTATGGATCACAATTTGAAATATTTCGAGATGGGATTACTCTGAACTCTGGGACATGGGAAATAAGGCGCAACAATATACAACATAAAAGCAAGCATTTTTATCGACTGGCCTCTTGCTCGCGGGTTGCAGTATGTAATTTCTACCATAAATTCAATGAGGCTCTCTTCTTCTGATCACCAGGCGTAAAAAATAATCCTATATCTGATCAATACTAAGTGTATTTTAAAGATTCAGGTTGCAACGATAACAAGCTAAGTAATAATTAAGATATCGTGTTTCACTGACCGAATACATTCGACTAAAACATTGACTAATATACATAGTCAGTGCCCGATACAACTTTTCAGACCGTGTATCTAATATCATTATTAACATTTCGAGAAAAAGACAATTACTGCCATTAAAAACCTCTTACACACCACACGGAAACTGTCGAAGGAGAAGAACACATCGCCGCCAGATGTATTGAATTTTATCAGATTACAAACATTATTGACAATCTGGAAACGTTCGCATACAGAGTATTGCTAATGCAGGCTATTTTTTGCGTAACTTGAGTAAATCAGATAATGACCATTTCATGTCAGGTTAACTTTTGACCATTCCCCACCTATATTTTAACAATTCATTAATACAAAATATGATTGGATTTGCCAGTATACTAACTGTTGTAATCCGAGAACACGTTAACAAATAATGTTAAGATTTAGGTCTAAATTAATTTGAATTGTTTCCAAACTATTCTCTCGCTTACCTGGTAACATGCCAAGGTGTGAAGTGGGTTTTGCATCTAAAAGGCAAAGAGAATGTCAACGGAGTTCTCCAGTCGAACACGCTCTGGCCTTTCCACCAATGATCAGAAAAAAACTCAGGAGTATATTAGAAGCTGACATTGCATGCACATGTTTATTCATAGGACGTCACGTTACACATCATCAAAGCGTTCCATAGGACGTCACGTTACACATCATCAAAGCGTTCCACATAGCCACTCATCGATTTAAGTGATTTCTCCTCGACCGAAACAACAAAAAATATCTCTTTTCAAGTATGAGGTCATTCGAAACTGTTTTATCCTAACTTGTGCTAACACAGTATTTAAAAGGTCTTTTGCAATAATTTCCTTTCGGTACCGTTTCCGTATCGTTCATGATCGTTTCATATTGCCCATTGTACCGTTCCCGTTTCGTACCATTTCTAACCATGCATCAATCGTCTCTTCGTCACTGTGTCCTTTCGTACCGTACTGTACCAATTCGTACCTTTTCCAGATAGTTTCAGATCGTTTCGCTACCTTGCAGTTCCTAAAATCGGTTTCCTGCTTTGATTCAACTTTAACGAAGCTACGATATTCTTCGTAAATTCTATTAAAACGAGTACAAGTTCTGGACATGGAAAACAGCTGTTAAAATTGTTCTATGTTACAGGGTAAGAGTACCGTACCATATCGTTTCAAATTGTTCTAAGCGGTTTTGCTAACAGCACCGTCTTGACTTGGTACCGCTTCCAGTTTTTAATAGTTTTGATACTGTTTACATAACGTACCACCTTCGTACCGCTTCCAATGTTGCAAAAGACGTAACAAGTATTGTCATTCCATAAAGGTGCCTTATTGTTACTATTATGATACTGTTTTAACTTGCTTACTTCATCATTGAATTGAATTCTCTGTCATTTTCCATGCTTACTTCATCATTGAATTGAATTCTCTGTCATTTTCCATGCTTATTTCATCATTGAATTGAATTCTCTGTCATTTTCCATCGATGTCCCTCTTTTTACGTTTTATCACGCCGCGAACTATTTTTGATGCGGATTTCAGGTAGAAAAGCTTCGAGGTGTCCCAAATTGCAGAGTTATCGATAGACCTGAAATTAAAATATCTTGCTTTTACGAAATAATTAATTGACCCGAAGCATTAACACACTAACTGATCGCTTCAATTAGACGTCAGTATTGAAATACTGCTCTGCAGTTATTTTCGTTTAGGTCAAAAAGCTACTTTATTAAATTAAAGACAGGGTGTCGGCATCGGGTCTGATAAACATCAATAAAAGACCGTTGGGAGGCATGGAAATCAGACGAACCGTAAGTTTCTGAAGAATAAATCAATGTATGGAAGTGTTTCTTTCTGCTGATTCGATATCACCATATAATTGAGTCTTCCTGATACATGTAACTTATTGACATAATGTGACCTTAAAGCAAATCAAGTTAAATATTATATTTTAATAAACACAGATAAATCAAGTCAAGAATAGTTATTATACTAGTCAGTCAGATCGGAAAGTGGTATTTCTTTATGTCACTTTGACCCAAGTTTCAAATAAAATCCAAGGAACACTCTATGATATTAAACAAGAACACTGTAGGATACTAAATAAGAACACTGTAGGATATTAAACAAGAACACTGTAGGATATTAAACATTTTTTGTTTGAACATGAATTCAATCGAGGGGATAGTTTTACTTGCAAGCACTGCAATCTGTTTGCGAGCATAGTCCATACATAAATAAAATGCTGAACTGTGTCGTATATATATATATATATATATATATATATATATATATATATATATATATATATATATATATCTTGTATATAGTCGCCCCACATCGGTCAACAACGGAGTGATAATATCAGCGTTCTTTTGTCGCACAATGATCTTTACCATAAACTTGCATTAATGTCACGGTATTTTCTTTAGTTGTATGTACCAAAATACTAAATATATTCTTTTCGTATATCACGTGATAAATTCTCGAGTGGGCTGAATACAAGGATTTATTTGTATTTAGGAGAGTAAGCATTTTCCCTTGACTTCGGCATACCATACCTGACTAGGGTTATTACACTCGTCAAGCAGCACTACCGTCACGCCTCGACACCACATGAGATAACACTACATCATGCGAAATATTATATATGAAATATTTCCGTCTCCCTCGAAAACTGTTATCCCACGGTGTTGCATGGACGGGTATAGTGCCCTCAACTTCAACTTGGGCGCTATACCCACCAGACAACACTGTAGTAGAACTGATCCCTCGTGAGAAAGCGGTAATGGAATCATAATTAATGCTTCTGCATACCATCGATACCACACTTTATTCTCGAATATTGATAAACTGTAATTTTACTAAAGACGTCAGAATTACAGTACATCTTCCCATAATATACACCTCCATTAACCAGGAGCCCATTATACCTAACAAGCGTTTGACTTTCTCAGTAATAAATTCTCAAATATACTTCACCTCCTTTAATCAGCCAAATTTCACCATCTCCAAGGTGGATAATAAATATTTTGCAGTTTGTTTGGCCAATTAAACAGCTTTCGAAAAAGGTTTGCTTTAAATCAAGGTTTATTGATGTTCAATTTCTATATTTAAGGAGGATAACTGAGGTTTCCGTTCTCCTAGTTAAGTGTTAACGGCTACATACTCGGTGATAGCAATGATTACAAAATTGTAACTCTTCGCTCATGCCTTGGTATGTGCTGTAGAAAATTTTGAAGCTAGGTTTACAAGGCACTCCTACGCTATCGCTTTGATTGCCATTGGCTCTTTTAAGAAACTCGACTATTACACGCTAAAGAACGATACCATATTAAATCCATCGTTCATAATATGCAGGTTAAGAACATTATAACGAATTATGTTCGGGACTGACCGCCATTCAATGTACTAACACAGCTATCTATTCCATCTCTATAACCACCCTGACATCAGCCGATTGTGTCAGTGCATGTCGATTTTGTCGATTATGGAAGTGCATATCCATTTGGCCTTTTGTGGAAGTGCAAATCGATTTTGCCGATTGTGACAGTGCATATTGATTTTGCCCCAAGCACATTTGAACTCAAACATTAAAAGTCTGTTTGAATGAATTATAGTTTTTATGCGTGTGAACCTATCTAAACAAATAAAAATCTAAATGATCTCTTCATTCTACAATGATGCGTATTTCCCACAAGGCCGCAATTTAGACACAAAGAGTGTTGTCTGACAAGTTGTTGCTCACTCCCATTGAGTGTGAAATACATGTCCTCTAATTCCGGCCAGTAGCTTGAGGCTTATTACTTCTTACATCAAAATATATCAGTAGTTGGTAGGGATGAAAACGGAAGTTGATTGAAACTATGGAAATCAACTGACTCATAGATTCGCGCGATAGTGCTTTCATATCGGGACAAGGATCTCTACGTATTATATGGAAGTTCTACATTTAATGCGTAGTCACAAACACGAGTTAATTTGTGATCGGTCTCCCATTGTCGGTAGCTGTCTTTGTCTCCAACAAATAAACTTTTTTTTTATGTATGTCTGTGCTTTTGACATACGTTAGGTATATAATCTAGGATTGGCAAGACAAGAATACATTATTCATGGTTTTAAAGAGCTGCCACTTTCTTCCACACTTAGACAGAATGCCGAAGAATTGAAAATGTTACATTACTAAGGTTTTTGTTTTATTTTCTCAATATTGCAATCAACATAATTAGTCGTCAAAATCGTTCGTAAATAAACCCCATTGTTATCTCAACCTCAAGTCACTAGTTTAAGAAGATTAGGTATTACATTCAAAGATTTTTGATGTATGTGATATGAGAAAACATACAATGTTTCATACATACGTGAATGAATTCTGCGTGCCAAGACGTCAATGGCCTGCCGCTTGACGTTATACAACACACAATTTCTCACACATAAGTGAACGAATTCTGGGTACTAAGACATCAATGGCCTGCCGCTTGACATCATACAATTATATACCTTTATTGATGAGAATAGGAAGTTTTATGAACCAGTAAACGTAATATTGACCGACGCTGAGGTTAATATGATTGGTTTATTGATTCAAGAAACTCCAGATTCATTAAAACAAAGGCCGATATATTTTACTTCATGTTTTAGAGAAAAAAGCGATTTCATTTGCTTTAAAATTGTACAAATTCCATTTCAACAGCATGACGCTAAGAACTTAACGTTACAAGACCTCGTTAAAGTCAATGATCATGTAACATGAATAATTAATCTGCTATATGTATGGGTCATTGAATTTGAACTAAATTATATTCGTGTGGACGAATTGTTCTGGCAGTGCGCAACGAGCTTGTGATTCGGCCCTCCAAAACAATTAATCCACACAGTACCCCACGAGCTTGTGATTCTGCCAGCCAAAACAATAAAACCACAACCAATAATTTTAAGTACAAATTAATTAACCTATTTATCATATACTTAAAACAAAATAAAGCCAGATGCAACGTCATTTTGTAAACCGTCATTGAAATAAAAACCGAAACGAAATACTACGAATGAAAGTGCAAGACTTCGCCTATTGTAAATTTTAAATCAATGAATCCCATTCAGTTTTCCTTTTTGACGTCACACAATAGCGGAGACGTAAAAGGAGCTGATACGTTGTGTTGAGGGTAAAGTTTTAATGATGACAAAAATACTAGTACTCTTTCTCTTTTTGTAGATGAAGCACCTACATTATTGTAAGTAAACATACATCACCGTTATTTGAAAATGCATGTATTCATTTGCTCCTTACTTGGAGCTTTGCGATTTTTTATATATATATATATATATATATATATATATATATATATATATTTTTTTTTTTTTTTTTTCACAAAATATCATTCTGGATTGTACCAAACGTACCTCTCCGTCTTTTTTAAGAGGCGAGCCAGTCCTACCAGTTGTTGCGATTTCATTTTCTTATCAGCGAAATTGAACCTGAGGTGGATACTCCGTTAATAGCCACAGTCCTCGCTACTTTCCACAATGGCCGTTATATCGCCAACATCGACTTCAAATTGTGCCCCCCCCCCCCGCAAACATTTAGAGTGGGCCTGCATCAAATCACTGTAAAGCGGAACTTTGGGCCCCCTCCTTGCGCGGTCCCCCCTTCATTGCGGGGGTTGCAGGGGCAGTAGTTACGCCACTGTCTGGGATCAACGTTTCTGAAAACTGTTTTATGTAAGCAAATATAGTACTACTTCACATAATTGGCAACCTTACGTGCAAAACTTCGGCTACAGTATTACCTTATCTACGTTCAATACTGGAATATATTGAATAGTGACTTTAATGTAAGATGACTTGGACTTGATTCAAAGTATATAATAAGACGAAATATCACATATCACGTGACATTGTGTCATCCAATAAATATCTTCTCTCAATGGAAGCATGTAATACATGCAATTATACTAACGGTGATGATGAGATAATTATTATGCCTTTGCTGGTGTCATTGTAGTAGGTGTTGTGATCTAAACGGAAGCCAAAGTTACGAGTATATCGTTACATATTGGACAAAATCAAGGAAAACCATGGGGACAAAACCACATTTTGCATATGTGTGACGAAATCAATGGAAACCATGGAGACACCACTAATTTGCATATGGGTGACATCATCAGATTGATCACTTCAATATGTGTTTGACAAATTTCACAGTTATGTAACAGGGCACCAACAAGGTAAAGGTAAAAGTAATCAGTGATGTCAGATTAGTGTGCCAATCTGGTTTTATATGTCTAGACACGGTATTAATTCTGCTGCAATGTTCTGGATCATTAACATAACGGTGTGGTTGAGTTTATATATCACTAAAGTTGTTGAAGCCCTTTTATTGCCGTATCGATAGACATAATCAAGGTGTTATCTATCTTATGCACATTTAATATCCACTGAATTTAAGGAAGCCGCTTTAGCTCATGCGGCAGAACGTAGGACTCGTTATCCAAGGGTCGAGGGTTAGATATCCGCCCAGGTCAGTCTGGGTTGGCTGCCTTAATGTGTGTTTGGGAAAGGCACTTAGCTCCCAGTCTGCGGCATAACATAGCCAACGATGTGTTAGAAGTACCATTAAAACCAACAAAAAACCAATACTGAATTTAAATAGATGCAATTAAATTGCACAGTAAGCACATATAAACATGAGATACAATTAGGGTACACAATAAGCACATACAAACTTGAGATACATTTAGGGTACACAATAAGCACATACAAACATGAGATACAATTAGCGTACACAATAAGCACATATAAACATGAGATACAATTAGGGTAGACGATAAGCACATATAAACATCGGATACAATTAGGGTACACGATAAGCACATATAAACTTGAGATACAATTAGGGTACACAATAAGCACATATAAACTTGAGATACAATTAGCGTACACAATAAGCACATATAAACATGAGATACAATTAGGGTACACAATTAGCTAATACGACCTATATTTCGTAATGCAAAACAATTCCTATGAAAGAATCAACTAGGACAAGATACAAAGCCATTAAGCTTACGTAATAATAAATGACTCAAAACGCATGTCTTACACAAGATTCTAACAATTCTGTCCAAGTATGCATGTAATGAAATAATTTTTTTATATCGTTATCAATCATATAGCTCAATTTTAAGTTGACTTGTATGAAAACTGGCAGAAAATGTAGCAGGTTAATTAAACTCACAATGAAAAGTCAAAATAAAATCTAATTTGTTGATCATTTATTTTATAAATCTATGAGCACCTGTTGTGGTTAAATAAACAAAATATAAGATTTTTCGGTTGACCAAATAAATAAGTTTTTTGCTATGCAAGTATAAAATGTTACGGGGGTTGATACAATTAATTGTAACAAGGAAATTCTACCTACATTTGTGCTCAACGTAAATGAGTAAAAAATATGTATCATGGAAGTTTGGGTTAATATTGAATGAGAATAAGTAAATTGTGAAACATGAGGACCTCTCTTTTTGCCACAAGTAATTCATTGTCATCACGCATCTATTCGAATTAAATTCCGTACGTCCACAATGTTTTCATTATCAAATTGAACAGGAAAACTTCAGAATTTAATTTCTTTCAAAGCATTTTATTTCTTTAATTCTCTTCTTATGATTTATTTGTAGGTCTCCAAATATTTCAATCATATTGAATCTGTGTTAGCTTTTTTCATTTCAATATGTGCCCGACATATTCGCATTGAAATCGATCCAACATTATTACTGTTAGATTTTAAAATTTATGTTGATCCAACAATAGTCCGACTTAGTGAACAGATTGGACAGGAGTTATTAGAACAAGTCAATCTTTCACGATCTGTGTTGTTACTCTTAACCTTCGTGTGGCTGTCATGTTATGTAATGTAAATTAAAATGCAAGAATGGAAAACAATGTCATTGATCGATTCAATAGGATCTCGTATCAATTTCAGGTTATGTAATGTAAATTAAAATGCAAGACTGGAAAACAATGTCATTGATCGATTCAATAGGATCTCGTATCAATTTCATGTTATGTAATGTAAATTAAAATGCAAGACTGGAAAACAATGTCATTGATCGATTCAATAGGATCTCGTATCAATTTCATGTTATGTAATGTAAATTAAAATGTAGGACTGGAAAGCAATGTCATTGATCGATTCAATAGGATCTCGTATCAATTTCAGGTTATGTAATGTAAATTAAAATGCAAGACTGGAAAACAATGTCGTTGATCGATTCAATAGGATCTCGTATCAATTTCATATTATGTAATGTAAATTAAAATGTAAGACTGGAAAACAATGTCATTGATCGATTCAACAGAATCTCGTATCAATTTAATGAAACATCTAACATTTTCTTCCTCAAATTGTGCTTTTAGACATCTGTCTTATAGCTTGGTCGGCAACAATTAATTTTTAACCATCGACAGATAAAACAGTCATTACATACTGAATGGTCCCAAAAAGAGTCTTGCTTTTTTCCTCTTAGAAAACTTTGGGCTTTCCTCTAGTTTTACGAATGTCTAAACTCTGACTTCAAGAATACAAATATTTAAGGCGTATGTTGTTTTGTTTTTTCATTTTTATCTAAAATATATTTTATTTCATTATTGGTACTTTTCTACCTCTGACATAAACCCTAATATTGTAAAGAGTGCAATAATAAACCCTGATATTGTAAACAGTGTCGTACGCAAGATAATAGAATCTCAATTAAGGGATACATTTTGAGACATTTAGTAAATCCGGGGACTGTCTTTTCAATGCTTATATGACCAATAATGGGTCGCATTTCACAAATAGCATTAGTATATTGCAATGAAAATGCTGAATAAAGTGTCGCAAGCTTCAAATAACACATTCATTTCAAAGCCGATAACTGACACACGTATATTAAAATCAAATTGATCTTATCTTTATTGATGGCTCACAATCTATGGCAATATTTGCTTATGTTTTGTTCATTGTTGTATTTTGTGGACACTTTATAGTCTTTAAAAGTTAGGTCTTATTTCAGAATTTATATTTTGTTCATGCAATCTACAAAAAATTACAGAAAAGCAAGGAGGGTAACTTCCGTACTCTATCATCGTCTAGTTTGAAATTCGAAATCCTCAATCGATATCTGACATTTCCATAAAAAAGAGGATGATTGAAATCTTCACCGAAATGACATCTTGCGATGAAAACTATTCAAGCTTAGACTGATCATGATGTTCACATCGAGAAAGGTTTAACAAAAAGAAATACAGTCATTCAATCAGGCTCTCGCATGCCTGATGATTACTACCAAACATCAGAGAATTTTAAACAAACAAAATCAGGGAAATCACTTTACATAACCATCTACTTTTCCATAAAACCCGTATAAATTATTCTTTAATTAATTTCCTCCTTAATTTAATATTTAACATAATCATCTCAGGATTTGCTGGCATTTGTGACTTTGTGACACTAGTTTTTAAACTTTTAGTAGCAGAAGTATATGCATGATTCAGAATAATATACAAACATATGAAAACAATCTAGTAACTATAACAACGAGCTAAAAATAAATAACTGTAGATACAAGAGATTTCCAATAATTTTAAACTTCATTAAATAATCAAGATCCTGGATCGTAGTAGTCTGCCATGTTTTCATGGGTCTCTGACTGGTGATGTAAGATTTTTTTGGACAAGGTTTGCAACGTCGCTCCAATTATTTTGGTCATTAGACGTTCTAAGTTATATTGTTTTTGGTCTTCAATCACGTATTATGTAACATTTCTATATGATAATTATCGGCGCCATGAGATTGTGCACAGTGCAGTGAATTCATTTGTGTGGTTGTTTAATGTTAGCTGAATCGACGACGGGAAACAATAGTAACCGTTACAATTAAAGAGCACCAAATATATCTTAACTAATAATCAAATATATCGTTCAAAGTCTGCATTCTTATATGTGGCAAAATATAATTTCCAGCATAAGATAAATTATAGGAAACCGCCAAATTATGGCACATTTAGTATAAATATCCATACAGAGAAAACTTTGAGAGATTATGTGGTAATTTATCCTATTATATAAAGAAAAATCTGAAGTTGATACACTTTAGAAAAGGAATGGAATATTATTAATGAAAATCACATGCTTGATTCTCACGAGGAACCACCTTGGCTATTTCTGCGAGACAAAAATATGCCTCTGATGTATGTCAGCACAGTAATTTACAGAAAAATCATTTATTATGTTCGCTGAAAATTACTCCGCATAAAAGAAACCCCAATCTATTCGGACCACTTCTGCTATTCCTACAATTGGATTGACTGTAGGACTGATCAAGAAGTTACGAATGAAAAAATAGTTCGATGCATTCATAACTTCTAGGTCTATCCTTGTAGTGTAAATGTGCTGAGTGGTTCGCATGGCAGCTATCGGGAAATATTCGAGTTATTATCAGTAGGATTGACCTTGAAGTTGCGAATGACTTCATATTATGTAGTATGAAATTCTTCCTGAAACGTCAATATGAATACTATCAGTATTAACTGTATATATTATCGGAGAATTGTTCTTTAATGTGATAAAGGCATTGATTATTTATTTTGTATTATTTCATAGATTCAAAATCATTATAGCACATTTCGCAATCTTGAACATACATGTTCTATGTAATTAAATATCAGTTTCATAATGTTGAAAGTACATTCATATATACACGGAGATTACTATTATTATTATTATTATAGTTATTTTTTTTTTCTCAATGAATAATAAGTGAAAATTCATCAGTGATCAAAAAATTATAGAAACAATAGTCTAATCTTGAAACCACAATTATACGCTTATTCATGCGCCATGGACGAATCACAATTTGATATACCAACAGTATTGGTATATCAAATTGCTTTATACTAACATTTCAAAATCCGTGTTATTTGTAATCAGAGCTCAGGAAAACCACTCGTTCTCTCGTCCTGACTGGGTAAAAATTGACTGGGCCGAGTAAAATATACTACGTACTCGTCCCTGGGTCGAGATGATGCAGATTTATACCTTGAAAATAAATCTGAGTGAATTTTCTTGCTTGAACAAGCACCGAAGTTCAACATCGCTTAACATTTGGCGTCAGTTATAAATAACCTATGCCTAATCTGCCTATTTGTTGTCAGTCTAGAACATGTTACAATGGAAACAACTTTTTTTTTTTTTACACAAGTACCAGATGTAAGTTTATACTAAAATGCGTAAATATTATGAACATATTATGTTGCAGTTTCACTCTTAACTCTTGATTTCTTAATGGTGTTTGCGTTTACAGTGACAATTTTCAGTAATTTATGCGTCATTTTGATGTGGAGAGAGTTTTTCTTTCAACGAGCTATCACACATCTTTATGAGCCAGAACTCTGAGACGTTAAGAGACAGAAAATGTAAATGTTTTCATCTAGTGAGGCAATATTACAGGTGACTGTAGCTTTATTAATAGATTGTCATGTAAAAGGGAAGATGCCAGCAGATATTTATGAAATCATGTTATTACTTTTCACAAGAAAAATGTTGCCAACTTACATTCGAAATGAGTATTTTAAGTGTCTTAGCCAATTTCCACCAACTTTCTCATAATGTATACTGTAATCTATTTATAAAGCAGAGAATGTCAAGACAACAGCTGATTACCGGTAGTCGAAATCTAGTTGGGTTAATGACCTACAAACATTCCAATTGTTTTGGCCAATCAGAATGTTTTCTTTCTATGACGCCCGTGTGTAGCTCTTCAGAATGGAAGTTTGACCAAAATGGATCATTTAGTATAAAAGTTCGTGGAAATTGAGACTGTTGGAATTCTTCTTTCAAATGCAAGTGTTATGAATGATGTTTATATATTTAACTTTTGTCGATGACTGTAAGTGGTATGGTTATTTGAAAATATATACTTAACTTTTGTCCAGTTATTTAAATAGTATTTTGCAACATGTCCTATTGTGACATGGGTCAGGTAGGCAAGTGTTTTTCCATTAGAATTGCTCATATTCTGTTGTAATATGTACAGATTTTGGTAAGTAATTTCATTCTTGTTCTAAAATTCCTGTTCTAAAGATCAGTCTGAGTTTACAGTTGTGTTGTTGAAATCAGATGTAATTTGAGAGGAATTATTTATTTAAAATATTTTTTGGAATTACTAAAGTGCTTATTGGCTTTTGGATTAATACATAATTTCGGGATTTATGTGAACTCATTCAAATACTTTCTGGATAACATCTTTGTGGTACATCAGTACATTCAAGGCTATTGGAATTCAATCGGAATATTCTAATATTTTGGACTTGTGATTAGGACATTTAGGATTAATTGGAATTTACCTCACAAATTGTAAGTGTCTTTTGAATTGTCACTTTAATTGTCTGGAAATAAATTGCGTGTTCATTTTACGTGATTGTTTTGGTTTCACTTTCTTTCTGTTACATGTTTTAAAACCCAGAGTCGTCACACAAGTTACTGAATTTTTTCTTGTGAAAAGTAATTACATACTTACATAAATATCAGCTGGCGTCTTCACTTTGGCGTGACAATGTATTATTAAGGCTGCAAAGTCTTTAAAATACTGGTGATCTGGGACAAAGCTTAACAATGTCTGACCAAACGAAAATAATACAAATTTTACATTCTCTGTCTCCTAACTTGTCCAAAATCTAACTCTTAAATATGTGTGATAGTTCGTTTAAAGGGAAGATTATGACACCTATATTACTGAAACGTTTCACTGTAAACGCGAATACCACTAAGAAATCAAGGGATATGTGTGCAACTGCAATTTCTCGAGTTACAAACCTTGTTTCATATTGTATGTTTATCTAAAGAGCCATGTATTAGAATATATTATTTTCTATGTTTTGACCCATTTTTTAGTATCAAACTTGCAGTCGGTGGTTCTTTAGCAGTGTAGTGGGTTGAATATAATGAGGTCAGAGATGTGTAACTCTTGCGAATCACTCGTCCCAGTATATATATATATATATATATATATATATATATATATATATATATATATATATATATATATATATAATGAATGCCTTATGATTGTTATATTCAGATCTGCACAAATTGTAAATTAATGATCGATGACAGCGTTGTCTCCCTGAGAGCTGTAATGTATTTAATAATCATCGTCAAATGACACAATGATTAACAGAGAGCTGTTGAAAGCCTGTTGACCATTCAACCGAGTGTACCACATAATAATCATTATTGACAACTTATTCCGAATGAGCGCGAGCGGTATTTATTTGGAAAGCACTATTACGAAAAGAGTTTATTGTATTTTAATTATAAAGCCCACTATGACAATTGATTTACTTTGTTCATGACAAACTATGACTTGATTCTTTATCACAGATCATAAAATGGATTAAATGTCCGTGGAAATTGACAGTTAACTTGAAAAGCTTAACAGTTACTCACAGTTTGGGGACCAACGTTCATATTCCTGTCCAACTTTTCCCGATACACATTTGCTTTGCAATTTATGCGCTTGTAGTTGATAGAAAAATCTCAGGGCAAATCTGAAATCGCATATTAAACTAAACAACACGAAGTTAATAGGCTGTTACGAACAAAATGATATTTGTGGAAACTTGTGGAGGTTTCTTTGTTTTGGAAATTGGCATATATGCTCATATTTAAGAAAATGTTTCCATCATTGAAAAGTCATGTTGATGCTGTTTTGATCGAGTGTTGAGTTTCGTGCCGTTGAGATCGCTATATTTCGCGTATATGCTGCCAGTACGCAAACAACACTGTATCATAGCTTTCATCAATCACATTTGCTGCATACCCATGTGTGGTATGTTTAATAGAAAACGAAGGTATCAACTAACCCGGCAATTTATTATATTTGTGTGGAAGTTTCAAACAGAGATTTAACATTTCGCATTGATCTCTCACAAAAGTCGTCCTTGATTAGAACTTAAATAAATGGTACATACACCCAAGATTTTAGTATCGTGTTTCGATCAACTGAAAGTCGCTAAAACAAATGTTTGATAAATGCACATGTTGAGACTAGTTTCGTATAGTCTAGAAAAACAGACATAATTTCTGCGAGTATCCAGATTTACTCCTAAAATTTCGTATGTGCAGCACAGCCCTTTGCACCTAATAGAGATTCAATCTTTGGAAATTTAAATTCATTCAAATACTTTTTAAACTTACAATTCAAGATATTGCTCGCGCGCGCGCGCGTGTGTGTGTGTGTGTGTGTGTGTTCATTTGTTTTCTGCATCGTATCAAGAGATATAAGTTGTAGTTGTTTAAACAGTTCTTTTTGTTGTTTATGCTTGTATTACTTCAGATGCTATTTTAGCAGTGAAATTGAACGTATTTAGATATAATTCAAAGTTATATTAAATTCAAATGAAATCATAAGCATGGTATATATTACCATCAACACGGTATATATTACCATCAACACGGTATATATTACCATCATTACGGTATATATTACCATCAGCACGGTATATATTACCATCAGCACGGTATATATTACCATCAGATCGGTATATATTACTGTCAGCACGGTATATATTACCATAAGCACGGTATATATTACCATCAGCACGGTATGTATTACCATCAGCACGGTATATATTACTGTCAGCACGGTATATATTACCATCAGCACGGTATATATTACCATCAGCCCGGTATATACTACTGTCAGCACGGTATATATTACCATCAGCACGGTATATATTACCATCAGCACGGTATATATTACCATAAAGCATGGCACATGTTACTATCAGTACAGCATATATTAATACCAGTACGGCATGTATTACCATCAACACGGCATATATTACCATCAGAACGGCATATATTACTTAGCTAAATGAACACTTTAGAGCAAGATTAAATAGGCATAACGCCCAGCTGTGGAAAACAGAAAATTGCATGTCATATTTAAAACATGTTATGAATTGCTACATTTTTAAGGAATCCACTGTCTAAAATCAGATGTTTTGTTGATGGAATCTGCTGATTTGAAGACAGAAACGAGGAAAATTAATATTATAAGTATAAACAAATCATGATTGGGTATTTATCGAAGTTTAAATTTTACATAATCACTCACAAAGTTAACATAAAGCCATATATTTACACTTTGATAAGTACCCACCAATGATCATTAAGTCATACAATGACATTTTAAAAAAGCACTTGATTGGCTTGGTTTTGTGGGGTTTAACGCCATTTTTCAGCACAGTATATTTGATGGAGGAAGAACCAGGGAAGAACCACCGACCCATGGGAAGCCGCTGGTAAGCTTTCTCGCGTACCCAGAGGTCAGATGTGATAGTGATCTGGAACGGCGAGTGCCTTAGACTACTCGGCCACTCGGGGCCCCAAGGTAGCACACGAGCAGACGTTATAATATACAAAAAACGTCACAATGTAACCCTTCTGAGCCGTCTGGTTGGTTTCTCCTCGTTCTTGATCGGCTCACAATGCATTCCAGAGAAGCGACAGTAGGGTTCAATCAAGGTTATCGTGTACGAATCCGCGGAGACGATGGACTGCGTTTAAAACGTAGCTTAGGCAGCAATGTAATTTAAAGGACTTACAAGATGTTAGGAGTGTGGCGCGAGCACCATGCTCCGATTCCAGGGAGATGTAAACATACAATGCAAAATTCCATGGAAAAAAAAGGAAAGGTAGTTTGGCTTTCTCACTAATATAGGTTTTGTAGCTGCTAAATTAGACTTAGAAAATCTGATTATAATCTAATGAAAAATTACAAAAAAGAGTTATTATGTAGCACCAAAAATAACGTTATCAAATGTTGTATATGTAAGAGATCATTGCGTTTGATGCACAAACATTTCATTTATTAGTCGATCAGTACACAATACCAGAATTTTAAAATTAATCACATGAAATTAAAACGGTTTTTGTCTGCTGAACAATAATCTGACTTTTTCTGTCGTTATCTATCTACGTTTGTATTCTTGTCAGTCTCTTAGTCTCTCGGTATAACCACAAGTGCCTGCATCTGTTGATCTATCTGGCTGTAAGTCTGTCGAAGATGCCCCCCCCCCCCCCTTTAGTATGTCTGCGTGACTACTTACAACCTCAGTCAACATAAAGGTCAGAGCGCAGCGAGAATCTCGAAGCTTTTTATCCGATTTTTTAAGAGTAATTGAATTGTCATGTTTATTGATTCGTCTTCTTTAATTGGGACGTGTTGTAATCTGACTTGCTGTCAAGGTTACAATATATTCAACATACGTGGAGATATCATTATACTAGCTAACTGGCTTTCTCGTCTGATTGGTTTGGTTTTTTTGGGTTTAACGTCATGTTTCAGCACATGAAAGGCTCTACATGGCGGCCAATATATTTGGTGGAGGGAAGACCCAGGAAAGAACCACCGACTCATGGGAAGCTACTGGCAAGCTTTCTCGCATACCCACGTTGACCGAGCCGAGACTCGAACTCAAGCGGACAGAGGTGAAATGTGTGAGTGATCTGTAAAGGCAAGCGCCTTAGACCACTCGGCCACCCGGGACCCCTTTCTCGTCTGAGTTTGATCATAGCGTTCGAAAATAACTGTGTACTTCAAAGAGGCCAACTAAAGAAACGTACAACGAAACATTTGGTCTCAATAATACAAGCCATATTTTTAAACGAATGCATTTTCCGCCTAGAACTTGCAAAGCATACGAGTAAATTTAAATCTGGGGCTTTTTCCGTTTGAATGAAGTACAAATTTGGGCGGTCACGTGAGACAAGTTACATATTTGCTTTTAGAAAAATTTGTTGTAAAACAATGTGAAGAAAAGCATGTTCAATGTCACCTTATGGTTGATAGTTATATTCAAGTATTTTGTTTTAAGACCTATTTATCATTTACATCTAAAATAAATGTTTCCTAAATGACAAATAAATGAAATATAAATAATGTGACCCTATTACGACCGTTCATAAAGATGTTTAAAGATCCCAGAACAACAGAAGATGGTGCCTGTTTTCCTTCAATTTTACGCTAAGGTAACACTGTTAATTGCTGGCAAGGAAATTAGTTCCAGTAGATTGGACTACAAATCTTTTAGCAACCACTGTTAGGAGCTTCGCATTTCTCGGTTTTCAAAGACATAATTATTCTCTAGCAGTGTAAAAACAAATACTTTGCCAAACATATTGACACCCAGTGGATTGATCGATTTTGTTCTAAATTATTATCTCTGTTAATTTTCCAGCACATTTAGGTAACTCTTTTCCAGAGGAAGAAAAGATTAGTGGCTATGACTCATCAGCAAAACTCGGACTATTCTATGACCATGCAGATATAGGTGTAAATATCCAATTCAATAGGTTATTCTTATTAGCATGTGCATGCTTATATAGTACATGGTACAAAATACTGCGTGGTCAAATGCTATGCGTTCAACTTAAACACAGAGACACTGAAAAGAAATCAACAAAAGTTGGAAAGGAGAGGTAAAATCAATTTGTACAGACCGAGTCTATTTCAACCTGACGCAAGGCTGAACACATGGCAGGTGTGATTAACTCAATAGCGCCGCTAACAGCTCAAATCGGAAATCGAATCACATTGATAGGACCATTAGCAGCTCTAATCTGTTCTCGAATCACATCGATAGAGCATTGAATAGCTCAAATCAGAATTTGAATCACGTCGATAGGGCTGTTAACAGCTCAGATCAGCATTCTAATCACATCGATAGGGCCTTGATCAGCTTAAATCGGTATTCGAATCATATTGATAGGGCAATTAACAGCTCAACTCTGTACTCGAATCACCTCGATTAACAGCTAAAATCGGCATTTGAATCACGTCGATAGCGCCGTGAACAGCTCAAATCTGTATTCAAATTTCAAATCGGTATTCAAATCGCATCGATAGGGGCCAATAGCAGCTCAAGTCGGTATTCGAATACATCGATAGGGCCATTAACAGCTTAAATCGGTGTTTGAATTACATTGATAGGGCCATTAACAGCTCAAGTCGGTATTTGAATTACATCGATAGGGCCATTAGCAGCTCAAAGCGGTATTCGAATAAAATAAAAACATTCTGAATAACCTAGGCTCAAGTAATATTAAGTCACAGTAACCATTTCCATCTTCACAGTGGCTATATTTTACGGCTTCAGAGTCAATTTCAACAATCATGGAAGTCGAACGACCGATCAAATTCGGGGAAAGATATATATAGTATAATTAGAATACAATATTTGGTTTAAAACATATGACTAATTTATCACCTAAACATAGACAGGCATTAAGTAGATCTGGAACTTAAATTTTAATGACCTGTTGAAAATCTAGGTAGTATGTAATAAATAGTGATATATCTTTTGTTTGTTCACAAGGAGAAGTTTGTGATGAAATTCATTTTCTTGGCATTTGCCCTGCTCCTCGTGGAAAATGTACATATCTGATTTCCATTGTTTGGCCATCTTTACATAAGTCCGCTATGTACAAATTATATATAGCTTTTGCTGAATATTTGTAAATATTTGAATAAAACTGAATCACTATTTGGTCATCCTCGTTAATAATAATATAATTGTTCTTACAAATTTGATTTGAATGTGCTCTGAAAAATAAGATCATCCCATCTTCAGTATTAATTTAAATGTATATACTGAGACTATTGTTCTGCTTTCCATACATGTTCTGTTATTTTGTACCGATTGTAATAATTGAAAAGTGACAACTTTAGCTTGTGTGTGTACATTAGAGAGTTTATTTGTTTTGTTATGTATCTTCATATTTGTATAACTTTTTCGCTTTTAATACCTCTGCTCTTTCTTTTGCATGTATACTTCACATAGATGAAAAATAATTTGGAAGAACCAACAGCTGAACTGAACTGAATTGAAATTAACTGAGCTGAACTATTTACAGATGCACGTCTTCCTACTTGTTCAACCAGCCTTTTTCGTGATACCGAGAGATCTGCGTCAATCTCTCAGAATCACTCGGGATATAACAGAACGAAATTAGCTTTCAGCATAAATATCTGCCACGGTATTAGACCATGGTTAGAAAATATAGAGTAATGTCTCCTCTTTTACATATTTTGTTGCAGTTATGCAAATAATACACATTAGATAAACCGTCCTTTATGACGTAAAAATAAAGTGTTCACTGATCGTATAGTATGTGGTTAGGTAATTATCATCTATTTGTGTATTCAGTTGACCATGACGTTATTTGCGGAGGACAAAATAATGACAGCAATGTATGCCATACTAATCAAAGCGTAACTATCTGAAGATCTGAGCTATTTATATTTCCGTCTCCATTTGTAAATTCAAGAGATATTGGTGATTATGCTTTTGATTACGGGAAGGGGGGAAGTGTTGAGAAAATATTTTTCAAACCGAAAGATTAAAAGATTATCCAGGCATTACACGTCAGTCGCAATGTCATGTTATTCTCACGGAACTCGCTGTATTTAAGGATAGGGAAATTATTCAAGGGAGACAAGTGTTATCCCTTTTTGGGGGTTGGTGTTGGGTTTGAACTTCTTGAGTGGAACCCAGTGCGTAAGAACCCCAATCTACATTTAATAGAGTTTATCAGTAACATCAGCCCAAGGTCACTATGACTTCGGCTGCGAGCAATAAGTGATCTGTTAGGTATCATATGGCTTGTGAAGTGGAAAAAGAGGAAAATCGCTTCGGTTCGCAAGAAGTCTCTAAGCCGTATGTATTAATCAAAACATGAAGCGGAAGCATATTGTTGGTTCGTTTACGTATCAGGTTATTATTAATTTGGCTCGGATAGCCAGAAGTCCGCAAGCCATTTGAAATAGTTTAATCGTGGTTAGTATATATATATATATATATATATATATATATATATATATATATATATATATATATATATATATATATATATGATTCCTTTTAAGAAGCTGATCTAGAGTCTCGCGACATGTATGGTCTTGTACTGTGATTAGAGAAAGGGTATTGTTGTACACAAGACAGTGTACAGAGTGTACGGTCTTGTATTGTGATTAGAGAAATGGTATTGTTTTGCACAGGATAGTGTACATACTGTATGTTCTTTTTTTGTGATTAGAGAAAGGGTATTGTTTTACACAAGACCGTGTACAGAGTGTTAGACTGTACTTAGGTGATAGCGACGTCTCTACAGGGAGCTGAATATTTATAACCAGCGACCCGATGCTAACACGCGTACGATTCACACCATTTCTGTGCTTGGTCCTGGTGTGAATATAGAGTCCTCTTTCTCCGTTAGTGGCCGTGATATCTAATAAGACCCCAGGCTGGTAACATACGCAAGATAATGGACTCGTTAATTTAGATAGATGTATACACAAGAGCTATTATAAGAGATTCTGTTTGTTATGTTCATGTGACTCTGATATCAGCGACTTGAGAATTCATTGGTGTCAAAACTAAAAAATGTGTTAGATTTTAGTGCTGACTTACGTGCGCCTATTAATAATGGATGTTCTGCATCCTCTTTGTCGATTACAATATGCCATTGTCTTTATCAGGAAGAGCCATTTCCCCCTGTTATTATATGGACCTATTCATTTACATAGATGGGTTGTTTTGTGTAAAAAAAAAAACTAAAAAAAAATAATAAACTGTGGGCACTGTACCACGAATGTACCTGCGCTTGTTGAAATAAAAGGTACAAAATGTAAGAGAAATATAGGGCCGATGTAACATTCTATGGTTGGTGTCACCTGATCAAATTCATTCATGTAGCTAATCTTTGATCTCTTAGGCAATTTCATCAATGCTGAAAAAACGAACAAAACACCTTATATTTAGAAATGACAAAAGTATCGACATATTTCGATAGCCACCATTTCCATTATAGTTGTATTTGATAGGTATCGTAACGTGGTCGATAAAAGGCTGGATCTAGGCGCCATATTGCTGATCTGGAAGCGGGTGTTGGGATTGTAAGCTGGTAGAAAAAGGGGATAGCGCCAGCAATGATTTGACATGAAAGTAAACATGAAAATATGCGAATATACAAATTTGTCATAGTGAAAGAAAACGTTATTAAAGTATTTATATTGTGTGTTTTTCTGTGTGTATGTGTGCGTGTTCCTGTTTTAAGTTAAGTATAAGGCAAAGTAGTGATCACTTACCGGACAGTTGACACAGAAAGTGGCGTGTACGTTGATCACATAGAAACAACTGTCAATATAGACACCTGCCAATCGTGTACCTGAGAACGAAATAAAATAATAAAATTAATTTTACCTTTTTATTCACTACGCAACAATTTCGTAATTTTACAAGTCTGTTTCAACTTGTCTGCATTTACCAAACTTAATTCTTTTTTCTTTCAGAAAACGAAAATCATTCACACGGATAAACATTTCACTATGAATTGTGAATGTGCAGGACTGAGAAATAGAACCAATATGAAATAGAACCAAAACGGTGCAAAACTGTCTAGCAAAAAAAACAAAACAAAAAAACAAAAAAACAACAAACCCGAAACGTTACTTTAGATCATTTCAGTTTCGATCAATCCCACCTTAATCATAACTTCCACCGACTGGAATGGTGCTTGGACAAAATTAAAACGTGAACGAACTGAGGTTCAATGTAACAAAAACAATTGGTGTCCCTTTTTTCGGGGGGGGGGGAGGGTGTTGAACTTCTTTATGAGAATCCAGTGCAAAAGAACCCCATGCCAGTAGCTAACTAACTAACTAACTATATATACATACATATACATACATAAATATATATCTTTTATAAATCATTTTATGATGAAACATTTCGTTGTTCAGGTAACTGACTATATACCTTTGAATATCACACCTCCCAACCCTAAACCCCAAAGAACAATTATCAGTGAGTCTGATAAAACAAAACAAAACCTATTTGTTGCCAATTCGTTTTTCTTTCCTTGGTTCAACATAAATTAAATATTTTTACTTTTTTTATAGATATACTAATATTTTAATTGACGCAATCATGTGAGCACCATTAAGAAGGATATGTTATTCTACAGGTAAAATTGTGCGTTTTTCTCACGAGTACCATCATTATAAGAAGAAGTAAAATATGATGATGTGGGCTTGCTTATTCGCCTATTTGTACATTGTTAGACTGACATACTAAAGCCAGTTGTAATAATACCTGAATGACATGTACATTGTTTCCAGACAGAAATACAGACATCTTCTTAAATGCTTAAAAATGATGTTATCTTTAACGTACCGCTGATACAAATCAAAATTTGTCTTATATATTAAATTTAAATTTAACAAAAATACATTAAATTACAAGAACATGATTCAAAAAGACCACATAACATGTTGAACTCTCCTATATTGGATTATTATATTTCATCATATATCCTAGTATTGTATAGGGAAATCCCACCCCAGGGTCAGAATCTTGAGGCAGAATCGAGGCTTCGCCAAGGTCCTTCTCGCAAAATTCTGGCTCCAAGGGTGGGTTTCGTTCCCTTTCCCACACTAGTTAATGCAATTGATTATGTTCTCATTCCTGTATCACATAAAGTGGTCAAATTCACAATAGCGGCTACTTGAAATGTGCTGCAAATGAAAGGGACGTCCTTAGCCTTAAAGGCAACATTGTCAATATCGAGTCATCAAGTGCACTCCTGTGGGATAGTGGTATCTCACATGGCTTTGTCACATGTACAAACTTCATCACATATGCATAGGAGCTCGTTACATTAGACTAATCCAAAACTTTGCAAACCGAGGTAAAGAATGAAAATGAAAAAAAAAAAAACAAAAAAAAAAAAAAATACTGACTCATATTTTCTAAAATGTATGATCCTTTCGAAACAAATTAATATAAAACCCACAACATTCGGCATCACTTGTTGCAGCCTTTTTCGCAGTTGATAGCGCACCGATACCATTTGACTTTGCGAGCAAAGATAACAGTATCACTTGTGAAATTACATCTATCTTCATGATTTGGTGATGAATTTGTCCATCTGAATAAATTATAATAGATATGCATAACTTGTCTGATAGCTTAGTTCGTAATTTAGCGGAATATTTGTAGGATTTCAGGACGTGCTACACGTGCAAATAATATCGCGTGTTGCTGCTATTCTAACATATGTAGCATCTCTTGTCTAGGGCTTAAACTAATTGCATTTTAGTGTGATGAAAGTTTGAAACATTAACAATTAAAGAAAGGTATCTACATACTAGGCAAATGCGTATACAGCTTTTAGGTATCAAGAGAGGGCGATAACGTGCAACAGCCAACGACAGACCTTATACAATTTCAAAAGCTTAAGCCTTCCTCAAAATATAATTGGAACTGTTTTAAGGTCAGGAATACATTAAGAGCTCTCCGAAGATA
Organism: Margaritifera margaritifera; assembly: GCA_029931535.1. Taxonomy (NCBI): domain Eukaryota; kingdom Metazoa; phylum Mollusca; class Bivalvia; order Unionida; family Margaritiferidae; genus Margaritifera; species Margaritifera margaritifera. Next base: position 4,414,873 of record JAQPZY010001586.1, read on the forward strand.
TTTTTCATCTTTACAATACGTTTCCTGCTTTTGACACGTTATCCAGTCTAAAGTATTATGCAATTAGGCTGACATGATATCCGGTCCAAAGTAGTATACTATATGACTGAATTGTACCCGAGTTATGTCCAACGGGATAGGTAAGCTTTTTGGAAAGCTTGTTATTGTTGGGCTTCTATTGCATGGGATGTGACCGTTTTATAACAGACTAAACAACTCCTGAAAATGTTACACAGCATTTCTGCAATTGTTTATTATTTTTATTATTATTTTATAAGGGCGAAGTAGAGGCGCTTAATTTTACCATTTCATAAAATCCACAAAAGCATACGTTTCTAAATTTTTATTTATTTTTATTTTTATACAACAGGTTAGATACAGTCCTTGGTAATGTGAGATACAAATACGACAACACATATAGTCGCACTGTCTGGAATTGACAGCGCACTATTTGTCTTGGCGTTCCTCAATGGAAGATATGTTGTGTTTCACATAAACGACACGTGAAACGAGAATAAAGAGAGAAAGTCTATCAATCATTGTTTCCGGTATCGCTGGGTCAATGCATTACACACAACGGTCCTTGTTACATGGTTAATGGCCAAGAAAGCCTGTCTATCTGGCAACTTAATACTCAGAAAATTGATACGGAATTAAAATTATGTTTCCAAAATGATTGAAAATGTTCGCACAATCGACTGCTATTTCGTTTCTCCGAGTGCAGAAATGATTGATGTGTAATTCAGAGTAGGAAGTATCTTTTGTCGGTGATATATCTCGTCAATTTCAGTAAATTAGATTTTGTTGGTGATATAACTGGTCAATTTCAGTAAATTGGATTTCGCCTCTTTTAGGAAGAATTTTCAATGTTTAGGTTCTATGTACGTTTTGCTAATCCAACATTTCATCCTATAAACGAAATCTAATGCTTTATCCTCATAGAGAGATTGGTACACAAGAAAATCTTGAGATAGAATATAATAAATTTTTGTAACAAGAGAATGCGTTGTTTGCATGTATTTTAACTATTTCACTCGTAAAGGGGACAAGGTAGTTTGAACAAACGCATGCGATTTAAGGCATGCACCATGGTGAAAATAACAGACACATTCCATTAACTTTAAACAATTTCCACCCGATTCGTTCTTTTGACCAGATATTTGAATGGTAACTCGACAATCGGAACATCTTAGGCTTTTCTCGTGAAGAAAAACCTATGATGTGTGGCAAAAGCGTCCATTTTTTAATCTCATTCGTGAAAACGAACTTATCACATGACGGGATCAATTGACGAAATACCACGTCACTGTGTATATCCAAACTAATGTATTATTTCATTAACAATAATATTTAAAAGCTTTTTTTTTCAGTTAATAATCCCTTTCATCTTTTTGGATACCTTCTAATTAGTCTATATATTCATTCAGGAAACAGACTGGAGGCTGCGTAAGACTTTGCTGCGCAAGAATTTTGTTTTTTTTTTCTTTTTTTTAAAAAAATAAGTCGGACTTCTTTCATATATCCGAGCTATTTTTTGGCTTGACAGAAAAGGTTGAGGCTGCTCTGATTGGGTAAGTGGAGATTACAAATGATCGAAATTCACAACATAATAGCTCTGTTAGGAATTCGATTTAATATGGCTAAACTTTAGGCATTTCAGAATCCTGAACAATACGAGGAAACATAAAGAGGCTTGTAACAGATCACTTCAAAATTATAAAAGTAAAATGCAGTTGAAGCTTGTCTTCCAGTGGTAATAACATTTAAAATCCAAAGTATAACGTTATCTGGGCGTTTTGTATCGTTGTATCATCTAAACTTAGTCCAAAGGGCGTTTTGTATCTTTGTATCATCTAAACTTTGTCTAAATACTTTTTTTGCATTGCAAAGACGTTTTTGCACACGTTTTTCTGCGTAGTCTGATAGAAAAGTACTAGTGACAAAATTTGTTTGGGACGACTACCGCAAACGTCTCAAAAAAGGTTCGATCTTAATAGAACGTAAACTTATGTCGCTGATCAGATCCGCCTTCATAAAAACATCTCAACTACGAGTAATAACTCGGCTCAAAATTTAAATGCTGACCATTTGTAAACTACTGTAGGATAATTTCATTAAAAGCTACGATTTAAAAAGAGCTGGTTAAACTGAGATTTTCATTGAGATACTGACTCTAAATTTCACTAAAAATTTTACAGAGGAACAAAATTTAAGTTGTGTAGGTCCTTATATTGAGAAGCCTTATGAAAGCGAGGCCAGATCACACTTTATGAAAGCAAGGCCAGATCACACTTTATGAAAGCAAGGCCAGATCACACTTTATGAAAACGAGGCCAGATCACACTTTATGAAAGTAAGGCCAGATCACACTTTATGAAAGCGAGGCCAGATCACACTTTATGAAAGCGAGGCCAGATAACTCTTCTGCACATTATGACGGTTTCGCAAAACAAACAAAAAATTCACGTCCAACACAAATGCTATGTTTCATAAATTAATATAGAATGTAATTTTTTTCTACTGAATCGCATTCTTAGGGATGAGAAGGGGGTCCGGGGGGCCGAGTGGTCTAAGGCACTCGCCTTTACAAATCACTCCCATCTCACCTCTGTCAGTGTGGGTTCAAGTCTCGGCTCGGCCAGAGTGGGTATGTAAGAAAGCTTGCCAGTAGCTTCCCGTGGGTCGTTGATTCTTCCCGGGGTCTTCCTCCACCAAATATGCTTGCCGCTATGTACAGCCTATCATGTGCTGAACAATGGCGTTAAACTCACTAAATCAATCAATCAAAGAGAGATGTGAAAGCACGTAAGCCTTTACCTGCTTGAATATCACGTGCCGTTGTGCTCTTGTTGACGATTTCTAAGATGTGGGACACTGTTAGGGGATTAAGAATTATTCGAGTAAATGTGTCGAGCACAAAAACTTCTCATCGAAATTTTTTGCAAATCGTTAATTGTGGATGCATTTTCTATTAATAAAAGAAAATAAACACACTAAAAAGAGTTACTATGCTAAAAGCAAAATAAGTCTCCCGTCCCCCCACCCCACCATGAATATGAATGAATAATATAGCAATGCGTACGGGTATGAAATCTAATCATTAGTAATTCTTCTTATTATATTCAAAACTACGCAGGTATTGGGAGTGGTTACGGTAGGTATTGGGTGTGGCTACGGTAGGTATTGGGCGTGGTTATGGACTTTGTTTTGCTGACAAAATGTCAAAACCTACAATGTTTTTGTGTGATCAGCGACGTAAGTTACATTCTATTAAGATGGGACCTTTTGAGAAGTTGGCAGTAGTCGTCCTGAACAAACTTTGGCACTGGCACCGGCACTGTTTTATAGATTACAAAAACATCAACCACAAAAAAACAAAAAAAAAAAAAACAAAACCAAAAAAAACAAAAAACAACACAAAGAACAAACAAAACAAGAAATGTTATTGCCTAAAAGCACGCGCAAAACGTATTTGGACAGAGTTTAGCCATTTACCAAACCTGTCATGTGATCATTGTAAAATTCAGTTTTTTTTTTCAGTGGCGATGTCGTTAATATATTTTGATATGTGTCTGTTTGCATCAATGCATGTATATTGAAAAGGACAAGCGCTATATTGTATTTTTAAACAGAATATCTATCCAGATGTGTTAGCAAATGCTTTTCAGCTGTGTTTCAGAAGTGACATAACGGACTGGTAGTGCGTTTAACTTTTCAGCTGTGTTTCAAAAGTGACATAACGGACTTGTAGTGCATTTTACTTCGAAATAATTGACATGGATAAAGGAAACAGAGGTTGATCCCCGTTTTTCTCCATGGAGGCTGAGTTTCACGAAAGGGTGGTGCAATCTGCTACAAATGGACAATTATGACTGATTTTCATATCAATGTGTACTATTTGACACCAAAAGGGTACGAGTTGAATGGAGCCCCCACCGATCCGCCACTGAAAAATATTATCGCTCGATACAACTTGTATTTTTAAAATGCACCTAAACTCTAGCAAGTAATAATTTTCGTGATTACCAGATCTTTAAAAAAATCCAAGCAATTTAATTTCGCGATTCAGTCACTGTGTGTAAATATATCCATCATTGGCTATTTACATTAGGGAATGCTATCCTCTCCTGAACTCCGTAAAATTGAATATAACGTAACACAGTAGGTTCACAGTTTCGCACCGTACAAGAAAATTCAGTTTAACCCCATTTCAGTATTTGCAGTTTCCCTCCGTTGCTAGGAGAAGAGATATAATACATACACTGGCATATTCTACTTTGATTAAACATATCTTGTTTACAAAAAACAATGTTTTGCTTCCAAAAGTATCTAATAGAAACCAGTTTTACAAGTTGAAAGTCGATCTCGACGTTGCGCAATAGTGACATCTTGTCCAAATAACTAAAAGTCTTAATGAATGTTCTCATAAAGATTACATTATTTGGCTATTGGTTTCTACAACGATCTAGAGTCGTCCAAATATAGGAAGTAACTTTTATTGCTGCATATAAGAATTTCGCTTTTGACATTTTATCATCAATATATTGCGGTAAGTATCAGATAGCTAGCTTACAAATTAAATTCTTTTCTACATTTTTCGAGTCAAAATTACTGCCATACGTGTTTCTCGAAGACATTCCTGAATCGAGCAAAAATACATTTAAATACATGGTACAGCAGCCGCTATCCACTGGCATCGCGGGATTGCTCATATCTACGCGGAGTAAGGCCATTTCAGTAAACACTTTCATTTTAATGGACAGCCCTGCGGTTCATGTTTTCAGTTCAGCTTATTAGGCACAGGTAAATGGCCTTTTACAAAAGACTTCCCACTTGGTCAACGTCAACCGTTTCATGTGTGCGTGTCAATGTTGCTTTTGGTCATATCCAAGGGAGAAAATATGTCCAACAATTTTGTCCTTTAAAGAGTGACAACAATTTCAATAGAAATTCTTAATTAGCCTCTCGTGCAACTTATCAATTACTTTCTTTTCTTAGCAATAAGGAAGAAATATTCTAACAATCTGATTCTTAAGCTCTCTCCTAGAAACATAGTTCCTCGGAATCATTTCCGTATTGAGCACGTGACAAGGCATCCTACGGTAAGTTCAGAGGTTTTCGCATAATTGACTCATTGACTGAGAGAAAGAAATATTAAATCGTACATTATGCTATTGAATCGATAAGAGTCTCTTGGGGAATACATATTATAATGCATATATTATTCCGTAATTTATATAATAAAGGGAACTTAATTTTGGCATTCTGATGAATTGTACTATCAGTATGATTGGATTAAACAGTGGCATATCCAGGAATATCCTTTAGGGGTGGGTGGGGGCGTAAACATGTAGGCAAGGGATTTGAGGTATGGAGCCCACACATTGGGTTCAGGGGCAAAAGCCCCTAGGAGAATCTGCATTTGAAGCGTTTCCATGGCATACTTTTAGCCATCTGACTGTAAAGTAAACTTACTCTAGAAAATGTTCTGATTGTTTCGCGCTCATTTGTTTCCGCTGGTGGTGGGGATAGGGTCAGGTGGAGATTGGACAGCTAGATCCGCCCCCTGCCCCACCCTTCCTGAATTCACCCTGTTAAATATGATTCTAGATATTGCCTTAGAAACAAGCAGCAACGGGAAAAAATGGCAAGTTGCCAGGCTTTTATGACATCAGATATGTCAATCTTGCAATTCAAAGACGGATTTAGAAATGGGCATCTTATAATAACTTTTATGTCCCTGATTAAGTTCTATAGGGCCAGTTATTCACCTCATATATAATTGTCCAAGCACTCTATTAAAGAACTCATTATTGGGCAAGTTACAGTGATTCCTCACACGAATGTTGCTATGGCGTGGGAATAGTTCATCAGCAATATTGAAAATGAGCCTGGTATATGCACTGTAAGGTTACATTTCATTTCTTGAATTTCAAAAGACCGTCTGGGAACGTATCCCATTTTATCGCAAAAAGGATATGAAGTTTCAATGATTATTTTAATTTAATTTCAAATGAAACCAATCCGCGTTGTATCATAAAACAAATACAAACATGGTGGAACTTGGTTGGCACCTTGTATCGCGCATAATCTTTTATTGAAAGCGGCTGCATCACAAGAGAGGCAATGGGACTGATATTTTGTTATAAAACAAAAAGTCCTTTTTGATAGAAGAGTGTTGCTGGAACTATCTATGAAACGCATTGATTTTCCTTAACTGTCCTTGTTTTAAGCTTTACAACCCATTTTGGGCGATGACATACAAATGATGGTCTCAAACTTGACGAAAAAACGTATTCAACCATGATATTTAATATTTTATTTACCAATATCCAGATACTTTGCATATCTCAAGAACAATGCCAGAAAATATTTACTTAATGCTTGAAAAAAAAAAAAAAAATGGCCCTTTTGACTTTGACCATCAACTTTTCCCTGGTTGTGACACCATATATCCTGCATGAAACTGGGGTTTTGTGTAAAACGTTTGATAGAATAGAGTCGACGAATACTTTATCTCAGCCATGTTTGGAATCTTTCATCAATTAATCCTTGACAAACATGAGATCAGTACCAAGGCACATTTGGACTCTTATTATATTTCTATCTACTAATATCACTAAACCTAATGTTTTACGCACAAGCTATCAATATTATGTATTCTGACTATCTATCAAACTAAAATTAGCCCCAGTACATTCATCCCCACATACAAGCCTAGAAAAAATGAAGAGACTATCTGAATGATAAATGTGTTCAGAAGATGGCATTCATATAACAAAAATTGCACCTCTTAGAATACCAAACATATTAGAAATTCAAGATAAACACAATATCACCAAAGAAGAACGTATTCAAGCAATGACACTTTATTAACACTGTCGCATATATATTAACTCTGAGGTGGATGACAAAGTAGTTCGCTTGATTTCTACTTCGTAATTGCTCCTAAATCTTAGGTTGCGCTAAACAGTTTGGATGAGGTCGGGGTTGTGTGTTTAGCCTTTCGCCGTTCAAGCACCTGCTATCAAAATAAAACCCCTTAACTATCAGGATATATACATACTCGTCAGAGAATGGAGGAACTGAATCAGTAAAATATTGTTACGGCATCATTGTTTCATTCACAACGGTCCATTTTATTCACAACGGTCCATTTCATTCCCAACCGTACTAACCAGCTCTCAACAAGACCGTCCATTTCATTCACAACAGTCCATTTCATTCACACCGTGCCAACCAAGCTCTCAACAAGTTCTTGGCATTTACAATAAACACAAACATACTCGATTAGTCTAGTGTTTAAAAAAGACTATTTGAGTCTTTTAGTATTATAGTGGTGACTTCCTTTTCTACCAAGGAATAACCTTCCCATAGTATTTTTTCTAAACAAATACATATATGTAGTGATAACATATGAAACGTTTATTCATTTGAGGCTGAACATATAAAAATCAACTAAATAGTATTTAATTTATTTAAATACTCAATTATTAATCAATTGATTTAAACTTAGAAAAAATACTCTTTCAGCAAGACACTGTATATCATCTATGGGGAAGCAATATCCTGCATGAAAAGGAGGTAATTTGTACCATACATAAATAAACTGCATTGAATCAATCCGATTCCGGAAGCTTGGTGTCGCTTCCGTTTTGCGGTGATACCCGGTGGATGTTGATTATAAGAGGAAATTTGAGCCCATAAAATACCATTTTAGCCCTCTCTTGATATGATTTATGTATAGTTGACAATTACACATCCAGTTTATAATGCAAAACGGTTTTTGTAACGAAATATGTAAAATAAATTTGTTTTCTACTCAAGGAAATGTGAATTGGTTTTTCGCACCAAACACGTTATTCTGGTTTTGAGAGATACATTATATTGTTCAATTTATTCATATACGTGAATGAAACGAAACTGTAAAGCATTTCTTTAACAGTATAACATTCATTTCATGACATCTACTGTGAATTAGTTTCGCTTTTGATTCATTTTTGAATGCCTAGTGCTCAATGTCAGAGAACGGTTTGGTATATTAACCGTTCAAGTTTAGTCTGCAGTTTGGTCGCATATTTTCAGACGATATGAACGAGTTTTTAGTCTCCTTTAAAAAATATTTCAAGAATAGAGCCGCTCTCAGATGGAGGAAAATGCAGTTGCTTCCCGCATTATTTTGCACTCGCTCACAAGGATATGGTAGAACTGATGTTTAAGTTCTTTTCGTTTCATAGAAAAAGATATATCTAGAAGTTCAAACGTTAATTGTGACCTAATATTTGTTTTGCTCAAAGGACTTCCTAAAATATGCGCGTTATCTTCATAGCGTTGACACTTTTGATTACAAACGGCAACTGTTACTCCGATTATAGGCATCCAAATGATCACCATATAAGGTATTGACTGGCATAAATTTGGACAGAATGCAAATGAATAAAGAACTTATCTTCAGCCTGAATAAATGAATGTGTACTTTCAGGGACCACGAGTTAGAACTGTCTGCAAGAAACAAGGCGAACCGAAGCAGACAAAGGGGGAGTGTCCTTCAAACCAGATGTACAATCCCGCGGATGGCAATCGATAGCAGACTATCACCGCCCTTCTGGATGAATCGAAGATACTTCCACGTGTACGAAGAAGAATAATCTTTAAGATCATTGACGATGTCTAATATATAAACATGTATATTCAAGAAACTGCTTAGTCCTTTAAAATGTATGAACTTTATTATTTCATTGGTGTGCAACATGTAAAACAATTGCATCAAATATAAAAGCAAATAAAAAGAAAAGAAAAGAAAAAGTAAAGTTCACACATGATAAATTTGGCTTACTTTTATAAGCATATCTCTTTCCTCTACCATAATTTCAAGCATCTCTCATTAATGAACCCCACACAAGACCATCTCCCCCTGGAGTCTTTTTTATTTTCTGGGCGCTTCATGCGTTCGCATAGCAGATTCCCCTTATATTGTGTGCGCCCGTTTTAATCCTTTCCTAATCGCTAAGCTTATATTTTTTAATAAAGGAATGTATTTTCAATTTTTATAAGCTAGATATTATGGTGTCGCCTCTTAAGACAGCGATGTCGTCCTGAACTATATAGAAACAATTATTGACCTCTTGTATGAAACGAACCGCAGACCTTTCGAGCTCTAATCCCACATGATACGCCTAGATCAATCGGCCTGTTACCAACATACTGTAAAAATAAATTATGAAGCTTCACCTGCATACGGACATTTAGATTTCTGGTCTGCACTCATGGCAAAACAGTTCTTCTAACTGACTTGTTGAGACAGCTCTAGTAAAGCAGCAGCGTATGTGATCGGACAGCATATGGGCGGCGCCTCCACTCCCCTCCGCTCCAGCCACTACTCTTTGAGACCGACACAAAATCATACACAACTATACTTTTCAAAAAGTCCAGTCTCGTCCCGAAGCGGCAACACAAAAACTAGGCATCTTTTTAAGCTTCTGTTATGGGTAGTCTTTCTAGAGACATAAGGGATTGCCCACGCCCCTCGTCGACCCGGGTCTCTAGGGCGTTTGTCTAGACTTAGCAAATATTAAGTTGAGCATTGTCCGCCATAGTGATACTGATGAAATGACGAATTTACAACAAGCGAATGTACCACGGGGTGAGTATGAAGCTTTGACAGGTGTTCGTCCTTCCTATCCTCGGAGTGCAGTGGCTCAGCAAAAGCTCCGGGAGCACCTTGAGTAGTAAAGGCGCGAGAGCGTAGCACTGCGACAGACGAACCGCCTGTGGGTCATTGATATTCGACCCACCATCCGCCCTCGCACCAAAAACCACAGGGCAATCAGAGGGAATTGGCTGATGAGGACGGAACTCAGGCAGACTATTTACCTAGAGGAAATGAAGTATATCCGACTGGAGAGTAAGGTCAGTAATGTCTGGTTTCTCACACGGGTCGAATGTCGAATACCCTCCGGTGTTGCTAAAAAACAAAGACAATACTCTCAGTGAACTCAAAAAGGCCGAAAAAGAGATTGATGGGCTTAAAGTACATGTGGAAACTAAACTAAAGGCCCGCCAGGAGGTTCTCCGTTATGAAAAACTGTGCTAGATTCGCGATAAAGTTTGCCAGTCCTGAGCGTCAGTTAGCACAGAACAGACATTGAATACTTATATTTAAATACAAATCTGATCGATAGAATATCCTCAATTATGAGGAGACACAGATAAAATAAAATATTTGGCAGGAGCTACATTTGCGAGTTGTGTGGACTCCATAGGCAAAACAAAGACACGGCCGTAGCTCTCCGTTTCTAGGTTGCCGATGCGGGGTAGGGACGCAGTCACAAACCCATCTGTATGGGTCTTGCAAGGATCATAGGGTGGCCAAAAGCTTGCCCACACTAAAGACTCTGTGCGAAAAATGTTTGGTCTGGTGTTAAAAGAACTGTCCTCATGTATTCCTATTTGAGAATAGTCTGCTGTAGTAATATTCATAACGATGGCACATGTATAACACGCACGTGTATTGCTCGATAAGTTTAAAGTATTGACGAGGGTTCGACCCTCTTACTCGAGAAGCCGCATATAACTGCAGAAGCTCTGGGGACAACTGGGCTTAAGAGAAAGAAAACGCAGCGGCGACGGCAGGGGCGGGGCATGAATGTGGCGACTTAGGCGATATCGAAATCGAGGAATTCGATTTTATCTTTAACCGTGAAAAGGTAGCTACGCATTCTGTGCCTGTTCCCAAAAACCTAGACCCGCCGCCTAAAAATAACGAAATGTGAAATGCGAGTGCACGAGACAGATGTAACCATCAACGTACTGGCCCATATGGAGAAAAACCTCAAGCGTGCAATTGTCGTGAAGGATACAACCGGCGATGACATTTATAACAGAGGGAAGTATCGCGTCGATCATCGATCAGTCGAGCTTATAGTCCACAATGGCCACGCCTGGTCAAAATCTCTCCACCTTCCATCACTCTGTAGTAGTCGCACCGATGAGTACTACGAGAGCAACGCCTTGGATACCATTCAGTGGATTACTGAAGGCGAACCAAGACAGTTTGGGTTCTTGTCAGAGGAAATGACACAAAACTTGACACTAAGCTTGTGGAGCAGTTTCTAGTGGCCGACGGTTAGTGTTTCAGATCTCGAGAGAAGCACCGCAGATTAATAAGGCCTGCAGCAAGTATACATATATAACCTCAACGAGCTGGCGAGGCCTCCGCTTCTGCTGCTATTTATGATCAAGACGGGCGTGCACAATCAAATCGAGGTGACCGAGGCCAATATTTCAAACAAGAATCAAGCCAAAGAATGGCTGCTGGAGGGCAAGAAAATTGATCGAATTTTCACCGGCAAATTTACAGCCGTTAGTGCGAACGGATGCAAACGTATGACGCGCTGGCTGGTTGCCGACCGGGGTGAGCTGGAGTTTTTCATGCGCACCTGCCGCGGAACCAATTCGCTGGTTGGCTATGACTAGGCGACTTTCGGGGACGTCATTACTTACTACGACGGCTCGCAGTTGCAGTCACTCACCTCAGGACTGCTTGGCTCCGTGGGCATTAACCTTATTAGTATGCTGCAAAGGATTCCACTAAGGCCGCACGGGTTGTCTCTGACTCTATTTACAGCTAGCTGGAGCATCTAGCCCGACTAATTGGATGTGCTTCACAAGCATATGCAAAGGAAGAACCAATCTGTATGCAAAGACCAAGAGAGCAAGCAGAGTAAAACAACAGACTGTTTCTGGGGAGAGTGGCGTGTTAAGGATCAGACGCTCCTGTCCCCCATTGACAGCACAGATTACATGCGCAAGTCCGAATATTGGACGTGCTCGAAGAGGGAAGTATCGCGTCGATCATCGATCAGTCGAGCTTATAGTCCACAATGGCCACGCCTGGCTGAAGTGCCAGACTCAACAGCTCCCAGGGACGACGTTGGCAACGCACCGGCTTCGTATCGAAACGGCAGAGAAGGTTCTGACCAGATGAGACGTACAATCGCCGTTTTTTGTAACCTCAGCCCGCTCGTTTTACCCCGACCCTCTGACTCGCAAATGAAATGCTGTGTCGGTAAGGTGGAGATATCCGAGCACAAACCTAACACAGCTTCTTTCACCGGAACAGCCAAAAACAATGGGCGCCAAAACGTATGGGTCAGATATACATTTCGTGGGTTATTATAGGGCACGAGATTTGCACTGTTCCCAGCCACATTCTCGATACCTTTCTCGAGTGGCTAGAGCTGCGGTGAGCTCAATTTATCTGCTGTGTTGACCAAGGCCAAACCCCACCCATAGCCTAAGATCTGTCGCATGACTGGCTGCGCGAGATCGCGGAACGCAAGGGCTAGTACACAGAGGTAGAGGAAGACTACCGCGCCATGGACAAGGTCGTTAAAGCCCAACAAGGACAAGGTCCTTAACCCTCCCAAAAGAGAATATGTCTAAAACCTGACAGTGGCCAGTGCCAGGAGATGTGCAAGACCCTTCCCGCCTGTCGCGGCTGGAGTTCCTTTCTAGATAATTGGAAGCCCAATGACATGCAAATGGTCTCGTGTAGAGCGGTTTGGGACAATGTGCAGCAACTCGTATTCGAGCGTCACAAAAAGCACGTTCCAGTCACGTAAATTCCCACTCCTGCACCACTCACGGGACAAACGGTGCCAACATATCCTTGTTATAGTTCCAGGGACAAACGAGCAGTGAGAGTTTGTGCTAAATGACATTGCCGAAGTGAATACTGCAGCCGTTGAGAGCGCTGTTCTTTTTGCTAAAAGCACAAACTTGCGTTTTGGCTATGCAGTTATTGTACACAGCTCCAAGAAGCTTGCCATCAAAAACCCGAGCAAGGTATGGATTGTCGACGACTACCTTAAATAGTCCAATCTTCCGTAGTTGGCTGTGTCCAGTGTGGAGTACATGCGCCGACAGAGCAGGAAATTCACAGGCCATTAGAAAAATCTTGTCGTATATAAACAGAAAGACCAGACTGGCACTAGTTTTCGCTGTGTTAGCACACTCAAGGTCGACAACGTACTCCGCCATAAGCAGCATGAAAGTAACCGCTGTGTCGTCTGCAACATCGAAATGCTCTGGGTCGGCGAGCTAAAAGACACAGCAGTTCAGTATATAGCACATGGACAACGTCCAGGGACACTCGAAAGGAAACTTGAGGCTAACCTGCAACCGCAAAGGAAGGGCCGCGCCGCTTTGTCTGTCGGAATGATTGGAAAAACTAGAACAACTGCCAACACCATCGGAACGACATACAGTGCCAAGTCAGCTGAAACCGCGGGATGAGTTAGAATGACAGATGGGTAGCTCTGACCTCAGCGACGTGTCGGTTAACTGAGACCCGGCCTGGTGGTAGTTGTGTGTAAGGGGCACAACATGCAGCTCTTCCACACAAACGCGCTCGAAACGCTCCATCAGCGGTAAGCAGATAATATAGTACGGGAAAACCAGTCTTAGCAACCTCACGGTCTGGCCTGTAGACCCTTACGGACACCAGAGGGTCGGTGGCGCGGCGATTCACACCTTCCAGCCATTACGGTGCACATAGGTAGCACACCAAGGTATTTTAAGGGCAGGCGTTTCTCTTCCAGACAGACCGGTCGCGTCACTGTGGTTGCAGGTTTAGCCTGCAAAGCCGTTTCACGAGTGGCATCAATAGATTTCTTGCCTGTAAGCCGTGTTACCTCGACGTTTAGAACCGCTAAGACGGCTTGTGGTCGCTGAACCCATTCAGTGCTACGCGCACTTGTAGTCGTTTCGACGGTGCAACGCAGCATCTCCTGGGCGTACTGGATCCCAAAGAGCATGTCGGCCAGAGTACGGCTGTATCTCTCGACAATGCCTTGCGCGCAGTGGTTACCAGCCTCACCACGCCTCATCTGCACGCCGTGCTTGACCAAGAGTTGCGACACAGTGTATATAAACTCCCGGCCGAGGCCAGCCTGCAGCAAACTGGGCCCCTTTTAGAGTCCTTCGCTTTTAGATATGTGGCAAAGCGTCGGCGACTTTGGAAGCCTCCTTTGTGTGGTGCAGGCAGTTACATCTGCCACATAGCATGTTTTTTTAGACAACGCTTGGGCAACATCTTGTGAAACTTTGGCGGCTTTTGCCAACATTTAGACCAGTGCCACGCCCTTTCAGTAACCTCTAGAGCTGTAGTATATCAGATCAATCTTAGTATCCATCGCGTTCTGTGGTTTTAGCAGGATTAGCAGTTTGTCGTGTTTGTCGTTCCGACAGCTCTTTAGCTACAAAGGAGCAGCTCGCGCTCCAACTCGACAGCGCAAATATTACCCGCACTTGCTAGGTTAGAAATATGTATAGGCAATATTACCTACGGCGGCGTGCCCCCGAAGACAAACATCATTTCGTACTTTTGTTGCTCGCGCGAGGGCGTGTAAAAGTCGGAAAGCTTTGGCTCATTGCCAATGTCTGGGTCGTCGTCGATTTTTCCGCTGGTTACCAAGAAGTACTCGCACATCGCGGCATTGACATTATCTTAAATCTTTTCGGCATGCTGCTCGGCACACAGCCACTCACTGAGGTAATTCGTGACGCTAGGTGCTCTTGCGGGAGTACTTAGCCTGATAAACTTGGAATTGGAGGTCTTCCATCGCCTTGTTATGTCGAACGCGTTCGATGTCAGGGCCTTTCGAGTTTAGCGTAGAAAAAAGGTAGCTTGAGACTGCTAATGCTAATGCGTTGACGATTGCCCAACCAACCATCATACCAATGGCGGCCATTATTTAGACTTAATTAATTATATTAGCTGGAAGGATGCCTTGTTTAATTAGCATGTCCTACGCCCAGAGACCTAATGATATAGTGACAGCAAACTTTGCATCGTCTTCAAGGTCGAATCGATCTAGGTCGGCAGGTTTTATCTTTAGCATGCGCTTAGCAACGATTGAACACCCCACAGATACTCCGCCGAATACGGCTCCATGGTGGATTAGATTTACAAAATCCTTTGTATCGTGGTGTACACATCTTACACGTGCATTCTGCAATTAACAAGTTTATGTGCTTGTTGTTGTTACTGGTCCGCATACGTTAATTTCGCTGTCGTTCTGACGGCTCTTGCACCTGCGTTTCACGAACTTGGGATGGCGCGCGGGATGAGGTGTAACGAAGACCAGCTACCAAAACTTGGTCGCGCTACAAAACATAAGATGGCATTGTATGCAACTACTTCTATAGAGCCGTCCTACGCTTGTCGCTACTGGAGTGGCATGCGTGTTGGCAGTCTTAGCTTTTTTCCCAGTCCGACGTTGTGTCATTAACTCTGAAAGTCTTTAACCAGCAGCAACACTACCAGGATTATTTGTTTCGGTGACCTAGGATAGCCTCTCGCGCTGCAAGGTTATTTGTAAAGATGGATAGCATCTGTCTCGTTTTTTAACTTCCTTATTCGGTATGTTATCATACAGTCATTCTGAAAATGATCTTTTGTGGGCTGGGGAATAGTAATACATCATTCCAATCTCATCATGGGGAATTTGCGTTTGGCGCCAGTTCTAGCCTGTATCCAAGTTACACTCTTTACAAAAGAGCCCCTTGCCAAACATATCGAAACCATTGTTAAATGTGTCCCAACCGGTTTGAATTGGAAAGGGGCAGCATATTTGGTTTAGGATTTGTGTAGCCTGAAAGCAGACATAAAATATGGTAAAGCTGGATGACATGGAATCCTTTGCAAGCAAGTTGTCTTTAGCACTGACATCACAGTCATTTGTTGTACACCAGAAGACAAAATTCACCTGATTTTGCGAAAACCCCATGGGGCTGCTATACCACTTGTCCCTTAGGATGTGCATACTTATCGTTATGTCTATACATTTGGTTTGGAACGAAGCATTCTCCCTCACAAACACTTTTGGGTTGATTAACAGTTCTCGTATTGGTGCTCTCTCCTTATCAGTATAATTAAAGATACCACCAAAGCCATACTTTGCGTTACCATTAAAGTAAAATGACTGTGGTCGTATCATTTTCTGATAATGTATGCCGTTGACTAATCCTATAGGCGGACCGGTGGCGCTATAGGAGGTGATACACTTGTCCTAATACACACGTAGGACTCCGAAATATTTCGTTCAGACCAGGATGGTTCAACGTTTCAGAGCCCGACCGTAACCAGCCCGGCGGTAGGCGTCACCAATCCCGATGGGTATTACAACGCGGATATGCTCGTAAAAGTAATACAGGCTGCCGTTCCTGGAATGACTGCGGACTACAACTCGGCGACCGGGCGGGTCAGCATTACGTTCACTGAACCAAACACTCAGCTCTATCTCGATGCGCTGGCCGCCATATTTGGATTTAAATTACCACGGTTTTACGGAGCTGGCATACACACACTGGCCAATGCCCTAGCGTTTATCAACGTCCCGCAGTGTGCTGTCCACCTCGATCAGATAAACACAAAAGGGAGTATTCTTGATTACAAAAAAATCAAAAAATCAAAATAAAAATCTGCTACAAGTCATTTCTGTCAGTGGTGAGTCCTACGGGAAGATACCTATGGACAAATACAGGCTTTAGATGAAATACATCTGCCGGTTAATATGCTGGCGTACACTATTACACTTGTGACTAAAACTCCGCACTACTGCATATGGGAACCACTAAAAACAAGCGCACTAGGAGTCTAAATGGTCCTGGCTTCTTTACTAGATGCGCTGCAAGCGCCTTCGGGCTATCGTTCCCGTGTAATGTCGCCCCAGATGCTAAAACAGTTGTTTATAATAAAGACGCAATCTACCGCATCACAGTAATTGGCAACAAGGCCGAATCGTCGCGCAAGTTTCGGCTAAAAAGCACGGTACTTTTAGTCCTTAATAATACTAGTATTTGTGAATCTGGTGATATCATTGAGACCATCATCTTCTTTGACTTTGCTACCGTCTTACCAATAAGCACAGACAATACGTTTAAAGCGTGGGTCTGCAAACTAACCAAATCCACTGACGAATTAAAGCTTCATGTGCTTATAGAAGAATTATGATGTCGATATATCCACAAATCGAAGACCCACAAGATCAGTGAGGTTGAAACAACCCTACCGGCAGAGGCTAAAAAGCTGCGCGCTCTGTTCAAAAAGTATAAGCGCGCAGTTAAATGTGGCGGATGTTGTTGACTGTACACTGGTGGTTGTGTCTAAGGGCACCGGCGTGATTGGAGTTTATATATTGCCAACACCACTGCAATGGGAGTTTGTATATTGCCAACAATCGTTGAGGCTCCGCTATCCATAACCATAGTGGTATCAGAAGGCGATTATCCATGAAAGCTAAAAACAGTGAAATCCGGGTATTGGCCGAACCAAAGCTCAACACACTCGCAGACCACATATCTAAGGTACTACACGACAACGCCAATCTCCAAAGAAGAGTTCAAACTTATCCTCGATCAATTCGACAAATACACAACCATGACAAAAGGGGCTGCATCGTACAAGACACACTCTTCTGTTGTAATCGACGAAGTGGCAAAAACATGCCTAATAGCTATTGGAGAAACCTCAAAACGCGAGAAGCTGAATAATAAAATTGCTGGAAATTCATAACAAGCTGTCTGCTCTATGCCAAAACCTCAGAATCGTCGGAACAACAGCTTTCTAACTCGAGGTCTATTCCCAGAGCACCTCTAGCATACGATACAGTTTTTGAATAACAGGTGGACACAAAATATCTTGCCCAAGAGGCCTATTGATACGTAAATTGCAAACCCAACTACAAACAAGGTTGCCACTCCCTATGTCACCAAAGGCATACAGATATCTACAAGAAATCATCCGATGCACATTTTAACAAGACAACTTTGTTATATCTAAATATTTAGATATAAAAATGAAAGTAAATACGCGCTAGAGACCCTGACTGGCGATGGGGTTAGGCCGCCCCATATGTCTCTAGAGAGGCTACTTAATAGATAAGTATATTATCTAAACATACCTAGTTTTTGTGTTGCTGTTTGTGGGAGAGACGGGACCGTTTAAAACGTATAGTTGTGTACACTTCGTGAGTCTGAAAGGGTGGTGGCTGGCGCGGAAGGAGGTGCCCACCCCCATATGTGGTATGATCACCGCCCCTTGCTGCTGGTGAACCTTTAATGATTTCCAAATCACCTCCAAGTCTAACTGGTCTAGTATTTTCATTTTGTTTTTAGTGGTGTTTTTTGTATCCCTTTACTAAGTGATGATACGCGAAAATATTAACTGTCTTGTAGCCTTTTAGTTTTTAATGATTACGAGATATAAAAACGCACGAAATATATGAGGTCCAGACCTGTATATATGCTCATTACTCTTTAATAAGAGACTTACTATAGTGCAAGAGTCAAACGTTGATACAAAATGACACATCAGTGATTATATACCTAAAGGTTGACACTACTGTGGGAGGGCTAATTATTGCATTAACTTGCAATAAAAGCAGCCGAAATTCAAATTAAATTTATGGGACGAGTTAAATAATTTAGATTTTTTTGCGAGCACTGGGCTGCAATATATTGGAATTTTGAAGGTTAGCAAATTTCATTGGACATGAGCACACATATAAGATTATATTTATCACATGACGAAATATACTGATTTTAAGTGATGAAACCGCAGATTAGTGTAGTGAAATGACTTTGAAATACATTCGGATGCCTCTGTCCTTACGCCTTACTGATGACGTTGTGAAGTTATTGGGTGTTACTATGCATGCTAGATCAATAAAAATGATGATACGGGCTTCTTAACCGAAATAATTACAGACTAGACATTTGATAAATATATGCGTTTGTACAAGCATAGTAAAAAGTGCTCTACTGTAGATTTAGCAGTTCCTTTTGACGCATTCTTGAGGGTCCAGAAGCCTGTATAAAAAATTCTTCCAATTTGTCAGGAAAAAGGGTCCTTAGCGTATTTTTAAAAAAAATTGGATCTTCAAACTGTAGAGCAAATGTCATAACTACATTTTCTTTATGATTTATTTGTTATTAGTTTGTTATAGACTTGGCCCAGTTTATTGGCACTGACCATCAACAGCCTATGAATAATGACAAATTTTGTATTACACGATGGTTTTTACTATAAACTTGCATTTCTGTCGGGATTAGTTTATTACTCTATAAAATAATACAGATTATCATCTCATATTTTCTAATGCTTCATATTTAGGACCATGCCATTGTTATTTTAGCACATCCAAGCTCGGACTTTATTGTTTTATATCAATCAAACCGACAATTTGGACACTAAGATGTCAAATTTGCTCAGATAAGTTTTCAATAAAGCGACGTAGAGACTAAATCACAGACACATTGATTGAACTTGTAGATCAATACTCATCGTATTCTGGGGATTACACTCTTGTATTTCAGGACTGGAGGATATCAATTCTTTTCTTTTTTTTCTAATAGGGTTTATTGTAGACTATTTGGCGGAGACTGATGCTGACACAATTACCATTATTCGCTCTGCGTCGTGATATAAACCCTGGAACATGCCGATTTCAAGCTTTCTTTTTTTAAATAAGGCATTATATTTAAAATAAAGTAAACTTATTGTCAAATTCCGTTGGCTCTTTTCTGTATTTTTAATTGCTCTAGATCTCCTGAAAGTGTCAGGATTGGGGTGTCGTTTTACATGACAATACTATCAATACAAGTTATTTTCCCACCTCCACCCCCAACAATACCAATATACTAAAATATTATTACTTATTTTAATGAGTTTATAGTGTATTTTGTTTGATAACTGGGGTTTTTACAGGTGTGTGTGTGTGTGTGTGTGTGTGTGTGAGAGAGAGAGAGAGAGAGAGAGAGAGAGAGAGAGAGAGAGAGAGGGAGAGTAGAAATTTGATCCTTATATTGTTTGTCAAAGATGCCTAGATAAATTCACCAAGCACTATATTCCAAAGAATAATATGGGTAAAGAAACAAGTGACCATGTCCTAATGAATAGCGTTCTAGTGACATACGCTACCGTTTTACAAAATATCACAAGAATTAACAACTGAAAAAACGCGAATTGAAAGATTGATATCAATGGTACTCGATTTGGTTTAAGAGGAGGCAATCTTTGATTTAAAGGTTGGAGGGATGCTAACTATGTTTTTACTTTCTATAATTAAGTTTTACACTATTACGTACTAAATGCCATCGTCTCTCTAGCTATCAAGATACATCATCAAAAAAGTTGAATTTAGGTATCAACGTCACAGCACATTATATGAAGGAGAAAGTAGTCGCACAGAAGGCAACGTAAGGTCTGGTTTGGTTTGGGTTTTAGAGTACATCAACACATTGAAGGTTATATTATGTCGAGGGAAGTAAAGCAAAGTGCCTTGCCCTAGGACACACCACGGTAGCCCATCATAGATGATCAGATGGTGAGAATCGAACCCGTACTCTTCTGGTCATCAGTCCAACGCATTAACCACTAACCCACCATGACTCCCCATCAGAATGTCATTGGGTATAGTGTATCAACAATCGAGATTAATTATGGTTCCCAGCATCGATTAGAAACACCTATGATTTTACGATAATAATGTACTACCGTGTTTTGCTTCAACTTCAGAATCGCTAGTGAAGGCGTTTGAGTGCATTTGAGAAAGTAAATTCATTTGAATAGTATGCAAATCAGTGCAATACAACTCGTCTACAAAACAGACGTTGTTGCAGTAAATGACTAGAATGTTTTTGTATACCAAAATTATATATCAGTGTTCGACTTCTAAAATTCCGGTCTTGACAAAGTGTTACATTCAGTGGATATACTGAAGTGATATAGTCTGGTAGAGAAAAGGAAGCCATTACTATTACTTATTACCAGTGGACCAGACCTTCCATTGATTATATAGCAAATAATCGCCTTTATTTACCAGTACATCAGTTTGTGACAGTTTGGTCTGAAAAGACAGTCTAGCTTCGCATATATTTCTCTGAAACTGACATTCGCTTAGAGGCCTCCAAGACGGATACAAATCAATTCTGTTACTATACATATTCTATCAGTGATGTTAGCTTCTGTCCTGCTCGTGCTAGATGGTCAGATTATGACCATAACTTGGAAAAAGTTACCATAAATTAACATGCACAATCTGTGTTGTTTATTGTGAATACTCATGGAATGAGTGTAAGTTTGTCTTCGAAATGAAATAGCAGCGTGTGTTGCTATTTAACAAAATCATGTACAGTACTGAATGTCAGCAAATCAGGTTTATTAGCGATAAAATAAACCTTTGCTCATGGTCGCTAGTAACTAGGACTTGATTTATTGACTTATTGATAATGGTATATGCTTCTATAAATTTTGCGACATTTAAGAAACAACAACATCGTATAACAAGACTCTGGACAAGGAACCATTGTTGTACGCAAGTAGCCCCCCCCCCCCCCGTACAGCTATTGAAATGTGTTTTCTTACAGTTGTAACAGTACTCTAAAAGTGTCTTCTTATTAGGCTAATTGCGCTGTTAAATAAACCAGAGCATAAGAAATATAAGAATAATACATCACGAAAACAATATATTAAGTTTTAAATAGTAAGTTTATTTGTTACATATTATACAATTGTCACATTCTTTTTAATGTTATTGGATTAAAATCTTTCAAGTAATCCCTATGTGACAGACTTGCAACTTTCACTTTAACTTTTGATTAAGATTTATGTGCACGTTTTCGATCATTACTCCGTATATTTTGTCATAGGACTTCAAATGAGTACAGTAATGAAATATATGTATTCCTATCAGTTACAATTAATTACAACGTATTGTTTCTGCTGAGATCATTTTGAGTCATATTGCAAAATACAAGGTGTAATGACCACATCAGACTCATCAATCCTATACTGGGATACGCGGACGAAATGAGAGCAAATTGTAAAGGGGTTTGGTCCACGAATGTCTTAAAACCGAGAGTGGCCTATAACTACCGGTTTATTTTATATTTGAAGAAAAGTTTACGATCTTTCAGCAGTTAGCAGACCAATCATTTGTTTGGAAATATCATCCAATCATTATAAAAATATGATAAGTAGGCTCTACAAAAGAAAAAAAAAAAAAAAGCTATCATTAGGTGTCGTACCTGAACAAGAAGGTATGGGTGTGCATGTCCTGGTGTGTTCATGTATAGCCCGCGATCACAGCATTGCTGTAAACATGTGTGACCTTGTGCATGTCTCAGATTGAATTCTGTAGCTGAATAATGATCCATCCAAGTTATGAAAAAGAGTTCCATTCAGTGATTTGGAAATAAAACACTTTAGCGAAAATATTAAGGCAACATTTCTATGACCGTGACCTAGGCCCCAATGTCAAAGTGGGTAGCCAGCTAGTCGCAGAATGAATAGTCTTAGGTTCATATTGAATAAACCAAATTATGAAAAAAATCCATCAGGTGGCGTAGGATATATAATCAAAACGAAATAGACTAATTAAAACTTTAACGCAAATGTTCTATGACTCTGCCCTTGACTCCTGGGTCAAAGGAACGAGCAAATGGATTGTGGAATAAATTATCTTAGCTTCATAATGATTCATGCCAAACATGAAGAAACTCTATCAAGAGGATTAGGAAATGTATGCAAACGAAACAATTTTATCCAAAACCTTAACTTAAATGTTCTATAAATGGCATCTTGAACCTAAGGTGAAAGGGTCGAGCAAGCGTGTAGTAGAACGAATTATCTTATATTTATACATTATTTATACCAAATATGAATAAACTCCATAAAAGAATTTAGGAAATATAAGAAAAGAAATAAACTTTAACCAAAACCTTCATGCAATTTTTCTGTGATTGTCACCTTGTAAATTAAATCATTTTAACCAGGAATTCAAGGGCTATTGGCAATGCACAATTCAGCAAAGGTTGGGGGGGGGGGGGGATGGTACTCTGTGAATAAATGGCTAAACATTATTATAATAGTCATGGCCCGTTTATTTCAGTTAAGTATCCTGTAACATTTGGCAGTGAGTGTGTGAAAGAATAACTATAATAAAAACAATTCCATACTTTTTTGTCCATCGGCTTTAATGCAGTCAATATGGAGTCTGTATGCAGCGAAAAAGAAACATCATTGACATTTATGAATAATCCATTTAGTGGGAAGAAGTGGATTTTGTATAAAACTTGGAGAAATTGAACATGAGCTGTTTATCTGCACATACTGTTTGCAAATAAAATGGATTTTTGTCAGTCCTGAACAACCTTGACTAGTTTCTAAAAAAAGTAGGGAGGCCTGTACTTGCCATAAGCAGTATTTTATGATGAAGACAATGACACAACTGTACATGTATTTTGTTATTAATAATAATGACACAATTTTCAGTCCCAAACATTATGATGATCCCCAAAATGAAAAGTCTGGAATATTTTCATATTTTCAGCTCACATGTCTTTCTGTACATACACGTGGCTTATTCGACACACTGTATAATTAACTGTAGAAAAGCACATGGATATATACATGTATACATGTCATATTCGCCTTCACTGAGCATGCTGCGCTAAACTTCATTTAACATTCACGGTTATTGACAATCGTAACATTCAATAGAACTGAACAAAGTACCTTCTTCTAAAGTATGCAACTGCTCATATATCTTACCTGATCAGTTTGTAATTTTGTTACAATTTGTTACAAACACATTCTGGCTTTATGGGAAGTGCCTTCTCACACACTAACGGAAACACATACCACGACCTCAATAGTTCTCCTTCTTACAAGCAAATTTAATATATATTCCATTTATGCATACATATAAGGTTAATTTATGATAATTAGCTAATGTCAATTACTTTTCATTATTTTTACACGAGTATTAAGAACGAAGGACTAATAATACCCGAATATATAAACTTCGGCGGAAAAATAATTACAGAACTACATGCGGTGGAAGATGAGAGGAAAAGAAGCAAAATGTTAACAAGCAACTAAGTCATTTCATAGTATGTATTTCAGGAATGTTTAGGAGTTTTCTTTACGTGGCATCTTGAATTTTGCCACATGCATTGCACGCTAGGTTCAGTGTATGTGAAAAATGTAACGCTCGTTGCATTTTGCTTAGACCTCATGCAACACGATAATTACAATGCAATAGCTCAATACTATCTCAATGCAGTGATCTAAAATGCAATATCAAATTGAATATTGTAGCTCTAATAAATATCTTTTCCGCAAAGCAGACTGTACCTCCACATTTAAATTACAGTTTTTGAAGTTAATAATTCCTAACTTATCACTTATTACATACTATACGTGATACATGGCTATACCACACCCACGCACCCTGTTAAGACTATTCGCATTACCAATATCCCTTAACGCAAATATTCTATGAACTATCTATGTAAAAAGGAACGAATCAAAATCTCGTACATGATTTTTCTTAGCTTTACATTGCTTCTTGCCAAGCATGATTAGTATCTATCACAGGATTTAGGAAATATAGAAAAATGAAAATTTTTAACCGAATCCTCTACAAACTCTACGCCACCATTTCGTCGCCTCCGTCGGAAACGTGACTGCTATGTCTCGCTCCCCACTAACGTGGTCTCGACAAAAACTATGCAGATAAAGTGAGTTATGAAATCATAGTCAGTTTGTAATCTTCGCGCTTTACATTCACATATATTTGCCAAAAATGTTACCTGTCGTGTAATAATTATAGCTGAATACTGTTATTTCTCCGATTTTACTAGTTTCAGGTACTAAGACCCCTCTTCCCAAGCGACTTGCGTAATTAGGTACTTACGCGATAAATTACCAGAATAATGATAAATGGGTTTGAACACGCTATTCCAATGCACGCAAGCACATGAACGAATACATGAAGCTCAAGCTCATTATTCCCGTGCACGTGCCTTCTAAAGGTCAAGTTTTACTTAAGTGGAATTTTAGAGCACTCCAATTATTTCACAGATTATTGGTAACACAGGCTCTTGATAGATTCCTATTGCTAAAAATTAAAAGTCTAGATGCATGAACAAATTGAAAATAAATTTGTTCTTGTATTTATTAGTAATCTAATCTACTGCAAAATCCTCAATGGTTGAAACAATAGTTGTATGATTAGAAGCAATCCAAACCGAAATAATTCCAGCAAGTACACGTCTTACTATCAAAGCGTCCTCTTCAAAGCTCAAGCAGTACAATTTACTTCACATAAACAACAAAATAAATCATCAGCATCCCCTCGGAGTCATGTGTTGTTCCGTTAAGGGAATTTTACTTCTTATCCTTGTAAACGGACGCTTTGGTATACTGTTTAATTTTTTTTGTTGGTTGGTTGGTTGGCTTTCAACGGCCCTTTTAAAAACCTTACTGTGTATATCATGCGGAGGAAATGGGAGCTAACTGCCTTTCACAAGGACACACCAAAGTATCCGACTCAGGCTGGCCCCGTCGGATATCGAACCTGCAACCCTTGGATTAGAAACCCGACGCTCTACCAACTGAGCTCCCCGCTTTGGTAGCAAGACTCGTCCTTTATCTATCATAAATTTCAATTTTGGTTTCAGTGCACTGATCCATCGATTAAAAGCATGACGATAAGTATATTTTGGCGACATTTTGTCAAATCCCCAAGCACCACCTACCGTTAGCTGTCAGTCAAACATTGTTTACTGAATATTCCAAAAGACTCTTTTAGCAATTTTAAGTAAGGCTGCAGAGTTTACACGTGTAAACGGCTTTGTTTAGATCATTGCCTGTACGAGTTTACAAAATCAGTAAACGTGTAAACGTACATTCGTGTGGCTGTCAGTTCCAATTAAACTACATATTTCCATATATCTGCTGTAGAAGACTGTTTATTATGATTTTTGTGTTTATTCTTTTCTTAAGTATGTATTATTTTCAAATGGAGAATGTGACCTTGCTAGGAAAAAAACAAAAAAAAAAACAAAAAAAAAAAACAGAAATTGACCAGAATTGGTTGTGGCGCACGCTACACAACGTAACACGTCAGGTTTCATTTACTGTTAATGCTGATACAATTTCTTTAAATTAGATTATTTACCTTTTGAACAACATGTTTCTGAACAGAACCTTTGATTAGCAACGTGTTATTTTAAAGAAACACCGTTTAAAGTTTCTAAACCACTGCTTTGATTTTAGTCATTGTAAATCCCAGAAAAGCATCCCATGCGCATGTACCAGCAGTACGTCCAGTTGGATTATCGATTTTTGTCATCATGTTGCAGTAGGAACAACATAATGACGAAGGATGTTTGACTGAAATTGGCATATGTATTTAACAAACATATATCTTACAAACTGAATCCAGTCATAACAAAAGGTTAAGTTGTATATCAAATGAAACAGTCGCAAGTTGAGCGAGGTACGTTATGCACATTATAACAGCTCTCAGCTGTTCAATAAGTCTAACGGTTAGAATGGGAAAAAGTTGAATTTTTAATCGTTTTGATTATAGGCAACGTTTCGGTTACAGTAAACCGTGTACATGTGAGGACATTTTGGTAAACGTTGCAGCCTTAAGTTTTAGCTATAACTGTCTCTCGTCACGAGGCTGTAACGTATACCAAAATTTCAATAGGTCAACACGCTTTACAAGTGTACACTCCCAAGCCGGACTATGCTTTATTTATTACAGAAGAACATCTGGGTGCTATCTCTCTGACTATCAAGTGGACTGTTTAACTGATAGCCTGTCAACTTGGCTTGTTTTGCTATATAACATGTACAATTTAAAAGTGTTATATCTTCACTATATTTTGCCCAAGTTTTGTGAAATGTTCAATATTAACCAAAAAATACTCTCTGAAAACGCGTTCAAGTGTTCAA
This sequence comes from Margaritifera margaritifera, assembly GCA_029931535.1. Lineage (NCBI taxonomy): Eukaryota > Metazoa > Mollusca > Bivalvia > Unionida > Margaritiferidae > Margaritifera > Margaritifera margaritifera. Next base: position 4,441,688 of record JAQPZY010001586.1, read on the forward strand.
AAGGAAAAATCTGTTTCTAAATAAATGCAATGCTAATTAGTACGTGTGGTTGTCTATGATTTGGCGATTGGCCTATTAAGTTACAAATACCATGCGATTGTTCTATTAAGTTACAAATACCATGCGCTATATTTCCTGTCCGTTAGCAATATTACGAGAGTATTGTGTTGTTGTGTATTGTCAAAACCAAACTTAACAGGATGTACTGGTCCTTCAACAAATTCTGATATAATTTGTTATCAAAGAGCAAATGGAGGAAGGTCTGGGTCAGGGCTCAGTAAATAATAGGAGCTAAACAGATCAGATGTCTGGGGATCGAAAAGGAAAATATTTACCTTACGGTTTGTGTGTCTTATTTCAGATACTAGCCTCTATACTAATCCAGAATTGCATATTAAACTAGGAACATTTGTGTAAGACTTACAAAACATTCGGTTTCGCTCAGTTGATTGAACGTCACGCGCTTAAATATTATATAATCATAACCTTTATGATACATGACACGGCCGAAACATAGCTTTCGCGCTAATCTAGAATTATTCTACGCATGTAAAATCAAAAAAGATAAAATTTGACTAATTAGAGCGGAGTAGAACATAATTCTTTTTAATTGTATTCATTGCTCCACTTAATCATCCGTGTTCTTCATGATTCATGTCTATGGTTCTATTATGAAACATTTAAAAACGTTTACCACTCTAACGATGAATTATTTCATTAAGCATACCTCTAACAAATGGAATAGTTAAAATCAGGCGATCGACGACTACAGTAAACATAATATGATAACATCTTACTTGTTCATCTCCCAGACATAAAAGCATTTTTCCCATTTGGAATAGATTTTTTGAAAAGAGCTAATACATGCCTGAATGAGTTTTGAATAGACAGATTTTCAGCATATATAAAATTGTTTAATAAGTTTAATGTTGAAAACAAAGAAGAATTCCTTCAAACGCAAATATGAATGAATCCGAATATTATTATTAGAAATTGCAGTGTAATGTACAAACACTGGATTGAAAAAGGAATCTTCTGTATTAATGACTTTCTAAACGAAGATGGTTCATGGATCAATCTTGATAAGTTTGGTAATAAATTTGAAATCATGAAAATTTCCCTGAATTTCAGGGGCTTTTGAGGGCCAAATAGAAGTTTCAGTTGCTGTCTCATACGCTCTGTTTGTCGATACAATCTTTCGTAACTGTTCTTTGAATCAGTTTGGATTTTGCCCAGAATACGACAACAGTATCATAACACAAATTACGACAGGCACATTAAGGATGCAATCACAATAGTCATCATATGATTTTTTGGCAGCCTAATTTTTTCGTTGACCATGGTTAATCTACCGAAGCAGAATTGTCCTTGTTTTTGAAAACGGACATGCATATAGAACATGATTACATTATTGCTGAAATTCAAGACAATATTGATTGCATTTCTGACGCGATTGATCATATCACTAAAAGGTGTCCAGACATAAAGTTGGTTGCTGTTTTACCGTAGGAAATATTCAAAATCACCTCCAATTATATTGACCGCAAACCTGGCTAATGCAAAACAGTCAGAAGCGCCGTATCAAAACTGCGCCACACTTTACACGAATTAGAAACCAAAAAAGTAGTATATATAATGTTAGCTGCATATGAGATCGCAGATGACGCCAAAGTAAAATTCCCACCAGGATGGAATATAGAGGATCTCCAAATAATAACTTCAGAAATAAGAACACTAAATGTCTCCTACAAATTTGTCAAGGATACTCTCAAGATGATTTACCAAGTATCAAGAGAAAATCCAGAACACTTTGACTTTTACGCAGATATCACCATAGAATTAGAAAGATTCAGACACATACTAGGAGAAGAATAGAACAAACTTGGCAGCAAAAGATCTTTGTATGACTTTGTCCAAACTAGGTTTTAGGACACGAAACCTTAAATTAAATTATTGATATAATGTATGCAGAAGCAATCACAGCTGCCTACAAAGAAGCTCCTTGCGCTTACTTTCCGCATAAACTTAATTTTTATGATCTTAAAAAGCCAATGACGGTCAATTGCGCCTGTGCATTTGTAAGCGACGCACTTGATATCACTTAGAATCTGATGGAAACAAAATAATTACCACTTTGATTGCTATACAAAAATAGTCGTTAATAGTTGAAGCGAGCTCTGATTTGTGTGAATACGACAGACTTGGTGGCGACGCATTGTCTACCTTAATTAACCTCTAATGCGTGCTCACACAAGCGTCTATTTTGATTTGCTCTGATATTTTTTTGCATACATTTTTTTGTATTTACACACGCACATTGGACTCAAATCTACCACGATGTTATCTGCGGTCTGGAATTATTTGACTAAATTAGCCCTGTTAAAAGAAGCATCACACAGGCAAGTCTTCGTTTGATTCATAATTTTTGTGTAGGTGATGTAGGCTCCAGTTTTCTAAAACCCGCATGCGCTGCACATCCTACACCGGAAATAATCAACAGAAATGGATTCAATCAAGCGCTAGTGCCAGCAACACCCGCGGCGCTTAATGCCACCGGGATCACAGACAAGAAAATCAGCAAGCGCTTGAAACATCTGTAGGACCGCTTAAAACAGTAAGACCGCCTATGATAATTGTAGTAATACGTAATAGGTTCTTCGCGCTGTTCTTTTTCAAGATGGCTGCTAATGTGAATGAAGTCTATAATATCTTTCATCTTATAACAATAAATATCAATTTTTTTAAAGTCCGGAATCTAGTTTGCTACAACAAATCGTAGTACCGACGTGTATTCATTGTGCTGTGTTGTTCGAAACTTTCTTGCATGAGATGTGGTGCCTCTGCACGAAACGGTAGCATATCTAGATCGACTACTGTTTACACGCTCGTGACTACTTTGCCCACGAGAACGACTACTCTTGGAGTCAACCTGTCTGAATGTTTTATTAGTCCTAGCACGGTAAAATATAACATATTTCGTCTTACTTGACTTTGTGCTGAGCCAGAAATCCTGGTCTACTAATATCTGTTTTCAGCCGTTTTCTCTTGATGAACTTGTCTGGTTTTCAAATATTTTGTCAGAGTATGCGTTGTTTGCCACATGGTCATTTGAAGTTGGTTAATTGTCTAGTGTGATCTTATTCTTACCCATATTAATGTCACCAAACAGTGTGCCGCCAGCTTTCATTAAATCATCTGGCCCTGACAAAGTCAATATATTGTCAATAACAATAACTTGCAATGCAATTCCATCGTCTACAGAAATTATTTATGTATTTGGAAAACTATCGCTTGCAGTAACAGCCAGAACGCTTGTCGCAGAATATTTAGTTTTTGTTTGCTGCGTCTGTGTTATCAGATGGCTTGGCAGGATTTCTAATTTTGTATGAAGACATATTTAGCAGTCCCGTCATGATTTTGCCACTTTTTAGCATACGTTTATTAACCAGATCAAGTGAAACTCTATCTTATGTAGTGTTGTTGGTGCTGCCAGAACCAATAAGCGTACCAAAAGTTGTATAATGACTCAATATATTAACTTTGCTGTATACAAATGCCGATCGTAAACTTCGACTCAAAAGACACCAAAAAATCCAGGCGTAAGTTTTTGTTTCCGGATTGTCATTACATGATCGTTGGTCTAACGGGTCGCGGCGAGATAAATTTGCTTTTAAATATGCTGCTTAAGAATGCACTTAATTACGATACCGTGATCATTTACACGCTAAATCCAGGTCAAGACAAATACAAAACGCTTACGGAAATTGATGAAGTAATTGGCGACGTGTTTACAATATCAGAGCCAGAAGAAATAAAGCCCGTAGAAGAACTTGATGACTGGAATTGAAAGTTCCCCCACTGGCTCTGTCATTGTGTTTGACAACATCAAATTCAATCCCGACAACATGAACAAAATCAAAGAATATTTTTCACTGTCGCAAAATTAGCGCTGCAATGCTATCTACTTGGCGCAGTCTTACTAAGCCGTACCAAAATATATTCACCACAATACGGGTTACTTTGTGTTGTTTTCTGGTTTGGACAATTGCGACATAGATTCTATTACTGGTGATCGTTGTCGTGACCTAGACGCTGCAAAATTTGCACAGTGTTATTACGAAGTCACTAGCGGCAGCAAACACAATTTTATGACATTTCACACAGATGCAGAAATTGTTCCTTGAAGGTATCGTCGCGGCTTTGATGAATTTTATCTGCCTGATTAAATGTGCAGGTTGTTGTCTGTGTCTGCAACAATATTTTATGCAAATACCTAGTATACAATGCCATTGGTACGAGTAGACACGCAAGAAGATAAAGCTGAAATTATGTACTGATATGCAGAGCAGCAACAGCAATCGCGTGGTCGCGTTCTCGCAGTAACAATAGGCGAACAGGTATATCATCGCGATGTAGCACAATAACTACTTAAGCCAGTAACAGAAAAATAAAACAGGCTGCGACAGAGCGTGATATTAGACAAGATAAGCTTATCAAAGCGCTAAGTGAACAACATGATAAAATCATTAAGGATCAACAGGCTGTGTTAGAAAAGATTGCTCCAACTCTTACTGAGCCAGAAGAAGCGTTTGACGAGACAAAAGAACATATAGAGAGGTAGTTGGATGAGCATGAACACTTGCTACGTTAACATTTAAAACTAAGTGAAACAGTTTTATATCGCATAAAAGAAGTAAGAGAAGGGGATCGCTAAGTTTAACTGAAAGGTGGAAAAGGACAAAATGACATTCCTGAAATTATACCACAATTTAAAAAACAAACGAACTAGGTAAAGACCTGCGACTCGTTGCAAAAAGACTTGAACGTACGCGAGTAAGGGCGAAAAGAGGTGAATCTGAACCTGAACCTATGCAATGGAGATTTGAACCTGTTCCGCGAGAAGAGTCCATATTTTCAGATCTAATGCCATCAACGCAAGTAGTCAGACTTGTATCTAGTTCATCATAGCAACAACCAACATTAGCCCAACAACCTGCATTGACACCATCCCCACAGCCAGCAAAAACAAAACAAATCATAAAAAATCCAACATCATTGCCTCAACCATTACCGGTGCGATAAGCTGTAAGTAAATTTGAGAAAATGTTTAAAAGTCAAAGACAGGTAAAGAAATAAAATACTACAAAAACTCAACCGAGCTTGTCATGCGTCTAAAGCTGCTTACTAGCAGCAAAACAAGCTGGCATTGTAGGCGCTGAAATAGACAACGAGATCACATAAATACTATATCACCTGCTCCAACAAAACGTGCTTAATAAAGTGGAATACAAAGTTTTAGACAAAGGTTTTATATCGACAAGATGTCGCAAACTCTTCTCTTTGACTCTAACTGTCATATACAACACACCTATATAATTATCGCAGGATACTCGCTATGAAATTGCTCTGATCTCTGCAGAAATATGGAACTCATTTCATGATGTTACAGCTGGGAATAACAAGTTTATATATTTTATCTCTGCTAATGACGCTGGAATAGTGCTGACCATAGTTTCAGGAGTGTATAACGTTGTTGGCATTACTGAGGAGATAGAATGGTTGATGAAATTAAAAGGTCATGCAAGCAACAACATAGAAATCGCTCCAAATTATTATATGCTTAAAACACGGATAACGCTCAAAAGGGGCTACACACAATTTACCTTACAATCAATGACAGCTTAAGAAGCTTATTAGGCTGTAAATCACAAGTTCTGTAAGGCGATAGCGTCCACGTGACGTTGTTTCCAGATTGATACGTTATTGACATCGTATTCTCTGGTATGCATTAAACATTGATGATTGTTAAATGAGTGGCAACGGTTTTACTGTCATGGGCGATCATGGTGGCGCATTTGGACTAAAGCTTTAAATGACATGGCTATGACCGTCTCGCGCATCGATTGTTCTTTCAGCAACGGAACATCGCTAATATTGATGGTAAAGACTCCCTTTATGAGTACGTTGAGTACTTGGACAAGGACTCGCATCAAATTAATAAGCCTAGCACAAGAAGTATTGACACGCCTGATGAAGATATTTATTGCCGCCACATAAAGTTTTTCTTGAAGTTCGTGGTTTTTTTGCAAACTGATGCTGCTCCACCTGTAATTACCCTGCTAATACAAACGTAGCGCTAACAAACAACGGCTGATCTTGTTTAAGTCGGCCGGTATCAACTTAATAATCAGTCCACGGAGGACATAAGCAACTATCTGCCTGCTGACAGTACCATCATGAATCTGATTTAGAAGCTCTGCTACAAACATGTTTTTGTACAAGCACGTGGAGTAGTCAGGCAGTTCGAAACAAGTATAAACAAGGTGATGAAGTTCTTACTGATGCTAATTCTCCTACTGCAGAAGCAACACCAACTGCAGCTGAAACTAGTAGAGCCTTACTTGCACCATACAATGGAAGTTATTATCTCGGTATTGCAGTAAGGCGGAATCTCACTAATGGCCACAATAAAGTTTACATGCTTTTATCGCTAAACTCCATTTTTTATTTATGCCGCGATACTGACACCGCTTTCAGAGGCGTTAAGCGCACGCTGGTTTTGTAAAGAGTCGATCCTGCCATATACATGCATCATGCAGATGGTGTTGATGCCGGCAATTTGTTTTTACGAAGCTATCACTTTCGATGCCAAAAATAACACCCACTATTTTTCTTGTGCTAGAACGTGACAACCTTTTGTCCAAGTTTAGCAAAAAACTGTATTTTGAACAAATGCGAGTCTATAAAAGTGTCAGGTACTTAGCAGCGCAAATATCAGTCACGAAAAGAATAGCCACCTTACCTGGCAGCGAGCTACATTTACATATATTAGTGGCCTTTCAACGCCCTACACGAGATGCAGATCAAGAGGAAAGCAGCCAGGTCTTCGACAACATGGGGCTGACTCGCATTTCTGTTAGAGTAAACAACAGACAATATCATGAACGTGAACTCGAATGCAATTTTGATGAAGTCCATGTAAAATACTTTATGATTCAATAAACTATGCAAAAATACGAGGATGCTGATACAGGAACACAAACATCTCTGAAGAACTTTGCAAACCTGCACACTATTTATCACAATGACGTTTCTAAGCACAGAGAACGTACCAAAGATTATATGGCAGATGTCGAAGTCAAGTGAACTGAACTATCCAGCCAGCAGCAGTCGCAAACTATCATGTTTAAGCTTTAATTATAGCTGACAGATTTCTCACACTTCATGTTCGTAGTCGCAAGATGACCGTTACTGTCTAAACGAATTATTATAATGAGTTACACAGCGGTAAAAGTTGTTTTGACACCATTGCAACAGCAATCGATTGCAGCAGGGCACAGAAAAAAGCAAGCGTATCCACTAGACTTGGAAACAGTAAGCTGAATCAAGGAAGGCACGTTATCGCGTGAAAAAAAAAACAGTATTCAGATTTTAAGGCATCAAAACGTTCCTATACTGGCTTAACTATCAAGTTTTCTGCCAAGCAAATATCTCACATTAGTGGCGCTTTACCAACGATATTACCATTTCTTATGGCATTGGCGCTAAAAATAATACCAGTTCTTGCATCACTAGGAATGGCATCAGAATCTGGAACAATATCTGGCACAACAGAAAAGTCAACATGCGGCAGAGGACTGCGACGCAGAAAACGTTTAATCTAAACACTCTACATAGAAATGTCGTATCAGGAAGTTAGTCTATCTCTCTCTAAAACACAAAGTAAAACTTCTGCGCTGGCCTCTTTCAAAGTTTGCTCATTGTCAATAAAGCTGGCATCAAAACAGCTATCTCCTGGTAGCGACAAGTTGATGCTAACAAAACGCCTTCATGACAAAGTGAAAGAGTAGCAGGAAAAGGTGTTGTGCTTGATTGGTCTGCAGCAGAACTTAAAAACAAGGCAGAGTCTTACCACTGCTACCACTGCTTGCTGCTGGTAGCCAAGGTGCGTTGTTGCCTGGACTTCTTGGCAAGCTTTTTGGACGCGGCGTGGGTAATAAAAAGAGAGCGCGAGAACAACAATATCCAGCAACAACGTGCCGCTAAGCAATTTTGACATTGAAAAACCGCTTAAAGCATACAGTCATTTCGTGGCGTTTTTCTAAGGATAGGCTGCCCAAAACAATTATAAATGAGGAATGCTGCGTCATAAACAACGAAAACTATTGTGACGATTCTGGAACGCATTGGCTTTTGATTGTCAACAAAACAGATTGTGATACTGTCGAATACTTTTACTCGTTTGGTCTGCGATGTCACCAAAAAATATGTTACTGGCGCAGGACGCGGTTGTGTTTATAATTGAACGCAGATTCAGCATATGGAAAGCTCATCTTGTGGTCTTTATTGTATTTATTTTATCAGATCACTATACAAAGGATAACTTGCATTAAACATCTTACTAACCTTTAACGATTATTTAACTTTAGACAATGACAAGCTGGTTTCTAAATACGCTTTGTCTAAATGTCAAGTATACTGACAGCTTCGTGGTGTTTATCATGCAGAAAGAATACTCATAGCCTTGAAGAAACGCAATCTCAAACAAAAAACGGACGTCCTATAATAAATTCGCTGTGTGCCGTTTGCAGCAAAAGAAAATCTAGGTTTGTCAAGGTCGTCTCAGATGGTTCCATTGAAACACAACCCATCGTTCTCTTAGACACATAATACTATATTTTGCTAGATATATATGCATGCTTGTTCTGACGATATTTGTATTCAAGCAATACCATTGTTGGCCATTGTACTGTCTGCAAACGTCGTACAATATATGGTGGTGCCTTTGATCTGCACAAGATCATTGGAAAACTTCCAAAACCACTAGACGGTTGGACTCTTCCCGGACACAAGTATACAGGTCCTTATAATCCTCTGCATGCGCAACTCAATGCAAAAGATCAGCCGCTTCCCGGTAAAGAAAATTATAATCGAGTAGATGCCACAGCTATGCGACATGACATTTGCTACAGAGACTTTCCAGAGGAAACAAGCTACTGCGACAAAGTGAGATTTTCCAAAATTAAAAAAAAAACCAAACGAGAAAGCCTACTCCGCAAACTGGACCAAAAACGTTTGTACAGTTTTAGAAGCATTACAAACAATTTCTGTAACGTACAGAATCGCTGACCATACTGGCGGACCTATTTTGGGATCTTTTTATGAACATGAATTGCACAAGACTGCTTTGTCAGCAAAGTAAATATTGCTGTTGGCTACAATGACGGCGTGCTTGCTGCTGACAACATTGCAGAAACGTTAGGTATCTATTGGCAAGTACTGAGACATGATTTTACTGGCCACATGCTTGAACATGGCAGCTTTTTCGGGTAGACCCATAAGCAGGAATTGTCTACTGGATATGTGTCAAACTTGATGAATGTTTGTCTTCCTCGCAGGCTTAGCGTGATAAACCTGTTAAAGATTTCATAGAATCGCGCTGTTTCCTCGTACGGCAGATTAAATCGCGCTAACTTGTTTCTGATGTGATATTTTCTGGTATATATCTGCGAACTCGTATTATAATGCAGGTGCATTTTTCACTTGTTTGTATTCATCATAAACAGCGTCTTCGTTTGGGTCTGAGTTGCACATTTTTTTCAATCAAGTTATATAGTCACAAACACTTGTATATATTAATTATGTCTTCTTGGAGCAGACTGAAACACTGCTTGATGCCATCGTGACTATGTGGATGCTTATATACTATTAGCACAATCACGAGTTTCACTCAGCGCAAGCAAGATTTGCTGGCTACGACAAGGCTTTTACGACAAACTTTGATAAGTTGTTAGCGTGCGTTTGGCAACGTAGTAAGGGTAACAAAGAAAAACATATAAAATATATTTTGTCGGCTGAGCTGCATTTACATCGCAGCATACAATTCTCCATTGGCATTACCTTTTTTTTACGAAGATCATTGGTACGAAAACTGACGCGCATTTTATCAGCAAACCAGTCCGCGCCTTTGATATAAATCACGTAGACGTCAAAAGCGTTATCGAGGCCCTTGGAAATGATATAGATAGGTTTTCCAGAGAAGGTTCTGACTGGACTGTGTTTGGTGTTTTAAGATGCGACATGAGCACCTCTAAGTATAACCCGCTTCGTGGACGATCTTGCTTAGAATTAACGTTCAGGATTAGAAGCAGCCAAAGTCGCGTGAACGTCAAAAATAATGAGAACAAATGTTTCATGTGGTCGGTCTTGTCCGCGTTGTTTCCAATGTCGAGAAATCCAAATCAAATAAGCAATTACACGGCGTAACCAGAACATCGGCATCGGTTTTCCTCTTCAGATCCATTCCATTCCAAAGATTGAGCGACAAGATAATATTTCAGTCAATGTTTTTGACGTGGACAACGGGAAGATTTATCCGTTGTATTTGTCATCGGTTACTTGCGAACAAAATATGGATTTGCTCCACATTTATAACCGAGCCACAGACGGCCACTATTGTTGGATCAAAAACTTTAGCGGGCTCATGAACGGCCAGTACAACAAAACATTAAGGAAAATTATTTTACTGCAGAAAATGCCTTCATGGTTTTATACGAGAGGAGCTACTTACGCGACATGGCCTGGATTGCATTATTACTACGATAGCCTCGACGCCAGGCAAAGACAAAAATAGTTTTGTGTTTGAACAGTTAAATCACAAGACTAGAGTGCCTTTTATTATGTATGTCGATTTTGAAGCGCTCACTGTTCCAATAGCTGGTGCCAAAAAAAATCCAGAAGCTTCTTTTAGTAGAGAATGTGTTGGATTTGTGAAGAGTCACTTGGCTACGACCGTGTCAGAGATCATTGTCATTATACTGGCAAATATCGCAGTGCTGCTCATAACCAATGCAATATTTATCTAAAGTTGCCAGAGTTTATTCCAGTAGTGTTGCATAATCTGTGCGACTATGACTCGCACTTGATAGTAAAACAGTGTGGAAAATATGACCAGGAAATCATTTGTATCCCAAACAACATGGAGCGCTACATGTCATTTTCACTTGGCTATCTGCGTTTTATAGACAGTTATCAGTTTATGTCAGACTCGTTGGATGAGCTGGTCAAAAATACAAAAGTGTTTCAACATATAACAAAATATTTTGACGCCCAGCTCGATTTGGTCACTCGCAAAGGAATCTATCCGTATTAATACATGTCGTCGTGGGATAAATTTGATGAAACCAGTCTGCCGGAGAAAAAAGATTTCTTTATTCAACTTAACAAACGGATGTTTTTGACGCATTTAACGTCTGGAACAAATTTGGCATGCAAAAGTTTTCGAATATCATGACCTGTATCTAAAAATGAACGTGCTGCTTTTGCTTGACGTTTTTGAGAGTTTCGAGACATAAGCTTGTTGTTATTACAAGTTAGATATCCGCCTGGTATTACTCGAGTCCTGGTCTTTTGTGTGATGTCTGAGGTGCGGTTGGATTGATCGTCGATATCGCATATATCATTTTATCGAAAATGAACTACGCGCTGGAATTTCAGTGATCAGCAACATGCATTCTGTAGCCAACAACAAATACCTATCAGAATAGGTAGCACACATCCATCCTAGTTCATTACCTACTATTAAAAAAAAACAATCAATATGTTTGGGCTATGTCGCGTAGATTACCAGTGAGCGGCGTTTCCAGGATGTTACAAGAACAATTTACCGAGATGTTGCGGAGTGATGATGACATTGGCTACATTCTAGAAGTCGATCTTGTGTATTCCGCTGGAGGACTTCATGATCTGCACAATGATTATCCACTCGCGCCAGAAAATATAACCGTTGACGACATTATGTTAAGTCCGAAAACGTTGGCGCTAAAGAAAAAACTAGGCGTTGGCAATTTTAATGTTCCAAAGCTGATTCCCAATCTGATGACGCGATATGTCATTCACTACATAAATCTGAGACAGTCTTTTGACTTGGGTATGAATCTGTTTAGAATTCATCGCGTGGTGAAGTTCAGACAAGAAGCCTGGTTAAAAACTTATATTGACTTCAGCACTGCAAAAAGAACTGTGACCACAAACGACTTTGAAAAGAATTTCTTCAAGCTGATGAATAATTCCGTAGTTTGCAAAACGATGGAAAATGTCAGAAAGCTGGTTAACCTTGTAATAGTCAACAACGGAGAATGGTGTGACACGTTGGTCGCAGATCCTGGGTTTGACGCGATGAAGATTTTTGATGAAAACTTGGTAGCGATTGTAGAAAGAAAACGCATATCGTTCTCGACAAGACCGTTTACTGCGGATTTTATATTTTGGAACTATCAAAGTTGTTAATGTATGACTTTCATTATGGCTATGTCAAACAAACATATGGTGACAAGGCTAAGTTGTTTTTTGCCGATACAGATTCGCTATGGTAAGAAATCGAGACAGATGATATTTATGCAGATATGTTTGCTGAGAAAGAACGTTTTAATTCTCTGAGTATCCCAAAGATAGCAAATTTCGTGATGAGAGCAACAAAATGGAACTAGGCAAGTTCTAGAATGAGACTAAGTCAGTTCCGATAGCGGATTTTTTCGGACTCAGTGCGATGATGTACAGTATTAGACTTGCTGATGGCGGCGCTAGAAAACGTGCCAAAGAGATAACGAAAAACGTCTTAAAAATGGCATCAAGCATGAAGATTATCTGAAAGTGCTTGCTGGTGAAAAACATTATGCGACAATGAACACGATCAGGTCAGACAACCACGTTCTGCATACGGTTGCGTTAAACAAAATAGGACTTTCTGCATACGATTCCAAAAGATATGTTTGGATGATGACATTAATATCATGGCCTATGGTCATTTCAGGACCAAAAAATAACTCGGATATATTTGCCGAGTTCAATCTTACTTAAACTACAAAAGAAAATGATAATCTGATATTGTGGACCGTTGAGTCAGCAGTTTTTGTTTGACCAATGCATCAGCTATAAACATATGTAATGTTGATCCCGAGTGTTTATCCTGCTTTTGATATTGATGCAAATATTTCTTGTACACCCGCTGCGCTGTATTTGTTGCGGGAACACGATAAGCTTGACAAAAAATTACTTATTCTGCTGGCACAGCCTCTCCTGCTGTTTTCTTGTCGTGTAACAGTTTCCATGTTCATGAGTATATTGTCTGCTTTGTCGCCATTAAGATGGCCAATGACTAGGCCTTCATGGATAAAACCATTGTGGCACTCGAATATAAATCGATGTGTTAGTACTGTTGTTTGCTTTATATTAGTACCAGACATGTTGGCTAGAAGATAGCCGATATGGTTAAATTGTCTCACTAAAGTTTTCTGGTTTCGCACATGTCTTGCCTCACCATTTTCGTTCGCTTCGTGGTTGTTGTATAAAGGATATTTTCTCCACATTGTGATTATTATAATCATTTCTTGTCTTGAAATGGTTGTTTGCAGTCTACGGTTTGGATTGAATGAGTACCATTCTGGAGACATCTGTTTTATATGATGCACATTAACAGATGATTTCAAGATAGTTTTAAAATCTATTGTTTATACCAAATGGTTTCTTCAATTAGAAGAATTATGTAAAACTGATATATATTTTTTTAAAATTGGTTTGCATTTCATTTCGATGTTTTGTGTAAACTGATATATATGATGACATAAATGGTTGACCTCTATTTAGAGGGTTTCTAAAATCTGATATATAGGATGACAAACCTCTAAAACGTAGTAGGGGAAAAGAACATTACTGGGCACAAGGCTATGGATTCGTAGTGTTAAATCCGAGCATTTTCGTTTGAAAAATTCGCAGGCAATAATCTGCCAAATCTATGATCAAACAATTATGTGCTCATGTCAGCAAGTGATATAAAGGGCTCACATTATTGTCTGCAAAGGTTCTACATCGAAAAAGCGAGATCTGGCAAGATGAATTCATACCTTGTGCTCATAACTACCTTTTTCCTTACCACATGCAGCAACAAGCCACATTTTACCATAACAAGTCACATTTTACAACAACAAGCATCATTTTACAATTACAAGCCATATTTTACAACAACAAGCTACATTTTACAACAACAAGCACCATTTTACAATAACATAAATAAATTAAAACGCAAGGCACATTCCTCTAATTAAAAGAAGCACACACAAAATAAAATCATTTGATACATGTATCAAACAAACTTTGATCATTCCTAAATTTTCATAAACTCAGAAATAATTTTAATCAAAATCTCTGCGGTCTCGATTAATGTGCACTTTAATCAGACTGGTTTTGCTGTTCTGTCAATGACGGCTCATTCGAAGACTAAAGAGAACACGCAATCCGATTTCTAGACAGCCAGAAACAAATGCAATTAAAAGTAAACACTCACAATGGAGAGAAGATTCGATTTTCTCATTCAAACTGATTACAGACAGTCCCACGTAGACCAAAAAAAACCAAACTATTACTGTGACAGAAGTTAAAGAGGGAAATTGGAATGTTTCCGCAAAGAGGAAATATATTTGTCTGAAGTTAGGTGTAAAAAGGTAACTATGTTTTTGTCATATTTGTGAAGTTATTCCTTCTCCTCACAGCGAGCGCGAGTAAATTGTTCCAGCCATTGTGACCCAACAAGACCTTTCACGCTGTTTGAATGAGCCAATTAATGTTTTTCTTCCAAGGACAGTCAATTGTCGATAAAAAACGAGCACTTTCATCGATGTGTTGGAGATTGTTACATTGTGTATTTTTATTTATGCGTACTCGTGAAAAACGAGGAAATCTTAGCACAGGCAACAACGAGTGTTAACGAAGCGTAGCGGATTGTCGCCCGTGACTTGCGACGATGCGACAACCATGGAGACATGCTTTTAGCCTGACGGTGATTACGCGGTAATCACGAAGATTTCGGACCTGCTCCGAATAACCAGGGCGACAAGCTTCCAGCCTGGCTGAGTGTGAAGGTTTCGGCACAGCTCCAACAAGAAAGGAAGACAATCTGTCAGCCTAGCTGAGTTTGATGGTTTCGGAAATGCTGCTACAAACCAGGGAGACAAGCTTTCAACCTGGCTGTAATTACGTAGCACTCACGTCTAGCCTGCGATAGTATAAATAGTCGGCGATCCAGCCATAATTTTGATGTGAATTACGTCGCATAATCGGATAACTATGTTTCACGAGAAGTGAAACAAAAATAAACGAAAATATTGATATTGTTTCCTTTGAAATGACCGTGACCTTCCAGACAAAAGTTTTAATAACAAAATCTGCTTTTAGAGAGTTGAGCTCGGTGAATTATTATTAGATGGCAGGCACGAACATATGAAAGATAATAACCACTCATATTCTTCCGTGAAGTCGATAACAATATTTTACTTTTTTAGATTTTAGCAGACCATTATTCACTTGCTAATTCCATGGAGATTGTGTCATATCTAAGTGATATTGATTTCAAGATTCTCACGACGATATCTGCTTTTAGATTCGTCCATTATCAGGAGATAACTCAGCCATTGTATTTCTTCCACTATACAACGCAGACGAACTGTACCTGTTCGCTCAAAGGATTCAATTAACACATTAATGGAAGGTCGACGTCACCCAAAAATATTGAAAAATTCTTACTCGTCAATACGGCCAGTCTCTAAACTAGAAAGCGTGGAAATCGACATTTGCAATTAGAATCATACGGCAGAAACATGTGGTAGTAGCAGTTGAAGTGGTATTTATTCGGTAAAATCAACATCTAGTACATACAAATTTCAATACAAGACCTAAAACATGTAGTAAGCAGCATAAAAGCAGTATAAAGGCATATATAACATTTAAGATGATACATGTACACTAATATGTACTAGCACATTCTGTAAAAGAGGTACACATTACACAAGTAAAACAAAACATATTGATTAAACCTATGATTACCCATAAATTCTTTATGTTATTTATTTTCAAGGGGATTCTATCAAAGACGTTAAGGAATGACATATACAAAATAAGCACATTTTCAGATCAGGTTACAGTGATGGTATGCTTACACAATTACAATCCATACAGCTGCGATACACAATTCAACGACAATCATATAAAACACCATACATACATTTTAACCAGAGGGAAAGATTTATAAGGTGGAATATAATAGGATGAAATGTGGATAAGACTAGTTGTCATAAATCCATTATTTGCTGTATGAAAACATGGAAATATTTATTTACACAAAACGCAATTACTTGAAATCAAAAACAGACAATAAATTCCTTTCTTCAGTAAGTTCAGCTTGATTAGTTAAGTAAGAGTTTACTGCAGTTCTAAATATGTTTTTGCTTGAAATATTTTAACTATTCTGTGGTAAGGCACTCTAATCGTTTATTGCATTATAATAAAAATGATACACTATTTACTCTTGCTATTACGCAGTTATGATGTACTGCCTGTAGCATTATAATGGTGATAGTTTGATACACTAAGGACATTACTAGATAAATATGCTGGATCACTGTTGTTCACAATGTTGTATACATGGTTTAACCTCAGTGGTTTAACTCTGTTCTCTACATTTACCATCCCGACACTTAAAGGAACAGATAGGCGAATAGTATATATTGGCTCAATTTTTTATATGAATCTAACGGTATTATTTTGAGCAATTTTAAGTTTGTTTTTCCAATATTGCGTCCCGGAAACCCCCAGGAACAAAAATAATCCAAATGACATTGAATCCAGAGCACATATACATTTTCAAGTTGCTTTAAAAAAATAACCTTGTCTATGAACAAATGTAAACCTATTATCAACTTTCTTCTCAATACAAATTGCTATTGCCTCTCCAGATTACTATTGATCCAAGGTAAAACTTAAATATTTGATTGACTTTTGTGACTTAAAGATATTAAAATCTTTGACATTGTTCAGTTTACATTTTTGAACCAAAGAGAATACATTCTGTGTTCCTAGATGAAGTAATATTTTTATTATGAACAACCACTAACTGCATGATTCAAGTTCTTATCCCAATTTTGGAGATATATAATTATAATCTTGGTGCAAAAAGAGCATTGTGCTATCATCTGAACATGCAAGTTATTTACAGTCCGAATTAATCCTTATAACCATATCATTATATAACAAAGGAAGAGAAGGGGTCCCAGTATACTACCATGAGGTACCCCACAGGTTACAGCCATGGGTTCATACAATGTTTCATTTACATTAACAACCTGGAGTCTGTTTGATAAGTATGGTTTCTCATCAATTGAGTTTACTCCCATAGCAGATAATTTCCTACACAAAATGGAATGTTGTGTTGTGTCAGATGCCTTTTGAAATCTAGCATGACCATATCAGTATATAAACCTTTAGAAGTATGTGTTTTGATGCAGTGTGTCAAATACATTAGGCACTGTTCTGTTGAATATGAAGTCCTAAATCCAGACTGATATGCATGCACTATATTACCTTGAACTAAGTATGTTTTCAATAGGATGTAGGCTGCCCTCTCTAGGATTTTAGATATGATGCTCAGAATACCTACTGGCCGGTTGTTTCCTATATCCAGTCTATTGTCTTTCTTTAAGAAAGGCTTAAAACTTGCTGCCTTCAGCTCATCAGGCACCGTGTTACTTATAATAGAAAGATTCTCTATAAAAGTTATAAGAGTCTTCAAGACATACCAATCTCGCAGGTATATAATCTAATCCTGTACATTTAATGGAGTCGAGGTCGCCTAATTTCTTATAAATAAACTCTTCATTCACTGGTTGTAGCTGTGGGAGAAGATTTCAATCTGATTTATTGAGCTTGTCTTTATTTGTGTATTTACCAGTGTAAAGTAGGTATATATAAATTGTCATATGCAGCTTGTTACATGTCATCCATGACTTCACATCGGAAATACACTTCTCTACGCCTTGGATGGTAGCATCAGCTTCATTTGGGTGGCTAGATTTGTATATTTGGGTGTCATCGGCGTACAAGTGGTGAGACACTGGATAATCAGTCTGCCACCTATCGCATTTCCATATTATAGGAGGTTAGGAAACCGTTCCAAAAAAGAGAGATTTAGTCAGCTTGTATTTTAGACAAGGATGAGGGCGATAATGGCAGAAAAAATGGACTGACCGTTGTTCCGTTATGAGCGTGGCTTGGACCAGTTCAAACGATGTTTGGTCGAAATTAAAGGTTGCAGCGTATTTAATACGGTGGAGTATGGAGTTCTTTGAGATGACAGCGATTCCACCTCCGCGGGTGTAGTGGGGGAATCGACTTGAATAACTAACCGGGGGATATTATACGCCTGATGTTTTTAGCCAGGTTTCTGCCACGAAAAAAATGTCGATATCCTGACCATTGATAATGTTGATTATATCTGTGCGCTTTTCCTGTGGTCCACGACACTGGGCGTTGAATAATGCTATGCGCAGTGGTTGCTATGCGCAGTGGTTGCTCAGACTTAAAGGTTGATGACTGAAGAGGAATTTGAATTAAATTGTTCAAATTAACGGTCGAGTTTTCAAATTGCCGTGAAGGAAAGGGGGAAAGGGAGATAACTGGAATTTGTCTTCCTGTTCTAAGCTGGCCGGCTTTGAAACAACGTTTCCTTTTTCACTGCCGTTTACATTGAAGTGAAGCTGAATGTAGTCCAAGATCGTTTAGTCTAGTGCACAATGTAGTATGGAGCGTCGAGGAGTGGTAATTTAATGCAATTAATGAGGGTCCATCATAGCATAAACTGGTGGACTGGCCGGTATCACGTGATGGCGGTATGTTCAACAACAAAGGCGGTTGTAGTAGCAGGACAAGACGACTGAGAAAAAAATCGAATAGTTCTCGTTTCCAAAAGAAATAGATGGAGAAACACATTCGAACAGAACAGCCAATTCATGATGAACACAGTAACGTAGGCGAAGACAGTCAGCGAACACACACGCACACACAAACACACACACACACACACACACACACACACACATATATATATATATATATTTTGTCCTAAGGGCATAGTTGTTAATATTTAAATATATAGCATTATTCTACTGTATAATGCATTCAAAACATCCATGCACAATGTTTATATCTATGGATTTTTTATTTGTGTGCCTGGATTCTCTTCGTCTCAATGAGTGTAGCGGTTTAGGGATTTGGCGCGAGATTCGTGCAGGTTTTGGGATAAAGGGTTTGCTGGTACCGGGCCTAAATTGGCAAGCCAATATGATAGACCAGTAGCTACTAAAGTCTGTTCCTATTAATTAGGATGTAGCTGAGTGCGTAGTTGGGGGGCATGCGAAGCACGGAACCAGACTAATGGAATCAGTGCATCATGGGAAACATAATACGGAGATTTCGTACTTTCACTAAGATGGATGATGCTAGTTATCTCCGGTCTCACGAGCACCGGAAGTGTGACTCAGTTGTTATCGAAGACCAAGAGCTCCTTATTGCGCGCACGTTTACGGCGCACAGAAGTCGATAACGACGCGTGTTTACATTATCGCCTTTGCATTTATATCTTGAGCAATGTGGGTTGAAGTTTTAAATATATATTTAGATAATTGTATGTTAATGTGTTACGTTTGGATTTATATTACGTATGGGTGGGTTATTAGTTTGTGTAATATGAAAATGTAAACAGAATTTTCGGAAATGGCCATGTTTCATTAAGTTACCATAGAGACTAAAGGGTTCTAAAATCATTTATACTGGAAATTCTAGGCCTTTGAAGGAACTGTGGGTTGGGTTGGGTTTTCTTTAAGGAGGGTAGAACTAAGTTCGTATATCTTTTTTCTGTTTCTAATTATACTTTACAACTTTATTCATGCTTTTATCATGAAATTTTAGAGTATTGTTATGTAAGTGTAATGCTATAAGTAAACATAACACACATATAATATAACTGGTTTCGATTATAATCTCTTGTCTTAAATGTAATAATTTTAATTGAAAGGCAGATACGGAGGACGGTATTTAATTGCGTAAGAAAACAAAAGACCAGTCAAGCTTTTATTTTTCAAGAAACATTTAGGAACGAAGAATTTGAAAATATTTGGAAAAGTGAATAGTTAGTAAAAATCAAAATTGACCATGGAACAAACCAAGGTAGAAAATTATTAGGTTTGGTTTAAAATTTATTTAACGGAAAAAGTCTGAAAGAGGATATAACTGTCAGTGGTACAATTCTTTATTTAAAAAGTTAAGTATAAATATTATTCATTCGCTAAGCATTTACTCTTCAAATGCAGAATCTCAAGAATCCAACTGTATTTAGACATTTAAGGGAATATATAAATATAAACAACTGTATTGACCTTTAAGTGAATATATAACTATAAAAAACTGTGTTGACATTTAAGGGAATATGTAACTATAGACAACTGTATTGACATTTAAGGGAATATATAACTATAGACAACTGTATTGACATTTAATGGAATACATAACTATAAACAACTGTATTTTGACATTTAAGGCAATATATACAAATAAATAACTGTATTGACATTTAAGAAAATATATAACTATAGACAATTGTATTGACGTTTAAGGAAATATATAACTATATACAACTGCATTGACATTTAAGGGAATATATAACCATAGCTAACTGTATTAACATTTAAGGGAATATATAACTATAAATGTATTAACATTCAAGGGCATATATAATTATAAACAACTGTATTAACATTTAAGAAAATATATAACTAATAAGCAGTTGACTTTATCTGACAATAGTATGATTGGCGGTGACATGAATGTAGTTTTTGATTAAATGGATACGAAGGGGGGTCTAACAGGGTTAAAGAGTACTGTTCTTTTGAATTATATAAGTTAATGGATTAAAAGAAATATTTTAAGACTAAAAAATAGGTAAGTTCCGAAATTTACATGGACACAAAAATAGTCATTAATACAATGTTTTACAATATTTTGTTTATTTTTACAGCCATTATATATTTTGAAAAAGTGTTTGACAGATGATGGCTATATTAGTCAGTTAAAAGAAAACAACACAGGAGTGGAAATTAGAACATATAGACAATATAATACTAAAAGGGGAATAAATGAAACATAAAATATGCGAGGTTTCTATAATTTATTAAAGAAATAAAGCTAAAACATAGAACATGCCATAAAAAAAGAATTACCAGAGAAGTTTTAGAAGCTAGAGAACAATTTAAATCATGACAATATTGAGGGACATACAAGTCAAGTCAGAGTTACAAGCAATAGATTTAGAAGTAAAAAGGGACATTGTAAGGTCGAATGTAAAACGGTTTGAACACGATGAGAAAAGTACTAGACATTTTTTTTTTTTTTTTGAATCTTGAGAAACGTAATTCTGCGAGAGACAATTTTAATAAGATAATTAGTGATGGGAGTAAATAAAAACCGACCAAAAGTTCCTTGGTGAGGAATAGACAAAATATTACGGTAATTTATTTTTGAGTACAAAGGTAAGTGTTACTTATTTATACATGTGTTGGAGAAATGATTTGCCTATTTTAAATGAAGAGCAAAAAGATTTATGTGACAGATCTCTAACTGCTGATGAGTGTTATATAATTTTGAAAACATTTAAATCTAAATAAGTCCAATGGAAAAGTATGGTCAAACTGTTAAATTATGGTCTAACTGTTAAACTGGAAATTTTCGATTTCTTTAGTAAAATTCATATATACGTGGAAAAAGGTGTGTCGCATATTCATGATGTGGTAACATTGATTGATAAACAAGGTAATACTAGACAATATTACAAATTTGGCACCCTTTTTCTGTGTTAAATGTCAATTACAAAATTGTTTCAAAAGCTTTGGCTCTTCGATTGAAAGATATTCTGCTGCATATCATACAGGAACATCAAAATGGCTTTCTGAAAGGTCGAAACATTGGTGATAATATTAGGACTATTACAGATATTATGTATTTAACAAAAGTAAAGAATCTGCTTCGTAGATTGCTAAATATGGATTTCAAAAGAGCCTCTGATTCGATAGGCTGGAGATTTCTAGAAAGGGTGCTCGAAATAAATAATATTGGAACGTACTTCGGAAAATGGGTAGATATGTTTTATAAGGGTATAGAAGCATGTGTTTCTCCTTTGTTTTTTGTTTTTTTGTTTTTTCTCCAATAGAACCAGCGGTAAGACAAGGAGACCCATTATCGCCAAATTTATTTATTCTTGTTATAGAGACGTTCGCTCATATGGTTAGATGTTCAAATTCTGTAAAGGTAATTCAGTTAGTAATATATAAATAAAATGTGTCAAATTTGCAGATACTTCAAGTTCGGCTCTTGCAGATATTGAGTCAGTAAGAGTTTTATTTATATTTTATCTACATTGTAAAATATTTTGGTCTAAAGGTAAATACATATAACTGAAGCAGTGTTTGAGAAACAAAAGTTAAGAAACCTTTGGAATTTTATGGAAAATGTGCGAGAAAATGCTAGTTATATACATTTGGTATGATGAAAATTGATGCAAGCTAGATTTTGTTTTCATAAACTACAATCTATTAAGGAAAATATATCAGTTTGGGAAACAATACATTTATCGTTTACAATGAAATATTTGATAGCGAAGTCATTGCTACTGACTAAATTTACATATGCAGCTTCCTTTATCTAAGTAGAAGATGACGTAATAAGATGATTTGATTTTACATTTTGTCTAGCATGGCAAAAGAGCAAAGGTGAAGAAAACATATTTACCAATGAATAATATTACAAATGGAGGTCAAAACCTCTCTGACTGTATTACTGTTATTCCATCTATAAAATTGAAATGGATCAAATGACGCATCTGTGGGCCACCGTTGCAAAACTCAAGCAAAATACTCGTTATGTGTTGGTCTAGATCTTTATTGTTTTGCAACATGATGTGCCCTCACTGCCAGATTTAGATATTCCAATCATTTATTTTGAACTCCTACAGTCATGGTCTATAATTAGAGCACATCAAACAAGTAGAATGTATTTGGAACAATATAAACATTTGGAAAACTGGAAAATAATTATTGTGTAAAGAATTTCTTGAGGCTTGTATTTGGTACTCGTAGGACCTATTCACGGAAACAAAAAGATTGAAACATTAATTTTTTGTGTGTTAACAGGGATATGAAGAAGATCTGCTTTATTTGGTACTATGCTATAACTCACCAATGTGTTTAAAAGAAGACAAATAATTCAATAGAAAAAATACAAAACATGGAAAAGTAGGAAATTTTTGCTAATATGCAAAGGTAATCAAAATTTCAATGCATTGAAAACAAAAACAAATATTGCGTATAAAATTCTACACAACATAAATTGAAAGTGACTATCAAGATGAAAAGTATATATAGTGATGAATATAGGATTCAATCAAGGGATTGGCCAGAACTTTGCTTAGTTATAGAAAATCTAATGTGGATAATAATTTGAAATATTTTCAATATAAGTTACTGCATGGATATTTAGCATTAAATCCTTTGCTGTATACACTATATTTAAGGAATGAAAATGCATTATTTCAAGGCTTATGCATTAGATCATTAATTCGACATTTTTTATGTATATATGGATGAGCTTTACAAAGTTTTGTTATTTTAAAAAATACATATTTGAAGTAGAAACAAGATACGTAAATGAGTTTGTAGTCAACCTGTTGATATTGTGCTAAAGTATTTTATTTACAGAAGCAGGTTTAATGCAACTTTGCCTGATTTTCGTTGTTTTTGTAGACATTTTTGTTCACTTTAAACGATTGAAAAGTCTGTACATGAAACTACTGGACAATTGGCAATTGTGCTGACAAATGGAAATACATTTAAAGTAATGTAAACGAAGAATCCGTTTAAAACAAAGATATATTTTATTGTATATATGAGGAGTTCTCGGAGTTCTCTCTCTCTCTCTCAATTGATTTCCAGGTTTTACCTGTCTCCCTTTATTCATATTTAAGCAGCATATATTATATTGTATTCAGAAATCGTACATTTTAAATCTAGGAATTTCAGATTATATGTGATCAACATATACAACTATCTGGATAGACTTATTACATTGCTCTGCTTTCAGGTTTCTTTGTTGAAAGATATTTATGTTTGTTGCTTTATGTATGCGTATGTATATGTAGGATAGCGTTTGCCTATTATTTTCTTCATTTCTAAATCTGAGGATTCTGTATGAAGAGGCACGCAACATATATGTGCTTTTTCTAATGTTCTAAGGATGATTGTTCATAATCATGAATACTTATTCTACTTTCCGTGAAATTATTTACGTTTTTGTAAATATTTTGAACTTCAGTTTGATTTTGATAAGGATAGTAAATTAGTTTTATCTTGTTTATTTTAAACTCTAGAGCCACACAAATGGGGTTGAAGTAGATAATGTTAAAGCCTGATAATTGGAAAATAAATATAAAAGAAAAGAATAGTTATCAAGTTAAACAAAAGTTCTTATTTAGATTTATTAACTTTATCTCACAGAAATGAGTCCACGGATCCATAGAGCAACCACGGGAAAGCAAATATTAAAAAGATTCGTATGTGTGATTTCATAAGAGAAAATGTGTTTTTGTTACTATAACTTACCTAGGAAGTCGATACAGAAGGCGAGGTGTAGTTCTACTCATCATGATAAAGATGCTGGCATGCCACATACCTACAAAAATAATGTTCCTGGTTGTATTATGTCTTATTAAATTTTGTTTATTGCGTTACATCACTACTCAAACCAGCTGTGGAAAGTAATGCTCAACAATACATATTTCGTTACATCACTACTCAAACCGGCTGTGGAAAGTAATATTTAACAGTACATATTGCTTTGCATCAACACTCAAACTGGGTGGTGGAAAGTAATACTCAGTATTACCAATTGCTTTACATCACTGCAGAATTGGCTATGGGAAGTAATACTCAGTGTTATATATTTCTTAACACCACTACAAACACTGGCTGTGGGAAGTAATACTTAATGTTACGCATTGCTTTACATCACTACACAGGTAGCTGATGGAAGCAATGCTCAGAGTTACATATTGCTTCACATCACTACACAAACTGGCCGTGGGAAGTATTACTCAATTTTACATAAACATCAGGACACAAACTGGCTCTGCGAAGTAATTCTCAGTGGTACATATTGCTTTACATCACTGCCCAAACTGGCTGTGATACTTAGTGTTACTTCACATCACTACACAAACCTGCTGTGGGAAGTAATACTCAGTGTTACATATACATCACTATGCAAACTACTAGGGGTTATTGTCGCATGCAATATAATGCCGAAAATATTACCTGATGACCTCGATTTGTATGCCAATATTGATACTCACTTGGATTTATCTCGGGGTTTTTTTCTTTTCAGAAAGTGTACCCTTGTTATAAAAAAGACATGTTCCTGAACATAAGTAATTAAACTACTCTGATTTGTGGAAAAGATTCCTGTTATCTCCTGAGACAAATATATATATATATATATATATATATATATATATATATATATATATATATATATATATATATATATATTGTAAGCACCATTTTCTTCAAAGGACACCAGATATACCTAATAGGTACATGATGTCTACTAAACAGTGAGGTAAATACAATGTCCTAGGACAAAAAACATCGATTACATTTCAAGAAACAGCGTTTCTTCTACAGAGATCAATGGCCATGTTAGCTGACAAACGTAGCTTTATGATGAAAAGTTTATAACCTGTCAAAGAAAATTACTCATGCAAATAAAATACAAGAAAGAAGTTCAGACCATAATGGATGGTTTTCGTTATTGTAATTGATATTCACGATTTATCCCTCCCTGTTGTTTTAAACCTAATTTACATTGATTCGTTGGTAGATATGCATGCTTATACATGGATAGATATATAGATATATACGTAAATAAAATAAAAATAAATAAATAAACATATATTTAGAAAGACTGATTGAATCATTGATTGATTGATTGATGTGATCGGCCTATCGATTAAATGATTGATTGATCTAAGCCTGATTGAATGATCAATTGTTTGATTGAATCATTCGTTCATTCACTCATTTGTTCGTGTATCGCTTATTCATTCGTTAATTACAGTATTAATTGAAAGATGGATATATTTATGTAACTGCTGATTTATTTGAAACGAGAAGACACATTAACGAAGGTATTCGGACCGGTGGAGTGAGGAGAAATAAAAGAAAGAATGAATGAATGAATGGAGGAAGAAATAAATCTTAGAACTAAGTAGGTGAATGAGAACGCTGTTCGAGTGAGATTACTGATGCATGTGTAATTGCCTCCCCTTCCACTTCCACTTGGCACTTAACCAATCCAAAACTGCCCTTACTGGCTCCACTCATAATGATGTGCAATCATCTGATGATATAAATAAAACCATACCATATCATATTATTATTCATTAACAAATATTAGCAAATATTTTAGATAAATCGAGATGGAATAAGCCAAGCTATGACTAACTATGCTCATAAAAACAAGATAACTTTTTTATAGAGGGTAGATGAGGTCAGAGAGGTACTTTGTGTGCTTGAACTAAGTGTATTAAAATATATTTGTTCAATGCATTATATTTACTTAACTACGAGGACCCAACTGGTTAACAACTAATGGATTCACTGATTTTGTGTAGCTCTGATTGTTATATATCACTTTGTTTACTACAGATTTTACCTAAATGTGAAATATGGAAGCATCAGAAAGTGTATTCTCAATGTTGTATATTTCGTACACTAATTTTGGTCATTCTGCTCGTAATAATGGCATGTAAAACATATTTATTGCTTAGGATTAACGGTGGGAAAGAACCTAAACAGCTGGAAGACTTTGATCAAGGCAATATCGTGTTGTTTCTCAAGATGTTTTCGACGTTCTCCACAGTGCTTCTCGCGCCGTTTTTAAATTGTACAACCAATTGAATTCCAGTCATAATAAATTGAAGCGAAGTTTTCGTAGCACGGATACTGTTGTTACATAGTTCACATAGGTATAGAAATATCTTTTTTTATAAATATTTAAACAAGGCATTATGGGATTTGCACAAGATATCATGTGTTGTCACCGTTCGGGAAGTCGATAAAAAGCCGACACCCAATAAAATCGACAATTTTTTGAATGAGTAAAAATGCATAGATTATAATCATATAAAATCAAAAAGACCCCTTTGTAAATCTAGAAATGCCGATGGCGATTTTGGGATTTCAAGGACACAAATGGATACATATATTATACATTTGATTTTTATTTCAAGAGGACCACTGAACACTATGCTTTGCGCTGCCTCTGTGTTTCCACTTCAATAAAAATAGGAACAAAATCTGAACTCGATTTGTGTTGAGGCAAGTTTCCTTATATTCCGATTAATGCGACCAAAGCAGACTATGTCTCATGTAACAAATGTTCTGCTGTCGATAGCGCGCGCCGGTATCTTTATGTAATCTGATAATAGTAATCTGCTGGATCGAAAAACCGTCAGTGTTCGTGATTGGAAAATGGATTATAACATTATAAAGAAACAACGGAAGCAAACAAAACTTTCAACCTTCATTAGCTATTTATAAATTAAGCTTTTAATAATTCCCGACAATGTGACACACTCAGTTGCTATCGCGTGTTACCCATAATTTTCAGTCATTAGAACTTATGTTTTGAACGTTAATGTATCGCATTTAAGTTAGGTGAGATTTTATTTTTAAAAAAATTAAATAAAAGATAACTGTATTAAAAGAAATTACGCTAACAAATGTAAAGTATAAAAACTACTCATCTTCTGTGGAAACAGTTTTTGTATGCTTCACGGCAAGCAACAACTTGAGTCTATGCTGCTACATATTCCTTTATAAATTTACAAATCTAAGGATGCAAAAGAAACTTTGGTCTTGCAATGAGATTATGTTCATAAAATATCTGCAAAATTCCTAACACTGCGACAAAGAAGTGCACTTTGCCCTAATACCGCAATTTTTGCAAATGACAGCACGCTACTTTTGTCTTCATGTTGCTTGTCAAAAAATATGTAGTGCTTTAAAATGATATGCAGACAGCACGCCAATTTTGTCTTCCTGTTGCTTGTCAAAAGATACGTAGTGCTTTCAACGATATGCCGAATGAGAATAACGAGTAACAAATGTCTACCGTGCTCGAGATCCAGTCTAATATGGCTACTCCATTACACAGAATGAATATTTCTAGTTACTAATAGCAGAGTAAATTCTGTATAGCTGGCACGCCAAATTATTACACAATTAAATTTATGTTCAAGTTCTGATCGGAAGAGGCATAGTAATAAACAACTTCTTCGGTACTGAGAAGTCAAGAATCAAGAATGTAAAATTCAGAGTAAGAATACTATTTTGTATTCTATCACAATAAATCATTCTTCAATAAATGAATTTATCTACTTTAAGAAAAACAAAACAGAAGTTATTTTATAGTATTGCAAAGTCATCAATCTTCTTCTTACTGCAAATATGCTGTTTTCTCTGTATGGCGTGATTGGCACAGACCAATATTGTGTTATGGTGCAAATGATTGTCACGTAATACAACTATTGGGTTATGTGCATGGAGATTCCGCTATCGATACTCAAGATTATTTAAACATTAAATTTGCAATAGCAAAGTCTGAATCACCATGAACATTAATTTTGTGATTTTATTATTTTCATGAATCGCAACCTGTAAAGTAGCCTTTGTATCAACCCAGTTCAGATTAAATAGTAAATGTAACAATAAAAGGTTCCGTTGCTCACGTCAATGAAATTGTATTAATGTCTGTAAATCTACGCCACGACCTTAGTTTCCAAATAACAAGGAAAATTTCCTAACTAAATTTCTTTGTTTTTTTTTGAGAGTATAATTTCATTGCGAAGATTCCAGGGAAAAAGATATTATTCCCAATCAAAGATTTGCGGTTCTTGGATGAAATGAATATCGTTCAACGCATATCTAACAATTTGAAGGTCTTGCAAGGTTTATAAAACATCGGTCAGTATACAAATTATTTTTGTGCTATTTGAACATTATTCTCAGTCTTTCAGCGCACGATGCTTACAATGTTACGTATTTGTTATTATATGATATCACGTTTTCTACATTCTTTGAATCGGCAGATAAATAGTTATAACTTTATATATTATGCCAGTACATTAAAGAAAGAACACAGAGCCATATGAACTTTGGTCTTCCAATGGCATTTTATTTCAACACAATGTTTAACAATTCGATGAATTGCACAAATACTTAGTACAAAACTCTTTGTGTAATTGACAGAGGGCCACAATTCTAGTTGTTCATTAATGTAAGGTATGTCCATTTTTAAAACAACGACATACTTGACGAGAATAAAGTGCTAAAAATATTGCACTCTTCCTGTCCTGTCTTGTTAGGTCAAGTCTTTATTCGGAAATAACATTTCTATTCGTTGGTATGAGAATACAGACAGTCTTATACGACAAAATAATGCACAGAAAATTGACGCAAAATAAAATTAATTCCAACGCAGACAAAAGAGCAAGGGAATATACTTCAACTTCGCGATCAAGAAGGCTTGAATAATGAATGCGTACTTGAGACTGATACGTTTCTTTTGTTGCTCTCAGTAGCTCAGTTGGGTTTAGGTGAATTAGATTTTATGACCAGCCTGGTACTCTCACTCACACTGAGACTGCTACATTATTGTTTGTCGCACTCATTATCTCCGTTTTGTTTAAAAATATTAAATTTTCATGACCAGTCTGGGACTCTCATATGTATAGATGACTGATACATTTCTTTTGTCGCTCTCACAAGCTCACTTGGGCTTAGGAAAATTAGATTTCATAACTATTCTGGGACTCACACGCATAATGAGACTGATACATTTCTTTTGCCGCACTCATTAGCTCAGTTGGGTTTAGGACGATAAGATTTCATGACTAGTCTGGTACTCTCACAAATATTGAGACTGATGCTTTTCTTTTTGTCACACTCATTACCTCCGTTTTGTTTTGAAAGATTTTAGTTCGTGACCACTCTAGAACTCGCATGGGTATAGAAACTGATACATTTCTTTTTTGCCCTCACTAGCTCAGTTGGGTTTAGGAAGATCACATGTCAAAAGATTTCATGATGAGATTTCATGAGTCTGGGACTCTCATTCGTATAAGGAATTTACCGGGCTGTTAACGAAAAGGAACAAATGGTGTTATATCATGACTAAAACGTTATATAGATTATCACTTTATTTTTGAAATCCCATGATTGTATTGTTTCAAAACGAATAAATTATATCAACGTGTAGTTTTTACTATCGATTCAGAATTCTTTCTATATCTGGAAATTATTGCAGAGCTTGATTAGACGCGATATAGAACGGCATGTACAGTCGCATGTAGATTTAGGAGTTTACAGAGATAATTCCAAAAGTTAGAGAAAAGAAAAGGAGAATAGAAGTATATGAAAACAATCGTAGGATATGGTACTCTGCAATTTATTTTTTCCAAATAAGTGTATTTATCACTCTTCTTTCATTCTGATATGTGTTAATATTTTTGCAAATACAAATCTGGATGTGTTAGAGAGGTTATTAACATGGTCTCCAATTTTTAGGAAAGAATCGTTTTGCATCTACTTGAAATAAAGTGCCAAAGACTAAATGAATTGCAAAAATTAAAACATCTCAATTCAGTATTGATTTTTGTTTAAAAAAAATCTTTGTTACTGGACAAAATGGCTATACACTAAGAAAAAATCATCTAAAGCATTCTGAACTTCGCATTTGCGTTTAGCATTTATTTTAACAATATTTTTTAACTTTTCCGGTAACAGATAATGCTCCACTTTCTGCAGCTGTTAGCATGCCATTTATTTTGTTTTTGTTTTACTTTTTTCTGGCTATTTCTCTCAGGGAAATCCACGTGATTTGTAGCAACAACACGGGGGACTACAATTGAATACGAAAATATATCACTCTTAGTATTCGGTGGCGCAAAGTCAATCTAATATGCAGTACGACAAATTGTAACCAATGATAGCCAGTCTAATATGCAGTACTACACATTGCAACCAATGATAGGTAATCTAATCTTCAGTACTACATATTGTAACCAATGATAGCCAATCTAATATGTAGTACTACAAGGTGTAACCAATGATAGCCACTCAAACATGCAGAATTACAAACTGTAACTAATGATAGCCGGTTAAACGCTGATAAGATGGCAATATTCTGCACAGCATATAGATCAGACGTGTTAAATCGACCGATACGATGACTACAATCGATTAGTATTTTACGGTACTCAGAAGCAAGAAATTATCGATGAGTGATTACGTCTGAGTATCTTTTTCGATGTGAGCAACTCAATCAGATATTCAGTGAATTGGATTTCTGTATTTCAAACCCTCTTTACGCATCCAAAAGCTCGGTCAAATCTCAGATACGATGCTTTCACCTTATGAAGTTATTTACATAGTACAAATTCTGTTTATGGAATGTGTGATTGCACTATAACAAAACAAGGACGTGTGCATGCATAGTATAAAAAAAAACAAATTTGCTTAGCTCACACTTTCATCGAACACATTTACACAAATTACAACCTTGATTAAATACTATCTATTATATATTAGTCTACAAAAAATACAATAATAAATCGCGAATGACCTATTTTCACAAATATTAAGGCTGCTCAACATACATATGAACATATTACCATTAGAAAGTCCGCCATTCAATCAACTTGTCTACTCATTAAATCATTCATCCAAGAATAACAAAACATGTATCAGTTGCTCAAACTTAAACTAGATCAGATTTTGTTGTGCGATGTAAAAAGAAGGGTACGATGTCACAGGTAAATTATAGGACACAGTTTTAATTGTCCCTTCTGTTTCTATATGAATGTTTGATTGGATATTTGCAAGCTGCATCATGTTAGTTTTGGTCTTGACACTACTGAAAGGTATTCGTTAGCCTGCTGACAGCGGCTTTTATGCAGAACATAACTTGTGCTTTTTAATTTCCTGCTGAAGGTTCTGTATTGGTCATTTGCCAAGAACGTTTTGTGACTTTCATTGTAAAATTAAAAGGGACGATCTGCACAGAGACAGACTGAAAATCTCCTCAGATACATACCGGCGGTGCAAAAGGAAAGTTTAAAAAAATTTAAAAAACTGTAACCCTGAGCAACGAACTATGGATCAGACCCCGAAATTCTTTACATGTACTAACTGTCTTCACACACACACACACACACACACACACACACACACACACACACACACACACACACACACACACACACACATCTATCTATTAATATATATATATATATATATATATATATATATATATATATATATATATATATATGTAGACTTGACCTTAAGAACTGTCTGGGACTCAGATGGAAAAGCAAAAATTAATATCACTCTTTAACTTGGTATCACATAATCAAGACAACTACCAAATTTGGTGACATTTCACTCGGCGGTTTAGGAAGAAATACAATTACGGACATACGGACGGACATATACGCAAGTATTGCAATACTCCCGATGTTAAAGGAATACTAAAATGTAGCAAACAATGTCTTGTTCACGATTCTGTTAGACCTTACTCACTTGCAATTTTTTAAGTCAATGGCGGATTCAAAAGCCAAAAGTTGTGCAGATATTACAGTGAGTCACAAGAGTGATCAGCAATGTTTGCTTGTATTGGCAGTATTACGTTTCGTTCTAGGGTTGATGGGAAAAAATTGCATAACAGTTCACTAATTTGAACTGGCTCACAATTTATACTTTTTCACTCAAATTACAAACGATGTGTGATAGTTTGGAATCGATCCAAATGTGAACGTGTGTGTATACATTGATTCATAAATAAGATCAATAGACTTGCTGACGCAGACTGACTCACGAGTGCTATTTTTACTGCTGACATCACTGTAATACTGCATTCTATTTATGATAGCATTTAGATGACTGCAAGGTGTTACATCCTATATATGAGCGCAAGTTTAGAAATTGTCTGCAAGTTGAAAAGGATGTGAGTAATTTTTCATTGCAATTGACTTCATGGTTTAAGTAACAAGAAAAAAACAAAAAAAAAAAAAACAAGGAAAAATATATATATATATATATATATATATATATATATATATATATATATATATATATATATATATATATATATATATATATATATATATATATACGCATGGCATTTTACAGTTCAAAAGTGACGTCAGTTCACACTATGAACAACAAGTTTAATGTCTTTCTTTCACTCACTTAGACACCGCTCAACCACTTCCTTGCGATCAAAACAGGTTGAAGAAGAACAGCCCACTCTTTTGGATAAATGTGGCCTGCAGAATACGTAGACATTTTTACCGGGATTTTAGAAAAATAAGGTCGATTAGTGATGCTATCAATGTGTACGTGAATCCTTTAGTAGTAACGTTACGTCCTCGTTATCAGTGTGTACGTGCATCCGTTAGTAATAATGTTACGTCTTCGTTATCAATGTAAACTTGAATCTGTTAGTAGTAACGTTACGTCATCGTTATCAATGTGTATGTGAACCCATTAGCAGTAACGTTACGTCCTCGTTGAGACATATACCAGAGAAATAATTATATAAACGACACAATTATTTCACGTCCCTAGTTAGAACGGGAAATGTACGACATTTTGGTCTGGAGTAGCAATCATTCAAATCACCAAGAAGCTTGATTCTTTGAATAACCTTAGTATTTTCTCATTTTATACATTTCTCTCTTTAATTTAATGTATTTTTTGAACGTTAATAAAGGTGATGCACATAGCTTTGTAGAAGAAATATAAGTCAGAAGTTGTATTTTGTCCTTATTCATAATAACTACAACAAAAACCGCAATAATAATAATAATAATAATAGGAAGAAGAAGAAGAAAAAGAGGAGGAGATGAACATTATTTATAATGTAGTCTTAACTGTATTAGCATTTTGTGAAGGGTAAGGAGGAAAATAAAGAGGAGAAGAATGATTCAAAGCCAAAAGCTTGAATGGAAGCTACATGTGCAACCTATACGGCATAGATCATGTTGCTTTCAACAACATCGGGTTGACTTCAGACAGCTGGTGAATAATGGAGAATTTAAGAATTGAGCATTATAATGACAGTGTGATCTGTTATCTGTGCTATTTTGTCAATGAAAGAGCAGGATGAGAGACCAGACTTGCATCCTGTGCAAATCCATCCTTGAGGAACGTTGAGAGTTGATTGTTAGGACTCATAGTAATCAATGGCAGTGTCCACATATGATGGAAGGACATACAAACAGGAAAGGTTTCGTTACAGCCAGTTATAGGAGGGCCCGTGAAACAACTAGTTTTCAAATCCTTACATTGCGATAGCACCAGTGGGCAATGTGAATGTTTTTTTTTTAAAAATGTAGTAAACAACGCAAGGACCAAATTCTAGTGGGTAGGTTATTGCATAGCCCCTTAGATGAGGGATAGTCTCCCATACACATTTGAACAATTCGCACAGATTTTGTTGATCTAGTACTAATTAGGTAGGGTAGAAATCGGTTTATATTTGTGGTGTCAGACTATTTAAAACAAAACAAAAAAGCGGCCTGTAACGATCACTGAGATCTTGATGGATGACATTATTTGGAATTTCACGTATCATTCACACTGATCAGGGTAAAGACTTCGACTACTAACTCACAAAATGACTTTGTGAATTACTTGAAATATAAAATACACGGGGACGGTCATACTAAATATTAGTGACAATGCTAAATAAACATATATAAGAAAATCAAGATCATTGGGACAGTTGCAAAAATTGTTTGCTTGCATATATGTACAGTGTACACATCGACACACAATACACACCACTCTTTCTAGTGTACACAGCACCATAAAATACACACCGCTCTGACTAGTGTACACACTTCCAAAATACACACCGCTTTGTCTAGTGTATACATCACCACAAAACACACACTTCGTTTCTTGATCTGTTGCAGAAAGCTAATTCTACCGGTAGATAACTAATTTGAACCTGTGAAGGAAATATTGCAGAGTGGCAATAACTATGTGCAATGTACGGCGATGAATCTTTTATAAGGCCTATGAACAGGTAAGGCAAAACGTGAAATCTGAAAAAAGAGACAGGTCTTGATAGACGAACTTTTGGACCACGTTTTTATAATAGATATGAAGTTGGTTATACAGTAAAAGTGCACCAAAAAGGGGCAAAGCAAAAAACTAAAAAGATCTTACCAGAGCCATACTGAGTTTTCAATGTTCTCTCTGACAGCACTTAGAAGGTAGACTTAAAAGAGAGAGACAAATGCTAATTGTACGTTACCATATTATGAAGACAGTTGATCGTACACCAAAATAAAATGAACATGGATGAGACGGGACATACAACTGTGACAGATGGTTTTGATGTATAGTTTGTCATTAAATAGATAAGAACGGGCCGATCTGTTTGTCTCTTTTTTGCCTTTTAAGTACCTTTTACATTTTTCCTTGATGATTGGACAATGCTGTGAAGATTGTAAAATATTACTTAAAGTCTGACCTGTAACTTGTTTCATTTTTGGTTCTGATGTTTAGGATTATGTTGTAATTCTTTTTATTATTTGGAGATGTAGAGGACTGTAACAGTATTGATCAATACGCAGTAAGCACCAAACAATTAAGTCCGAGAGCCAGTCAAGGTTGGAAATAATATAAAGTGATAGCACAGACGTGGGAATGGCGAGATGAAACCTTGTAAGCAGACAGCGCATGTTAATAGATGTCTGAGGTTTATTAGGCTGTGACATCAAGGGTAGCACGTTCATACATACATACATACATACATACATACATACATACATACATACATACATACATACATACATACATACATACATACATACATACATACATACATACATACATACATACATACATACATACATTTAGAGAGCGGGAGTAAAATAGAGAGATGTGTCTGTAACATTATCAGCGTTTTGTTTTCACTTACAACTGTATAAAACCTAGACGCGGCAACTCATAACGTACACAGATAAAATATTTATAAAACAAACCATCCGAAAATAACCTGTGGTTTGTTGCAAATGTTTCTAACCAGAGAATTTGTCGATAACGTCATGCTTTAAATCCTGCTATTGTCCACGGGTCGAAACGATCATTAACACGTTGTTAGCAGTCATTGATTATTAGTTAAATAAACAATTGATAAAACGATATATCCGTTTTCACAAGCACGGTGTGCAGAGTGAGTGTTTCCTTAATTATTTGCAAATAATGCTTACCTAAACATTACTTGTAAAACAATATACAATCTATGTCTTTGGTAAATCAGACAAAGACAATTAGGGTTAAATGATGAGCTCTTAAACGAAACCAGTGAGGGCAATTATAATTCGGAATATATATATATATATATATATATATATATATATATATATATATATATATATATAAACAATTTTGTTGGACTATATGACCTATTTTTCTCCACCCCATTACACTAGATTTTTGGTTTGGGTCACTAAGTCAGTATATTAGATTATTTGGTTATTATATATTTTCTTATTATTAAATAAATGTATACAATGTTCGACTTAGGACCTTGCTAGAGCAAATGTCATTCCACACTTTCCTTGTTCCAAACTTCACCGTAGTTAACAAATTTAAATCCCAGAACTTTGGAAAATGTTTGCACCGTAGATGTTATTGACTGTACCGCTGATAACAATCGCTGAAAGCAGTGTGCATCTGCAAATTTCCGGTGTATTGCACAAGTTATTGTTCGTCATATATTTTTGAAATATATATTCCATTAGCTAGATGACAATGACTTTTCCTGGTGTCCAATTCCTGTGCGTGTGTTGTCCTTTAAATGTAATAATGTGTTTTTCTTTGTTTTCGTCAAGTCGTTTTTGATGTATGAGTCTGATCCGACGGTAATTGCGTTTATGTCACGAGCCAAATTCGAAGTTAAAAACTAGGATTTGTGGCAGGTGGAGTGGGAAGATAATATATTTCATTTGTTAGGTCCTTTTATCTCCTCCCTCCCCCCCCGTTCTCTCTCTCTCTCTCTCTCTCTCTCTCTCTCTCTCTCTCTCTCTCTCTCTCTCTCTCTCTCTCTCTCTCTCTCTCTCTCTCTCTCTCTCTCTAAGCTAATGCAGATTCATTGAGGACATATAATCAAAATGGATCGACACGGGCGACAATTTCAAAATATTTTTTTAAATCGCCAATAACTTCCATCATAAGATTATTTTCATCGGAGTCATCCAACAGGTCCAACATCTAGGATGATCAATATACCCTCCTGGAGGAGAACATAGAAACTGTCCTGTATTCTTAACAAGCTGACTCTCAACAATATCAACTCCCAGTCAGCTGCCACATCCATCACTTAACAAAAGATCTTAACTACGGCTTGTGGTTTCGGATCAAACACACATGCTCTAATCCGGATGCCTTTGAAGAGAGACCCGGAGAGCTCAAGGGGCACCTTACAAGCAGAGGAGACAGAAAGAGCTAGATTAAGGAGGTTATTAAGAAAACTAGACTCCTCTATAGAGGAGCCCTCCTAAAACATAAAGGCAAGAAAACCAACAAACGCATCCCCTTAATGGTTACTTTCCACCTCGATGCCCCAAACTTACAACAGATCATTTATAAGTACTGGCACCAGATCGAATCCTCCGAACGTCTGACGGACATATTTCAAGAAGTTACTATGGTTGCTTAGCGTAGACCTAACAATCTGAACAACTGTCCGGTACGTGTGAATGTAACCTCTAACAACACTACTGATTCATACACATGCTCCTGTAAAGAAAAGCGTTGCCTAATTTGCAAACATATGACCCAGACCAAATCGTTCGACGACAGGAGTTAGCTTCAATATCAGTAAGAAGTTAGTATATCAAATCAAAAATGTAGTGTATCTTCTAACATGTAAGAACTGTGTCGCTCATTATGTTGATGAAACCGTTGATTTCAGAAATGAATGAATAACCACAAGAGCCACATTCACAACAAAATCAACGCGGAAGTCGCCAACCATTACAACTCAACTTGGAATCCAGTCAAGTCCCTCGATATGCTATAGATTGAATCTACCCTGGGGTGGACCGATATGAAACGCACACGTAAGGAACGATACTGGATACTACAATAGGTACGATAATTTCTTCTTTGATTTTTGGTATACAACTTTGTTGGGCTGCAGCACAAAATAGACATGTAGTTTACCCGTTTAAGACCCTTTTAAAGTATTTTCTTCTTTCGTTCTTCTATTCGTATCCCTTGTTTGTAGATTTCCCCCTTTTCATTCCAGCATTTAGGAGTCAAGAATTTATCTTGGCTTCTTTGTTTAGTGCTTGTTTGTGGATGCAAGTTGTTTCTTCCCCTAACGAAGAGCCAGATTAGCTCGAAACTTTGGGAAAAAGTTTTGTATTAGCGCCGTGTTCAATTTTTGTGTAAATATATATTACTTTTGCTCTTGATTTGCATTATCTTGTCCTCTGATACGAAGACTTTAGGAATCCATTCATGGGTTAGGACATTGGTTGTATTGATGTCTTTATATATATATATATATATATATATATATATATATATATATATATATATATGGTATTAACATGGAAAAGATTGTATGTAGCCTCAAAATGCATTCTTTAAACGCTAGGTATACATATCATCTAAATAACATATAATTATATATGGTATTACCGTATTTAACTTAATATATTCAACGATTATCTTCAGAATAACGAATTTGTGAAGAAAACAACAACAATAACAAAAATCCACCACTATTGTGGATGTGAATGACTCTCTCGTCTCCATTTTCCCACATTTATAGATTATTCCAGCAGTTTTATTTCAGCAGCAGTAAATTACACTGGCTCTATTACCACTTTGTACTCTCTCTTTCATTTTTCTTCTTTTCTTGTTTTTTTTTTTAAAATAAACATATTTTTTGGCAGTTGTACATTTAGTAAGGCTAATTTGGCGTTATTTTCCAAAAGACCAGTGAAGTGTTTCACTGTGCATGTTGCCGTAGAGAAACTGATCGCTGAAGCAAATTGTTCAATTAAGATTTTTTTTGGTTATATTTTGCGTGCAATTGCTTGTGCTGTGTGTATCTATATGCATATATATATATATATATATATATATATATATATATATATATATATATATATATATACGTTTTGCCCATGTTTCAAATAAAAATATTCTTCTGATTGTTATTATTACTATTGATATTCTTGTGAGCTGTGCTGGATATGTATTGTGTGCCTTGAAGTCATGTTTTCTTATAACGGCCATATGTGTTACGCAGCGCCTAGAATCTAGACTTTCGTTATATGCTTTTCTCTTACCAGAGTCCCCGTGTCCGCCTACAGGTATGTGTGAAAATTGTTGTGCTTACTTGAAATATAGTGCGTCTTTATAGAAAAACATATCCAATTAATTGACCATTGAAGCTCTGACAAGCAATTCGCATAATTTCATTATAATGGTTCTTGCATATCCATCCGAGAAATTAGAAATTTTTGAGCAACGTTTAATGACAAAATATTGGTCAACAACATTTGGGCTGTCATTTAAAAAAATGAACAATATTCGGCATTTAGTTCCTTAAAACTGAAAAAATAAATGAAAACAGAAAGTACCGTACTTACTCAAACATTATGCATATTGAAGCACCTTACTTTTGCCCAATGAGTTCTTTTTTAGATCTCTAGTACCAGGACACAATGATACTGCGATTAAATCGCATGAGCAATTTCCCCTTGGCAATATAGATCATTGACATTTAAAAATACCAACAATCTTTCACCATTTGACCCATTCTTCTTTCTGTCTCTCTCTCTCACTCTTGACCACATTCAATTGAATAAGGATAACAAATCATTTAAGACGTATCGAAGGCTTACAAATCACTTCATTGTTGGGTATTCTCCTACCAAAATGAGTTAATTCATGATTAAAACCACTTATTTTTTTGCGCTTCCTTTGTGATCCTCAGACATAAAATTAAAATAATTTCAATTAACACACACACACACACACACACACACACGCGCGCGCGCAATAGGAAAAGAATAACTTTGATTTAGTTTACGTTACCGCTTCCAGGAATTCAATTCATCAGCTACTGTGAGCCTCTTGTATCATCTCAACACATCCGTCTCCATTGGTACATGTTAATTATAGTGCATAGGACTTTAGGAGTGTTCAGGAACTAGTTTGTCGTAAAGTGCGACTGTAATCATTAACTTGGCAAAACTAAGCAATTTCAGTTACACTTTGATTTTATATTGAACTTGCCTGAAGTCGCCATCAGTAAATATGGATCCAAGTTTTGGAGACCATTCAAGGTAGTTTGGCATAAAGATTGTCTGAAAAATAAAGTGATATCAATGAAGCCATCATGTGAAGTTTGTCTTAGTACGAAATGTTATCTTTAACATTTACAAATAAACATTGAACAACCATTTTGTTATGTTTTAAACTTAGCCCTATCGCATCGACATTCAGTTACACAGACTAATATACATGTGAAACAAATTAAAACGAAATGCCCTGCCCCGACTAACTAGTTTCTTCCCCCAAGTGAAGTTTTTTTTTTTAAATACAGTATCTTTCTGTCTGCCTTGTTTGTAATGATACATTTTGTATTAGCATTAAGGACAACAGACCCAAAGTCGTACTAATCTTTTTTTTTGTATAGTGACTTGTTTGATCTCAAAGGAAAAAAAATCTGGATTTCCTCAAGTTTGAGGGATTTATTCACTCTTTTTCTAAATTAAATCGATTTGCAGGTGTACATTTTGAAATACTTAACAACCATTTCCCCTCCTGTTGACTCTATCTATCTTGGAAGAAACTTCAGACATTGTACAAAGTATTATAATCAACATAAATGAAAGATTTTGATTTGGCTAAACATTTGAGAAATTGAGTAAAGTTAAGGCTGTAACATGATTCTTCACAGATTAAAGAATCGTGGCGCTGAGAAATGCGCTATAACTGATATATTTTAATATCAAGGCTTTAAGGGATACTCTGATAAGGAACACAAAGTATGTTTTCTACTAAAACAAGAAAACTACATCTTTTATATAAAGTACTTGTTTTGAAGATTTAATATTTGTCTTCACTGGCTATTATTATTATATTGTGTAAAATATTTGAAATATTCAGGATCTAGTGACATTAATAAGATGTGAGTGTAAGCAACGATATATAAAATAATACTTATATTTGTCTACATATATCGATATGTACATCAAGGTATCGAGACCGACCAAATGTAAAGCTAATCAACCACTCGACGATTTGCTTTCCATGAGGTGTTCCAGGATAGTTTGTAAATCCATGCTTACGTAATCAATAGATTAAATCCTATTTTGATTCTGCAAGAGAGTTATTTGACGTTACAGTCAATAACAGTCGTTATTTGATAACTGGTCTGTATAAAAAGAGGCCTCTACATAATTACATCGCTACAAATAATGAGCACTATTAGTGATATCCCGTTGCAATCATTACGCCCAAAGATTACACAAAATCTCAAACTAAAACTGAGACTCAACTAAAATGTTTCGACGTCATATCCAGCTAATGTCAAATCACTTACTAATTAGGCGTATGCAATTTCAGTTCAGTCTAGGTTTCAGTTTGAGATTTTATGCTATCTTAGGGCGATTTCTCTTGTTGTGCCGTTCGTAGGAAAAGAAATCATGTAGGGTAACGAGAAACACCCGTCCATTCATTCTGAAAATGAATTTGCTTGTACAGACTGAACCATGGAATGCTGGAGGTCCCATAGAATCTTCCTGGGACTCAATGCAAATTAGATTGAAGCATGCTCCAGATTCTGTTCCAGGCGTAATCCTCTTCGAAGCAGTAATGCTGTCATCGGAAACAATATCAATATAAAAAATATATAATGAGCTTTGCCAAATCTTTGTTTGTTTTGGTTTTTATTTTGCTTAAAAATTTAATAATTTGTTGTTTTATTTTTAAATTATCTTTTTACACATTTTTTGCATTTTATAAAACTTGTACTTTTTCATGGGGTACACTTTTGTATTATTTATATTAATGTTTCTCGTTTTTGCTTTAAATATTTTGTTTCTAAAATTTGCTTGTGAGTTTGAAATCTTTATATTTTTTCATATTATTGTAATTGTTAAAATTTGCTAATTTTTAATTTTTTTATGTTTGATCTTTTTGTACGAATAGTGCGCAAATGTGAAGTTTTTCTATTTATTTTTTAACAATATTTCTTTCAAACTCAAAGAAAAGAAGACAAAAAAAAAATCCGGACCCTTTAGGTTCCGCTAAATTCCATTTCAGGTTTGGATATTTTAGTACGACTGTAAGTCTAGGCAATATACACCCTCTAGACGTCTTGAATTATTGTGCCGGCATATTCTTTCGGTTGTTGAACATCATTTCAGGGGAAATTGAAGATGCCATGTTAAAAATACTCTTGCCTTACCTATACAATCTCATCATGGCTGCCATCTTGGGTTTTGAAAATCACTTGATACTTTAATGTCAAGTCAATTAAAGATATAGTATCTCTATATCGAATGGTCAGTAAGGATGTCTTAGACTGTCATTAAAGTTTGTTAGGTCCTCAAACTGACCCACAATGTAAAATCTTATTGAACCCCATAGTGACCCACGCTGTTAAATTCTCATCGGGCCACATTGTGACCTACAATGTTGAATTCCTATAGGACCCCATACCGACCCAAACTGTTACATTCACGTAGAGTCCAGTACTGACCCACAATACAAAACATATGTACGTTTTTAACAGTAAATTTCCAAAGGGTTTACTACCTACTCAGTCCAAGATGGTCGGAGAGTGGCTTTTCTAGAATGGTCCCATTCCGACCTTAATAACTACATATATATAGATACCATCACCGGATATTATCTGCTTACAGTATCCTTCAGTCCAGTAAATGGCAACCAAGTTCGGCTCAGTTCGACTAATGTAATCATTCATCCAACAATGGAGGATGTTGAGTCATAATGGTCGATCACGTTATTGTTGTACCTTCTCATTATAACCAAAAATAATTGAAGCGTTACTTCTTCTTAAAAAGTCACGTTATTGTTGTACCTTCTTGTTATAACCGAAAATGATTGAAGCGTTACTTCTTCTTGAAAAATGCATTAGAAATTGCAAATCTATGCTAATAAAAAGGGGTAACAGTATATATTTTAGTGAGGATGCATCCCATGAAACAAAACAAAACCTTCATGTATTCGTACTTATTCAGTTCTTGAATCTTCCTAATTTTGTACTTTTCTTTCAAGGTGTACTTCTGTTAGGCTGTAAAATATATAGTAACCACAGTTTTCTAGGAAATTCCACGCATTTTTTTTTATCAGATTTTAAGTACCGTGCGCAGTTCGCCAAATCGATTCGAACGCCTACTGAATCCAAACTGTTGTGCACCGTGAATACATTGTAAATGTCACAATTAGTTCCTTCTTAATGGTTTCTAGCCGGATGCTAAAAAGTCATTGAAAACCTGAATAGAAGCAATTATCTTTAGACAAGACGGGAATGATCATTGATTGGTCTTACAGGTGTCCATATGACTGTTTTTACGTAATCACCAGATTTGCATTTACAAACTAGGAACTGATAACGGAGTGTATAATAACTAAGACATGTATTCATTTTGTAATCTGGGGTCTCGAATTTATTTATAAAGCCATCAATGCCTGAAGCGGTACAATTTTGTGGAGCACATAACCCCACCTTTATCATAACCAATTAAATTTGCAAATGACCTTCATAAAAGTTATCGTCAATATGGTTGCAATAAGAGACATAAAGAAGGTACAAACGTGCTCTAACATCTGTGCAAACGATTCCTATAGGTTACAGATAAAGGATTCAGTTTAGTCCAAACTACGACCTTGCTCAGCATAGAATATTGTATTTCCAAGTAGGTATTCACACACAATAAAACTTGGAAAACGGAAAGTGCTGCAGGACACAATTTTGTCTCGTGTTATCGGCTGTCTTGAGTTTTTTTTGCGGTCGTACGTATGAGATTGCTTTATGTTGAGACAGAGTGAGTCATTTGAGTCATACCGTGTGTTCGAGAGATATATTTTTGAATTATACCTTGTATTCGAGATATATATCTTTGCATTATATCGTGTATTTGAGAGATA
Organism: Margaritifera margaritifera; assembly: GCA_029931535.1. Classification (NCBI taxonomy): domain Eukaryota; kingdom Metazoa; phylum Mollusca; class Bivalvia; order Unionida; family Margaritiferidae; genus Margaritifera; species Margaritifera margaritifera. The sequence goes on from JAQPZY010001586.1 coordinate 4,485,892, forward strand.
TATCTTTGAATTATACCGTGTATTCGAGAGATATATTTTTGAATTATACCATGTATTCGACAGATATATCTTTGAATTATACCGTGTATTCGATATATATCTTTGAATTATACCGTGTATTCGAGAGATATATCTTTGAATTATACCGTGCATTCGACAGATATATCTTTTGAATTATATCTTGTATTCGAAGGATATATCTCTGAATTATAACGTGTATTCGACATATATATCTTTGAATTATACCGTGTATTCAAGATATATATGTTTGAGGTATTATGGTTTTACTGTAGTTTGATTTCCAATTCCATTAAAATAACTGAAAGGTTTCCCTTGTTTCTGGTACTTTTTTCTTTGGCAGGCATCGTATTTATTGTCCAAATCAACATAAACAACGTTGAAACATATCCACAACACTATACTAAATAAAGCTAAACTTTTCATGCAGATAATAATAACATGATTATACCTATTGAAGAGTAACACAATTACAAATACGACGTACCAATGTGCCATTGTCACAAGTATGCACTACCAATAATACGTAACAATGTTCATTACCTCATAAGGCGTGCAACATACGGCCCGCGGGCCGGATTCCGTTGGTGACCTGGTTTTATCCGCTTATTTACATCATAGGATGTGGCTTTAAAAATCGCTTATCCGGCCCGCGCCCTGGAGGAAGTTGCACATGCTTGTTCATAAGGTAACTGGTTGATTGCGAATGTGTAGGATGAAAATCCGAGTAAGACATTTCACATCGAAGCGGTGTCGTTGACGTTTAAAACGTATCTATCTAGGGCGATTACAGATGGTACTCGATATCCTTGTTAACATTGATTTTAGATAAAAACCCAAAATATTCTGTCAGGATGACATTCGTTGGTGTATGTAAAAGAGGTTTTTTTTAAACTCAAGGCAAACATGGCAACACTATATATAATTTGGCGCGTCTTTTCCGAGCATGGATACAAAAAAAAAAAAACCTCAAACAAGCGTAGCTTTTCGCAGGTTTTGACCATTTTATTTTGTTTTATAACTTTGTTCTAACAAATAACAGTTTTAAAAAAACAGGAAAAATGTTTCTTTTTCTGCACGCCCAATAATACAATGATGTTCCTTGAATTAGTGTTCGGTTCATGTTACCGGATGATAGCATCCCAATTATAAAATAACACACATAATGTGCGTAATTTAATTACTATAATGTAATATCATTAATGTCTAGTTCATATACACACCGTCGCTCTACATGAGAAATAGTTCAGAATGGTAAAATAATAAAGTAAAACATTAGTTTTTCCGAACAAGCCTGGTTCCAAGACTGTGCGTTTTAGGTGACAATTTTTCACATAGAAGACAGTCAAACAGCCAATGATAATGAACAGTACACACCTTTGCTGTCGCTTGTTGGTTGATATTTTGGTGCGCGAGCTTGGGTAACCTTGGAAACGTTGTCGTCTGCACACTTTTGGATTATATTTCCAACCATCTGACAAGATTTAGAGATACTTAAAATAATATTCAATAAAGTAGTTACGATTGAACTATGTTATTAAATCAGTTGTACATCAGCGGATATAATCCCACGGGTTTTTCGTTGTCGATTGTAAATCGTAAGGGAGTTTGTATCCCAGAAGTCAAGTCCAAATAGTAAATATCTTCAACTTCTGTTGCTAGGAGCTTCTTCGGTCCAACCTGTGCATGTGTTATTTTGTTCGTAATATTGTGTACATTCAGGTGTAAATATTGGTACTTTCATATAAAGTACTCGAGATACAAAAAATACAACAAGGATCAGACACGTGTATAAAGTTGTTGCAGCCTCGACTTAAGCACGCCAGCCTCGAAACTGTTTCAGCACTAAATATATGACGGGTATATGCAAGTAAACTAACTAAACCAGAGTAGTGATATGTCAATAATAATATTTTCTTTCTTTTTCCTTTTTATTTCCCGTTCATGTTCAGTTGTTAAAACTGTAAAGTTATGCATTATAGGAAGGATGTAATACTCTAAAGTTGTATTACAAAATGCTCTCTGTTTATTTCAGTTTTCTCTATCTTTTTCAATTTTCTTCAGATGTTTTCCCAAAATTACTCATGCTTACAGATCTCTTCTTCCGTTCGAGAAACTTAGAGCGCTTACTGACTGAGTCCTAACCGATTTTTTCAATTAAGAAAAAACGACGTTTGCGTTGCGAATGTATCATTCTTCTCATTTTCTGATTTTTGAATCAATATATCAATCCCAGTTCTTATATCTCGATATGAAAATGTTCCCGTCGCCAGATTTCTAAAAGGCAAACCATCGCTGAAAATGTTTGTGTGCTTTTTCTTTTTATTCTTTTTTCTTCTGTTGCTGTCTATCATTACTTTCGAGTAGAGCAATAATGTTTCAAAGTATGATTCGGTAAATCACACCTAACATGCATTAATAATCCTATTAATAACAAAGTTAGTGCCGTTATCGCATAGATGTCTCCTTGGAGAACAGTTACATTGATATCTTTTATTACAATATTAATTGTAATAATACAATGTTTGTTTGCAGTACACATGATATTATTTCTGCACGCTTCGTCAGTTTACGCGAGTATCCAATGTACTTGAAATTCCATGCAAAATCTTGTTCAGATGTCTGATAGGCGTATCCCCATAAAAGACTGTATTTTCTTTTTGCCGGTCTTCCGAACTTAGAGTGTTCTTCTGTTGTGAAATGGTTTTTCTAATTTATATTGTGTGAATGCTATAGATGTCAGTTGATACTAATGTACCAGTCTCCAACGCTATGCATGTCAGTTGATGTTATTGTTCCAGTATCCCACGTGATACATGTCAGTTGATACAATTGTTCTAGTGTCCCAAAAACTCCTTGCAAAACTATTACGATATCTCCAAAATTTCCAGCCGTCTGCTGATAGGTCATTTTCTCTTCGAACTGCAAATGGTTTTATAATGATGAATGTAGCAAAGCACGTATACACCTAGTTGTATTTGCATACGAATTGCAGGTCTTGTCGGACATAGCTTTTGTATCGTTTGCTTGCAAATTGCACGTCTTGCCAGACATAGCCTTTGTCTCGTTACATGCAAATTGCACGTCTTGCCAGACATAGCTTTTGTCTCGTTTGCGTGCAAATTGCACGTCTTGCAAGACATAGCTTTTGTCTCGTATGCATGCAGATTGCAGGTCTTGCCCGACACACCTTTTGTATCGTTTGCATGCAAATTCACGTCTTGCCAGACATTGTTTTTGTCTCGTTACATGCAAATTGCATGTCTTGCCAGACATAGCTTTTCTCTCGTTTGAATGCAAATTGCAGGTCTTGCCAGACATAGCTTTAGTCTAGTTTGCGTGCAAATTGCACGTTTTGCCAGACAAAGCTTTTGTCTAGTTTGCGTCCCATAAGATCTTGAATATATAACCACAACAGTTTAAAAGGGTTCAATACATATTCATCATGAATTTCAAGCACACTAGGGACGATTTAACACACACACACACACGCATATATATATTTATATATATATATATATATATATATATATATATATATATATATATATATATATATATATCCCATTTTTCATAACATTTAAATAGTAAAACCTGAAACGTTAATATCCGTTGCTACAAAAATACCGTTGTTCTTATAATTGCATGCAATTCTTTAAATAACTGACGGAAGAAGCAAATTGATCCTAAGTGATGGACTAATATATAATATGTTAGTATACTTACAGATTAAATGAGTCATAATCTACCTATTTGCATTAATATCCACAGCAAAACTTACAGATTTGTTGATTAATGCTGAAGTTGTTACCAAGATGTGTAATATATTGCAAACAACATCAGATCAACCAACCTGGGAAGGAGGGGCTGTCTTTTGATCATCGGAAAAACATGCAGTTACTGGAGTAACCGACTTAAGAAGTAAATTGATCCTACATATTACGAATAGTATCAGATTAGTTGTAGTTGAACAGATTTAATACAATATATGTCCCCCACTCTTCATAACTTAAGCACTTAAATAGTAAGAATATATTTAAACCCTACTGCCCGTTGCTACGACTCCATCCTATGCAATAGAGTTGTTCCTTTAAATCTACATTCTCTTGTAATTGCGGTTACAGTAATTGATAACCGCCTTTAATAAAAGTGAAACCAATGCAAGGGAATTTGTCATGGTATATTGGTACTGAGAATAATATGGCAAACACAGTAATTATTGTCTGAGGGATATAACTCAGATTTTAGTAGCACATCCTTGCTTTGAACGATTCAACTTAAGCACAATGACATTGAGAAAACATATGTCAAACTCACACCTTCCAGCCCTGTTTGATTGCTTATTTGTTCTTTTAATGCTGTTGAGTTCATTAGTGAAATCATATCAGTATAGGAAACATTCGTCCGTTGAATGGGGAATAGGTATACAAATCTTCTGACTAAATAACTTTAATATTAATATAATGTGGTATTGATCAAATGAGACAATTCTCTAGCAACCAGAGTGTCAAAACTAACATGTCAAGAAAACTTTATATATTTTACCCACTGTTACTATTACATATTTTATTCAGTGAATTCTTGATCAGATGGATTTGAATTACTAGACGGACTGTATAATCTCCATATATTTCTTAATTTCGTCCATTTATTGCTAGTTCAAGTATAGCTTGGACTGTAGCCGTGGCAGGATCCCTGGGGACTGTTCAAATCCACGGTACATCTGGCCCTGTTGTTACGTTCAACCGACTTTCCTGTAAAAGAAGGGGGATGGGGTGCAGGTTAGGTCTGACTGATTCGAGAGTACGCTGAAGGAACCCACTCGACCTTCGTTACCGATGGTAAGTGTCCAACTCACCTAAGGTCAGAGAATCCGAAGGGACAGATTAGTTGGGGCATCTCAGGTCGTGGACCTTTGGTCTTGCCATATCTCTGTCGCATGCCAGGAAAAGTTTGCATGTCAGCTCTAATCACCAGGTTGACTTTGACGGTCCAGGATGATGATGCAATGGGCAGGTGAGCATATCCCTTTGTAACTTGATCAATGCAACACTGTGTCCATTTTACCTCCTTATTTTAATAACAATTTATGGTTCTGTTTTATTTAATGTTCTGTGGTGTCAATTTAGTTTTCATCTTTTTGTTCAATGAAAACTTCAGCACCAAACCAACGTCAAGACTGGATAGAATTTCGGTCGATTTTGTAATGATGAAAACCAGAAGGTATATACATTTCTAGTTTGTCAATCAGAATTACCTAAACTCATATTTCCAGTACTAGAAAGATGGGAGGGGAAGGGGCGCAGGTATAAATACGCATCACCGAAGCATACTTCTAAAAAGACAACTTATATGACCTTTTCATAACATCATGTCATGTGCTTACAAAATGTTAGGGTCAGGCGAATGTATGATCTGATTTTGATTAATATACAAGACGAAAACAACGTTTTTCAAGTATACTTAACGTCATATGAACATTTCCGTACGATACTGTAGCTATCATTACCAGCCAACAGCATTCACTGCTCAAAACACTGAACTGGGAACTTTCTTTTAGGTTCTTACGAACCATATCAATTGGAAGCTTTGTTTTAGGTTCTTACGTATCATGTCAATTGGGAGCTTTGTTTTAGGTTCTTAAGTACCATGTCAATTGGGAGCTTTGTTTTAGGTTCTTAAGTACCATGCCAATTGGAAGCTTTGTTTTATCTTCTTACGTACCATGTAAATTGGGAGCTTTGTTTTAGTTTCTTACGTACCATGTCAATTGGGAGCTTTGTTTTGGGTTCTTACGTACCATGTCAATGCTAGATGCTTCACATTAAACACACTGACAAATGTCCAAAGAGAAAGATACAACAATCATACCACCCTTTCTATCTATCATAAGAACATAATATATATGTCACTAATATATATCAGTGAGCTTTGGTGTCCACAAAAATGTGAATACAAGGTTATTAGAGTATTTACTATTGTACATTGCCGGAATATACAACTCTAAACAGCAGTGTTGGACATTCATTTAAATTCTAATTTTCCTACAGCTTATGACTAACGAAATTTATTTTCAAATTCTTTAATATAAGTTATGGCCCTGCTGCCATATGGAAATATTTGTTATGATTTCCTTCCACGGTTGTTTTTTTTTTCTTCACAAAATGCCTTATTTTGCCCATAAACGTGTATTATAGATAGACTTTATATTTACAGTAATGCAATAAAGTAGATCACTTTATTAATGGCGGTTGAATATAGCAACTAGTCACTAATTTAAGACTCCAGAAGGAAAATATGTGATTCTACTTGAACCCCCCCCCCCCCATAACATTAAACCAGCATTAGATAAACGGTAACTCTTGATTACAACTAGTCATGTGCAATCCTTCCTAACCTCTGTATATGAGACGAAATACTTGTTAATACTACGTATTGTATGTGACGGGAAACACTAGTTAATACTACATATTGTATGCGAGGCGAAATACTGCACAACACTACATATTGTATGTGAGGCGAAATACTGCATAACACTACATAGTGTTTCCAAAGATAGCCAAATGTCATCTTTGTACGAATAATCAGGATGGTGGGAAAGCTAAAATAACTCGCTGGTGGAAAGGATTTTTTTTCTTTTGACAAACTTATAGTGATATATAAAATACAGAGAGAGAGAGAGAGAGAGAGAGAGAGAGAGAGAGAGAGAGAGAGAGAGAGAGAGAGAGAGAAAGAGAGATGAAACAAAATTGCAGACAAAACACTTCCTATCCGCCATTAGGGAACTATAGTGATTTTTTGCATAAAAAGCGGGTTGATTTACCATCAGGTGATTTTTTAGGTGTTACGTGCATAACTAAGGAACCGCCAGCTGGTTATTTAATATACTCGATATTTTATAAAATTGTAAATCGCATTCGTTTGACAATATTCGCTTTAATCCGCAAGTATCTCGAAGTGTCTTAAGATGATTAATAAGTAACCAAACCGGCACTTTGATCTTGCATCTGAAATCAAATCAAACTGTGCAATTTCAAGTCAATCTGTCAAATGAAAGATAAAAGTAAAAGAACAAAGAAGCTAGTTAAAAATCTTACCAAGCAAAATAGAGACCGCGGATTATTTCTCTGAAGACAAAATTGGATTATTCGTACAATATTTTAATTGGAAATACGAGACAAATGCATATTTTGCTGTTATCTCGCTTTTTTGGGGAGCACGTACATCATGCCAGAACTAACTGTACCAGGGCATACAGTGAAATTTATACATTACCTAATTGGACGCAACTGAGAAAAATGCCGGTGGCGCAAACATTTGTAACTTAATCTAGAAATAAAATGTAGTCTGGTTTATTTATTTTAAAGACATTCTGCGACTTCTTCACTGATCAGTCGGTGTGGCTATTCTTTTCACATCGTTGTCTGTATATATTTCAATTCCTTTTTATTGTCTCAAACATCGAAGATAATTATACCATCACATTTGACATTTATTAAATGCCAAAATTTTTTTACAAAATCTAAGTGTAGCTAATAAAACGCATTGTTTGGCACGTCAAAAGTTTTGATTTTTGTAATTTTCCAACCGGTGCTAGGTCTGAATGTTTAATGTCTACGTAATAAGGTGCATTGCTTTGTTAATGTCTATATATACAATGAGCACTTCATATGTGTGTGTGTTTGCATGGGTGGGTGGGTGGGTGTAGGTGTATTTCTATATTTAGCAGTGTGCTAAATACTTAGTACTAACGTGCATGAGTTTGCTTTGAACCTAACACAACTGTATGTAAATGTTATTTTCTTTACGTTTTTGTGTTTCTAACTGTTCTTTGTATGTGACGCTCAGCTTGAATAAGGGATCTTTAGATTTCATAAGTGATAGGCCAGTTTGTCTAACTTGCTTAATGCTAAAATGAAAACACCCCAAGATATATCGAATTCATCCAATATACACGATCAAACAATGAGCTTTTCACTTCTACTAAAAGAAGCAATTCGAGCGCTCTGCTATGTCGAGAAAACTTACTTTACCAATTCGAGCGCTCTGCTATATCGAGTCAACTTACAATACAAGTGCGTATGCGGTTTGGGCAGAAACTCCTCAAAATGTTAGATTCATACTCAGAATTTATACCAAAGGCCACAACAAAACTAATATTGTCATAGAATGGTTGATTTACATTTATCTTAAATATGTTCTTAAATACAGTTGCAAGAATTATTCCAGAATTCTTCATATTTTGAATATTTTGTAAACTGATTATTAAGTAACCTTCTCATAAATTGTAATGCACAGTTTAATGCTGAGTAAAGTTTATAATGTGTTCTGTTCTAAAAGACTATTGTTTGGAGTCATTTACAAGGAACAAGTGGATAACAATGTACGCGTTTTGTAATAACAAGGTCAAAAAATCAAATGCATCACACACACACACACACACACACACACACACACACACATATATATATATATATATATATATATATATATATAGAGAGAGAGAGAGAGAGAGAGAGAGAGAGAGAGAAAGAGAGAGAGAGGTAGATGACATCCATTTAACTTCCAGTTCACAATGAAGTATGAAATTTTTGTTGGCGTAATAGGGTTTATGGCAGCAATCAAACCAGCATGCAAATAATATAGGCACGAAGTTCAGGAACCAAACAAATATAGATGATATCATGTTTGGTTGTCTTTTTTACAATCGACATTCACTCTGGCTGAAACGTTTGCTCCTCACCGGAAGAATGGTTTAGTTTTATAATAGCAACACGTAATAGCCGCGTATAGACTTCTAAATGGTATCACAATACAATAAAAATTGATAACAAACTAAATTTATATTTAATCAACGTCCGAAAAGGGCAGACGATAACAATACATCAAATACTTTTTCAATTAATTAGATGTCTCCAATTTCAAAAGAATCTGTGTTCGTAGTCACGTGACACACATTTATCAAGTTTGAAATTAAAGAGTCTGGGATTCATTTTTATAAAGATCGCACCATTTTGATGAGGAAAGTAGCCTGATCGAAGATTAAGCGACCGCAATACCTAGCAACTACAACATCTTTCCTTCCATTCCATATGACATTTTTCCATCAATTCATCAATCCGTCCAGGACGCAGTTTGCCAGTGACTTCGTCCATGTATCTATATATATGCCCATCTGTGTCTGCAAAATATATAGCATCCCTCCAAAACGTATGATTTGTGTATGATAGTGGAAGGAGTTAAAGCAATGATTTGTTCCCATTTATGACCTGTGTCAGGATCCTACTTACCTTTTTTTTAGAAAATAAATAATATCTGGCAGTAAATCTGTTAAACACAGACCTTCTTACTGAAGATCATTTGAATAATACCAATACATAATAATATTATCCAATCAAATTATAAAGTATAATAAAATATTAAGGATTACAGACTCATCGTTAGTAGTATATACAGGTGTCAGACATTTGTACTTGGTGATTTCCTATTAAAAGACTTTAAAAGACACAAGACCTTTGTTTTAGGAAATATATGTCATCCCCCACCCAGATGTGTACATATATAGGCACAATTGAAACATAACATTAAACCTAGTTTTAACAAGGAGCGCGAACCGCAGGCAAGTGATACAGGAAAAAAAAAAACGTTTGAAATCTCAAGTATGGAGAAGAAAAATAGCCAAGCTGTTAACACACACTTAGACAAGCGCGCGCACACACACGCACACACACATTAAAAGACTGAAAGACAAAGACATACAAACACACTGTCCAAAGAACAATTCTTATGGACGTGGCAGATATAAAGAATGAAACCATATTGGTGTATCAAACATGTCTTATGTTGATCTTTTGTCATAGTGTATGCACTCATGTCAGTAATCCTATCATTGGATTCACAACAATAAATTGACTTGATTTCATTATTAAACACAGCAAAAAAGAAAGACAGCAGTGAGAATAGAACACATTTCCGAGATGTTATGCTATTCAAACATTCGCAGGCTGTTCTTAAAAATTACTAAACAAATGTCGGTTGCAACAATTCAGCTGCGTTTGGAAAGAGTGCCCTGTACTGTAATTCCCTTGTCAGATGTAAATCAACCTTTCGTTTTGGACGCACGATTAACGAAGCTTTTGAACTATATGATGTTACATACATTCACTTGTAAGTGCGACCGACTCATGTTGAATACGAAATCACTTTATTTCGAATGTCTACCGAGTTATAATATTGAGAGAGGGACAAATGGGACTGTTTAACTGTCTTTGGAGTGAATATAAGCAATTCGTATTTACACGAGCTTATATATGATACCGTTCACTCCACAAGCTCTTGTGATATGGCATTACCTGCTACAGAGGTATTTTGGGCATAAAATACAGGTAATCACTGATACATACGTAGATCATAAATATGTATCAATCGCTCAAGGGAATTACTGTGCATAACATATAGAAAACCCAAAACACAAAATCACGTAATACCATCTTAAAGAGACAATGTATTAAAAATTGGACTGTGACACAAAGAAGGACCTATTCAGTCAGGATGAAAGTAACATCTGACTGCTATATAAGAATGTATTACTTTTTAAATATAACAAACTTATGATGATGCACACACACACACACACACACACACACACACACACACACACACACACACACACACACACACACATATATATATATATATATATATATATATATATATATATATATATATATATATATATATATATATATAACAAAATTGCAGTAACAATTTTGATTGAAGTAGCAGCAGCTATTTGCAGGAAGCAACTAACTGTTCAAATTAATTCAGTCCCAAAGAGCGGACAAATAAACTGTTGTTGAAGATAAACTAATTTTAGACAGACATTGCTGAATTCAACGAAGAGCACAGATAATGAAAGACATTAAGGAAAGATTGAGAGAACAAGATTGTGTGACCCAATACGTTTACAAACTGTATGATGCTGTTGCCATAGATGCATCGAATTACTCTGATGCATCTTCTTAGTCTGATTATTTTACTCAGAAAAAAAAAATACTTGAAGGACCACAACGCCGAAACTGAATGATTTCTATAAGTTTTCTAACGAACAGTCAAAACATCATGGTACTTGTGATGGGTGCTGGTGTGCACATTGCATACATGTTGTTTACAAAGGAAGAATGTATGTCGTTTCTCTGGGTAATGCATAACAATGATATCATATTCTTCATAACTAGATATATGACCATGCACAATACATACATCACACCTCGCAAACAGGAAAATATACCACAAGGAGTACGATACCTCAATCCAATACATCATTATGTCACATTCATTCCGAGCAATTTTAAACCAAACGAACTTAACAGATAGGAACACCAAAGCTAACTCTAAATATATTGATTGTAACCGGTATTATCTTTGTCTCTTTTTCAATAAAGGTAAAAGGATATATACTAACAAGGCAGTTTGCATGCTTGTAAAAAAAATATTACTGTAACACGCACAGGGGTTCCTCTACCGAGCGAATCAAACACCTGCGTGAGGTTGTGCTGGAAGCCATTGTTTTCCCAATTTCCAAGGACTTCCCGACAACATTCGTTGTCAACTGTAAGTTCTCGTAACGCGCCAAGAATAGAAACAATTTGTCTCTAATCAATAAACGAATGACCACAATGTCAAAACTATACCTTCACAATTGCATGGCTTTTCCTTGTTAGCACGCCGTGGCACAATTCAAACACCCAACACAGGGAACTATTTTTCGATTCCACCCTGGGTCAATAAAAACAACAGTCTGAACCACGTTTCGCATGTGCACTTCCACCAACTGCTACAATGAAAGGCATCTCCAAACAAAGGGATGACCTCTTCCCAATTATTCCTTGGCATAAAAGATTAGTTTTTGACACGAATATCTCCCACCGAAGGTACAATCAATCAACACCTCTGAATTAAGATAGGAACTACTTGGCTCCATGCCCATTTATGATACTTATGCTAGTCTGCCCCCATCTCAACTACGAAACCAATCCATGCCATTGCACCGTCTCTTAACAACTGTAAATATTACGTCTGCTCCTAGAAATTGGCTAATTACTCGGGCTGGGAAATATTTTCCGAACACCGACTTCCCATAATCAAACCACTAATCACTAAAATCTAACGAACCTATAAATGGAGACGTAAATACAAATGGAACATACCCAAATTTATTACATTACCATATCCTACGGAAGCGCGAATCTGTTTAAGTTCAATGACTGTACCATAATCATGACACCCAAAGACATGTGGTTACTTGATTCAGTCAGAGCAACCAGGGTTGAACAATATATCATGAATAAAAAGCGAAGGAAGTGAAAATCAGGATCTTGTAATGCTCAAAACACTGGCGAAATTTGATATTAATAAGCAGTTTAGAATAACACATGACGTCCGGACACTAAAATAACATTGTCCACTGTAATTTTGTGCCCTTCAACAGAATTTCACATTTAATATATCACTTGCAGAAGCCTCAGAAGTAATTAAAATAGAGTAACCAAGACTACGAAGAGAAAATAACATTTGTCGTCAGACCGATGCAATTACTCTTGAATCAATTGCGGGATCATTTAATGATCGATACAGAAACGGAATTGCTTTCTTGTATCACCACATCTTTAATAGACAGACTTATTGGCATAGCAGCCAAAGCAACTTACACAAATGTACCATTTGACACCCCCCCCCCCCACACACACACAATGATACTGTATACAAAGTGGAGAAAATGACCCAGAGGAATTTTAGTCAAACTCAGAGAGAGAAACAAAATCTCAATCACGTTAAAATTAAGAAAATCTGCCAAATATAGTTTATTCTTAGTGTTTCCTGTTGAGACATCAGATTACAAAAGCCACAAAAATGTATTTATCCCAATACCAGCAAAAGCCACAATGTATTTATCCCAATACCAGCAAAAGCACACACAAGTTAGTATCGTAAGTATCCACAGTTTGTACATTGATAATCTTTGCATCTGGGATGATATAAGGAATGCAAGACAAAAACGTGCATGATAAAATGGACATAATGGGCTAATGTTTAACAAGTCATGCACCTCAAGAGCAACAGAAAAGAAAACGTAGACGCTCACAACATGCATATTTATTTCGTGTCTAGGGCTCATGTAACCATTCCAAAGAATCAACTTTAATCAATACTATATTAGGCAGACATCGTGCTGGATTCAGTGTGTGCTGTGCTCTGCACGTGTACTACAGGTAAGGTTCTAGCTGATTAAATGTATTTGAAACATCATCCTACTATAATATTTGTGGATTGAGATATTGTGAAGATGTAATATTTGCACTAAACCTGCTAGAAATGGAATATAAAAACTTGTTGTTTGATTGCAGAATTATTATGTGTCTAACTTTTATATACACCAAGAATAATAGTAGAAATGGGTGACTTAAGGACAAACGGTGATTGTATCATATTCCGAAGATAAATTAGATAAGTGGTTATTCCCTTTTTCATGTCTATCAACCAACGTGAAAATACTTTTTATTTATGTTTGATGACTGTGTTAAAGTTGACGATGTAAAAAGGAACGCAACTAACCGGACCCAGCTATCTTTTATTGGTAGAGATTTTGAAATATGAGTTTGGTTCATTGTAGAATTGTGTTACTCTATAACCAACGATATCAGAGGAACTACACGTTTTTTAGTTGCGTTTAACAACAAGGACATAAGACACAATTAAATATTTTCTTTTCGTCTTCATCAGTCCGGAATAAAACAGGTTTGATCTCAGCTATACTAACTCTTGAATAGGTACACCATTCAACGCATCATTAACTTCCTTACTAATGTTTTGTAAAAGCAAATATGTTGTCCTTTTGGTAGTCAATAGTGTCACAAAACTTGATCTTATCTTTCATGTCACTTTGTAAAAATGTTCCGTCTCAATACGAATGCATAACTAATCTTTATTAGTCATCAGTAATCACATTCTATTACCGTACTTTTTTTTCTCAACAAGTAGCAGAATTCGAAAATGAACAATTTGGATGACCCTAAAACTTTCAATCCACTGAAAATTGGTTTTGTTATTTTGATTGTCGTTTTGGCATTTTAGGAATGTATTATTATCCGCATATGTTTGACTGTTGCTCTTGTCCTGTGATTTTCCGTCTGTTTAACAGATGCGGTGCTGTTCGTCAATTTGAAGATGTCTTTCTAAAAAAAATAACAGTGGTTGTTTTTCCTTAGACTTGTATTCGTTTCGATGTAAGCTATAAGCCACAGATGTTTATACAACAAAAACAACTCTAATTATCTTTTGTGAGCTTTAAACTTAACTGTGTGCAACACTGTAGATATCTGTGTAAATACATATGCATCTTTGCTTAACACTTTTGGTACAGTTGGTTTTGTATCGTTGTATTCAATTATCAACTTCTTATGTAACTTCGTCTGATAATCATTTTCATCTGGAATTATATACCCTGGGGGTAACAGATAGTCTTTGATATAGTAATGTAAATGTAATAGAATCTCCAAATTAACTCATGCAATGCAAACAGTACGAGATGTCTATGAGACGTCTGATATTTTGAAAATATTTCCTCAAACCGTGCCTTGTACTGGATCCGACGCCCATCTAATTTGTTCATCAGGTTTTTGTTTTTTCACAGGCATGTATGATACATACCCTTTCTATTGATGATGATAGTTTTTGAAGTTTACAAGTGACCCTTATATTTATTTAATTATATATATTCTTTATGTTTTATTAATTATTTTGGATTAAGAAATCAAGCATTTTTTTACAAAGGTATTTTCTTGTTTCATACCTGCCTATATGTCATTACACCAATCTTGAAAATCGTGTATTCAAACTTAATGGAAGGTAATTCCATCTTTATGGGTACTTGCGGCCACCATATTGAACTATGATACAAATATCAACATCTTTTTTCCTCTCTATTTCAGTTATTCTAAACGATATGATGCAATATGTTTAAACTATTTCGTAAACATTTACATATCCATCCAATTCGCTTTTGGAATTTGTTTAATGTCGTCTATTTTGCAGGACATCGCTTAAAACAGTGACTTTACTATACACTTTGTATTTTGGTGGTCTCTGTGAGTCCAGTCTGGAAGTATTCAAGCCTGATTCATCAGCATAGATAAACAAATTAATATTTTTAAGTCGATGCAAACTTTTTTGTTATTAACCCATTCAGGCAAATCTATGTATGCGTTCTTCTGAGCAGTTGTTACTATCTATGTGCAATGTTAAATATTATATCCTGGTAAACATGCTTCTTGTATTTCACTTATTTACAGTCCAAATTTGGGATGTAGTATGTCGCTTTATCCATTTTATCTCCTTTAGTTATGTGTATAGTCCAGGTTAAGTGGTAGACATTTATATGCACAAATTATTTACTTTCTGGAATAGGTCTCTTCATGAGTCTGGTCTGTATTTCTAATTGAGATTTCTTAGAACCAAAGTTTTCAATGTTTTGAATATTGATCTGCTTCGAATTTGGTTCAATGTCATTTGCAAAATCATGCAAATCTTGATTGTTGGCGTCATAAAATCTGGACTTATTCAATGAATTTCGAGAAGAATGTCTAACTCATTTCATTATGATTCTACTTAAATTTTCACTCTTCATAGGTCTTTCTAGTTTGAAAATATATCAAAGGTGGTTGTAACTTTGTATCACTAGTTTTAGTATTGTCATATCATATCTAACTATAAATATTTCAGTATATATTTGACAATTTATTTACATATATATGTGTGTGATCTTTGACATTTATACTTTGATATTTATAATAAATTTTAGCTAAACCGTATCTGCTCTCTCTCTCTCTCTCTCTCTCTCTCTCTCTCTCTCTCTCTCTCTCTCTGGTCTCTCTATCGTCGATGACTGCCATCTCTGATGTCTTGTGTATGCCTGATTGCCGCCAGGGACAAAATTCATCACTGTCTATAACAGCGATTTGAGAGGATTCTAGCCATTGGTTTGCTACGTTAAATCAGCCAGGATGTCAATAAATTACTTCAGATTACAGGGCATGTGAGGCAGTCTTTTTTGTCAAATATGTCTTTGAAATAAAAGCCCTTTTACAGATTCGTCTAATTCCAAGGAGGTACATTTAAATATTTTATTTTGATTTCTTCATTTCCTCAATCGATTCAATATCTTCTTTTTAAAAATCCATACAAAATAACCTATATACCTGCAATATGCATACTATTCTCTAACTTCAATAGCTACATTTCTTGGCTATTATGTTAGGAAATATAATTGTATCACCTAACTTAATGTCCATGATACACGCACAAGTTATTTATCATCGTGTCGTAAATTCTTCAGCTTATTTCTTCTTCGTCAGGATTGCTTAATGCCACTTCCACGTGGTGTTTCTTGAAACATGACCTATGCCCAGCAGCAGGTATATATTATGACCCAATGTCGCGTCAGGTCTATAATATTGTATTTTCTCTCGATCTAAATCATTAAAACTAAAACAGAATTCTTGCATTGTACTAAATTCTATATTAACACATCATCTCTCGCGTTATACAGTATTAGGTGGTTATTACGATGAACCACGTCAAACATAACGGACACTTTGCTATTACGCACTTAAAGCTAACTTACATTCAAAAGTTTTCAGTTAGTGTTATGTTCAAAATGCAGATTCTATGCATCGGCCTTTGGCAAGCTTGCGTCAAATAATTGTTGAAGCAGGCAAACATATAGTAGAAGAAGATGGAAAACAACAGTTTGCATGTTACCACAGCCGTCTGCATTATTAAATAGTACCCCTAAAAATGTCTTCTACGTGGACATTCGGGTTGTATGTACCATACAATAGTCTGACTGAATATTTCGTGACTGGTCCGGTTTTCAAATTTTGCATAGGCTTATTTCTATGGTGCTTGGCGATATTTACGCAAGTATAAATTCTCAAACGTTTCCGGTCTGAGTCACATTCCAGTTCATGTCATCCTCGGGGGAAAACAGAATGTCGTTTACGCCTGCTTCCAGGAATGATTGAATTACCGGTTGTTTAAAACTATTTTGGACGAGCTCGTCATGCTAAGATATGATTTCCAGCATTACCCTTTGGATGAAAAAGTATTATGACATCTTGAATCTTCAACATTTTCCGCGAAACTTAGTCATTGAGTTTGCAATGAGGTTTCAATATGAGAAGACGTGATTCAGCAATGTCGCCATGACGACTTAAACAAATAGATGCTAAATCTGTAAAAAATCTGAAGATTAATCGGCCGAATGTCTATTGCGCAATAGACGTAATTCATGCAAAATGGAGTTGGTGTAGATTTTGATATATCTGAAATTTATCTATACAAGAACGTCCTCTCAAAACACAACGGTCTCAAAATATGTTACTACCGTGAAAAGTTCTAGCTTTTTTAATAGTGCATATGACTCGCCTATATTAATAATAAAGAAATATTTACTGATGTATTTTCCCGATTGTAAACAAGTTAAACCAGATATATGGATAGGCAAATATATAGCTAAAACAATTCAAACGATGTAATTCATCGAACATTAGTTCAATAGAACTACGACTGTACCAAATTTAAATACATCCTACCTTGCATACTTTCATAATTTTAGGGATTTAATCTCATCGTCTTTACAATATTATCCTAATATTTTGACAATTAAAAGTGGGTTTTTTGAGCTATACGTGTATTGGTATTTACAAAGAAATAGTGTATCTATCTATTCACCTTCAAGTCAGCTGCATGTACATGTCATCTACAAGTAGCTCATTTCCTTATAACAAGTTTTCAGATCTTAAGCATCGCTTCTGCTGAGTTTTACTACCTGTAAATCTGCTTCATCATCAAATTTCGCAAAAAAGTAACTTATATTTTATTATGCATTAAGCTAATAAGATATTTTTCCTTTGAAATTGACACAGTATCAAATTTTGAGCCCCCCAAAACTTTTCCATATCTCCACATCTGATTGCATTTGAGGTATTCCTGCAAAAATGGCGATTACCTCGTCTCCTGGAACGGTATGTTCAAAGTTTTTATTACAAATTCAACCAATGATGATTTCAAACGCTCAGTGTAATATCACTACACACGAGAGGCATGTACCATGTCGAAGGCACTTTTGTATTAACTCATATTAATTCCGGAAACATTATCGTTTTAACCATGTTATTGCTAATATTGCCAGTGTGGCATTGGGAATGGCCTAGAAGTTATAACAACATATCAAGAATCCTTTCCCTTACAACAACTGATACATATCAGGCGGCACAAAGCAGTTGTAACTACTGCTAGAACATTGGTATTACATTAGTCAAATATATAATAGGAATTTGTTTACAAAATAGTAATGTCATAGTCTTGAAAGTAAGAAAAAGAGCGACACTAGGAAAGAAGGAAGAAAATAACAGAGATAAAGATAAATAAAAAGGCGAGAAAAGAATAAAATAAAGACGCTAAATAGGAATCACCAAGAACAAAATGCCAAACCGAAGCATTCATCATATAATCGTGCACATCTATTGGTTTCGACTATATTAACCTATGTTTCAAAATAGATTTATTATCAGATGGTGAAGAATCAACAGATCCGTTAAAAAATTTGAAAAAGTGACAGGAAGTTATGTCCTAATAGAACTGAACAGTATTAAACTTTGTTGATGATAATTTAGCAATGAAAGAAAAAAAGTATTGAATATTCAAACTAAAAAAAAATATATTTACTGGCCATACGCAATTTATATCACAGTAATTTGTAAATATTCTTAATTGTGTGCTTTAAATCAGAGGCAAAAACTACTCATCCAGGTCATGCATCGCCATATTTTTCAACCTTCACAGTTGAATAATTGGTTTTAATTTCAAAGTGTTGGCGGTTTATTTCTTATGATTCAGTCATTTGTAATAAAATGCAAGCAATACAGAAAATCAAGACTCTCTCTCTCTCTCTCTCTCTCTCTCTCTCTCTATATATATATATATATATATATATATATATATATATATATATATATATATATATATATATATATATTCCAAGATGGCCGCCATCGCTTAACAGGCTTGAGGCAGCTGCACCGGATTTTTGTGCCGTTTTTCATGATTTATGTGCTTATTGTCTGTCTTCGTCTATGTTATTATGTTCATCATGCATTGGCTGTTCTGTTGGAATGTGTTTCTTCATCATCTTGTCTTGGAAACGAGAACTATTAGACTTTTCTCAGCCGTCTTGCACCACGGCTACAACTTCCTTTGTTGTTGAACATACCGTCATCACGTGATACTCGCCAGTCCACCCGTTTACGCTATGATAGACCCTCATTAATTGCTTTAAACGACCACTCCTTGGCTCTCCACACTACATTTTGCACTAGACTAAACGACCTGGGACTACATTCATCATTACTTACATGTAAACGGAAGCGAAAAAAGAAACGTTGTTTTAAAGCTGGCCGGCGTAGAACAGGATGAAGAATTCCAGTTATCTCCCTTTCGCCATTTCCGGCACGCCAATTTGAAAACTCGGCCGTTAATTTAGATAACCTAATTCAAATTCCTCTTAAATCGTCAACCTTTGTGTCAACTATCCAAGAGATACCACTAAGCATCGCATTATTCAATGCCCAATCAGTAGGACCACCGGAAAAGATCACAGAAATAGTTAATTTTATCAACGATCAAAATATCGACGTCTTTTTCCTGACAGAAACATGACTAAACACATCAGGCGATTATCCCAAGTGCGTGAATCTAACACCCCCCGGTTACTCCATCAAGTCGTTCCCCCGCCACTCCCGCGGAGGTGGAATTGCTGTCATCGCAAAGAACTCCATGATCAATCGTCTTAATCACACTACAACATTCAATTTCAACAACACATCGTTTGAACTAGTCCAAACCACACTCACACTGGAACAAAGGTCAGTCCATTTTTTCTGCCTCTACCGCCCTCCTCCTAGTAGAAAAAACAAGCTGACTGAATCTCTCTTTTTGGAGCAGTTTCCGAATCTCCTAGAGTATGGAAATTCGATAGGTGGCAACCTGATTATTCTTGGAGATTTCAACTTTCACTTTGACTGTCCTGGAAACATATACACATCAAAACTGCTCGATTCCATTCACGTTTTCAACCTCAAACAGTCAGTTAGCCAGCCCACCCATAAACATGGTCACATTTTAGACTGGATTCTTTATATACCTGATGATAATATTCTACAGTCCTCCCTGGTGTCCCACGAACTTGCATCAGATCACCTCTGCATTATATGCCATCTTGACGTATCAGTCCCTAACCCTCCACCTTTATTTGCTACTAATAGAAACCTCCGTATGATAAATAGAACTCAACTAATGCATGACATCCAAGCAATCCTAACAACTTTGCTACCTCCTACAGCAGAACAACTTGATAACTGCCTGCGTTCAATGCTTGACAAACATGCCCCAGCAACCAAGTGCAGAGTATCAATTAAAAAGTGTTCTCCGTGGTATAGCAGTGTTAGGGACCAGCTTCGCACTGCTAAAAGAGACCACCATAAGGCTGAGAGGCTTTGGGTTTCCACCAGACTCACCATTCATAAGCAAATCTATGAAGCCACTAAGAAGAATGTCACAAACATAGTCCATGCAGCGAAATCAGCCCATTACAGTACTAAGATCACTGAAAGTTCCAGCTGCAAAGAGCTCTTCGAGATTACTAACCAGCTAATGTCAAGGAACAAATGTACACCACTTCCAACTACCTTCTCTCCAGTCGACCTTCCGGACCAGTTTGCAAATTTCTTCCGTGACAAAGTACAAACCATTAGAGATAAGCTTGACAACATAATTTCAATTGAGTCGTCGTCACCATACAGTTGCGATGCAGAATTTCAGCGGCAACCGTTAGCAGCATTTGAACCTGTCTCTATGCATTTAGTACGTACAGTCATGATGAAGAGTGCCCCAAAGTCATGTGAACGTGATCTGATTCCGACATCACTGCTGCTTGAGTGCTTAGATCCAATATTGCCTTCACTAACTGATGTTATTAATACTTCTCTCTCATCCGGGGAATTCCCGTCATTTTTCAAAACTGCCATTGTAAAGCCTCTGCTGAAGAAACCAACACATGACCATAACGATTTAAAGAACTTCCGCCCTGTTTCTAACCTCCGATTCATGTCAAAAATCTTAGAAAAAGTTGTTCTATTCCAACTTGTATCTCATCTGAATTCAAACAGTCTTTTTAGCGATGTACAGTCTGCTTATCGCCCTCGCCACAGTACCGAAACTACCCTTCTGAAAGTAGTTAACGACCTTCTCTCTGCTTTGGATAGTGGAAAGATTACAGTCCTCACTCTCCTTGACTTGTCTGCAGCATTTGACACAATAGACCATGATACATTACTTCACCGTCTCCATTATGTATTTGGCATTCACGATACAGCCTTACTATCGTTCAAGTCCTACTTGGTCGACAGGACACAAAATGTGTCCGCAAATGGAAAACACTCCAGCCCAGTTGATCTATGTTTTGGCGTTCCACAGGGTTCTGTTCTTGGACCTGTTCTCTTCATTCTATACACTCAGCCGCTCTCAAGTGTCATAGTCCGTCATCCAGTGTCTCACCAATTGTACGCTGATGACACCCAAATATACAAATCTAGCCACCCAACTGAAGTTGACGCTACCATCCAATTTGTAGAGAGGTGTATTTCCGATGTGAAATCATGGATGACATGTAACAAGCTGCAGATGAATGATGATAAAACTGAAGCCATTCTGATTACCACACAAAGACTTTCTCATTCACATCCTTTACCTCAAACAATAAATATCAGCAACACCAACATTACATTCACACAGTCAGTACGAAACCTAGGTGTTACTCTAGACAGTACACTCTCATTGCACCAACATGTCATGAACATATGCAAGGCTGCATATATTGAACTGAGACGGATCAGCTCCATTCGCAATTATCTTTCAGTTGATGCCACTAAAACACTTGTGTGTTCCTTAGTACTTTCAAGACTGGACCATTGTAACTCAATTCTATCTGGTTCATCTCAGTATCTACTCCAGAAACTTCAAACGGTTCAAAACACAGCTGCTCGGATCATTCTTAGAGTACCACGAACAGAGCACACCTCTCCCCTGCTCTGTACTTTACACTGCTACCCATTCGATCCAGAATCAAACACAAAATTTGTTCTCTGTGCTACGTTTCACTGACTGGCACCAGTCCAACATTCCTATCACACCTCACCCATGTGTACACACCAGCAAGATACTTGCGCTCCTCTTCCGACACCCGTATTCTCATTATTCCCAATACCAAAATGAAGTCATACGGACGACAACGTTCTTTTGCATACCAGGGCCCAGCAACGTGGAACGAATTGCCCACTGAACTTAGACACAAAGATACGGTGATCTCATTCAAGAGTACTCCTAAAACGCACCTATTTCAACTGCAAGAATAGACCTAAAGACTTAATGTTTTCTTACCCTAACTATTTTCAGCATGCTTTTGTTTTCTAATTTCATGGTGTTTGTTTTTTTTCTTTCTTTTCGTAATCATATCATTATATATGGTTTTTTTTTTAGGTGTTATATAATGTTGAAAAGGGCTTAGAGCTTCTAAAGATTAGGCGCTATACAAAGTCCTCATTATTATTATTATTTATTATTATTATTATTATTATTATTATTATTATATATATATATATATATATATATATATATATATATGTATATATATATATATATATATATATATATATAAATATATATATATATATATATATATATATAATAAAATGCTTATGAAGATGTGCAGCTATTAAAACCCCAGTTCGTTTAGTTATTTGAGGTCCATAAATTCCATCGTTAGAGATGAATATTAATACACTCAATGCAATGTGATCAATACACCACGTGTGGTAAAAACAAAATACTTCCCATGATTCCTCTTGGCTATTCCTCTTTAATCTAAATATCTGGACGTTTATATCATTTATGGTAGTTTCTACTCAAATGTTTGACTCCTGTCCGTTTTGCATGTAACATATCGGCAAAGTAATGCTGCTGAAATTACCAGGTGTGTGTGTGTGTGTGTGTGTGTATATATATATATATATATATATATATATATATATATATATGTGTGTGTGTGTGTGTGTGTGTGTGTGTGTGTGTGTGTGTGTGTAGGTATCACTGTAGCAATTAGAATATATGTAGATGGGATTTTATTTTTTCTCCCTTTAGAGCCATATTATTCATAATTCATAACTGCTGATAATCATATTAATGATGCGTTGTCTCGGTACCAGTAAGTTCACGGTAAAGTAAGGCAATTACTACCTGGGGTTGGTTTATGTCGAGGAAAATAATACAAGTAGCATTCTGTATTGTCTTATCCCTATAATAACTTCTATATAGCTTGATTTCTGTAGTAGTAATCCAGATGGACTGTGTAATTAGATGAGGATTAATTACTAGATCGACATACAGGTATGTCTGCTACGCACGAATGCCTATACCACCGACTATGTAGCATCATTATTTGGTGATGTGTGCATGGTCGAGATGGTATAGGGGTTGGTGCTTACAGGCAAGGCGATAGGTGCCGTAACCCGCGGATCCGGATTTGAATCTCCGTAGAGTACGAATAAAAAATTCTCTAACTGTATGATAATAATATTGATTCGTATTTAAAAATTCCGCTAATGTTATCAAGCATTCTCCTGTAGAATCCAGGGATAGCACTTTCCGCTCTGTTCTGTGTATATTTGTAATTCTTTCTCTCTCTCTCTCTCTCTCTCTCTCTCTCTCTCTATATATATATATATATATATATATATATATATATATATATATATATATAAAGAGGTTGGTATGTTGACCCAAAAATCATTTAGACGTACTCATTATGTGGCACATACTCAGTTCCGTGGTCACCATTTCTAGGCCGGACATGCAATTTCCTTCTCTTCGTAGATCACCTAACATCATTGTTTTATTGCCAATTAATTGGCTGAATATCTGCCTGTTTTCGTTCTTTCTCTTACAGCGAATATTTTACAAAACGCACGAACTTACTTTATCGTTCCAACTATTGTGAACAAATGATTTTGAATAAATAAGACATTCCTGTTTTAAAAGTTTATTATCAAGATGTTGTCTGAAAACTCAGTTTATTTTACTCAACTCATGCTTGCATTGAAGATATTTGTAATCATATTACTAGGCCCCACTTTGTATCACCATGCATTATCAGCATCGAAATAAATAACACATTTGATTACTACTTGACATTAGTTTGGTCGGTCATTTTACAGCCATATATACTTCGACAAGCAAATCAAAAACAGCATTCATGTAACTATCGAATTCAAGATCCCAAATGTCTAGCCAATATGATGGACACAAATCTACTTGTCTTGCTTGATGTAATATATCGCTTACTACGCGTCTGAAGTTATTTTAAGTGCTTATGTAGAAAACTACTATAGCAAGAAAAACGTTATTACTGGAGACCTGCAAACTTCTGATGAGAGCGGCTTGTCGTCTTAGGTAGCTTTGACCGAATACTCACCAAACATTATTTTAAATTTTACCATGTCGTATCTACATGTAGGCGGAAATCTATTTGCTGTACGCTTACCAATACCTGCAATAAATTTACCTTGGCTCCCCAATCATTGAAAATTGTACGTGCTATACAAAGGGTCCTTTCTTGCTTCGAAAAGAACTCCGTATAAACCATTATTATGGAATATTATGAAATAATAGAACCGGATTATCGTTCTGCAGATCACTGCTATTTTGTAACCACTGTAAACAAAATTAAAGTGCCTGCATATGTATCTGTATCATAATTAAAGTGTGTACATCTGTATCTGTATCATAATTAAAGTGTCTACATCTGTATCTGTATCATAATTAAAGTGTCTACATCTGTATCTGTGTCATAATTAAAGTGTCTACATCTGTATCTGTATCATCATTAAAGTGTCTACATCTGTATCTGTATCATAATTAAAGTGTCTACATCTGTATCTGTATCATCATTAAAGTGTCTACATCTGTACCTGTATTATGATTAAAGTGTCTACATCTGTATCTGTATTATAATTAAAGTGTTTACATCTGTATCTGTATCATCATTAAAGTGTCTACATCTGTATCTGTATCATCATTAAAGTGTCTACATCTGTATCTGTATCATAATTAAAGTGTCTACATCTGTATCTGTATCATCATTAAAGTGTCTATATCTGTATCTGTATCATCATTAAAGTGTCTACATCTGTATCTGCATCATAATTAAAGTGTCTACATCTGTTCCTGTATTATGATTAAAGTGTCTACATCTGTACTGTATTATAATTAAAGTGTCTACATCTGTATCTGTATCATCATTAAAGTGTCTACATCTGTATCTGTATCATCATTAAAGTGTCTACATCTGTATCTGTATAATCATTAAAGTGTCTACATCTGTACCTGTATTATGATTAAAGTGTCTACATCTGTACTGTATTATAATTAAAGTGTCTACATCTGTTCCTGTATTATAATAAAAGTGTCTACATCTGTGTCTGTATTATAATTAAAGTGTCTACATCTGTACCTGTATTATAATTAAAGTGTTTACATCTGTATCTGTATTATAATTAAAGTGTCTACATCTGTACCTGTATTTTAATTAAAGTGTCTACATCTGTACCTGTATTATAATTAAAGTCTCTACATCTGTACCTGTATTATAATTAAAGTGTCTACATCTGTACCTGTATTATAATTAAAGAGTCTTCATCTGTATCTGTATTATAATTAAAGTGTCTACATCTGTACCTGTATTATAATTAAAGCGTCTACATCGGTATCTGTATTATCATTAAAGTGTCTACATTTGTATATGTATCATCATTAAAGTGTCTACATCTGTATCTGTATTATCATTAAAGTGTCTACATTTGTATATGTATCATAATTAAAGTGTCTACATTTGTATATGTATCGTCATTAAAGTGTCTACATCTGTATTATAATGAAAGTGTCTACATCTGTATATGCATCAATGCAAAACTCGAGGTTATACTTCTCCCAAAAAGTCTCAAGTTACAATCCAAACAAGGGAATTCTTGAGAAAAAAAATCAAAATCTGCAAATTGCAGGATAAAAAGAAATTCTGGCCAAAATGAAATACGTTCAAATTAATCAACTTAGTAGTTAAAGTGGATTTAACGTACCTATTTTTTTTTTTTTTTTTTTACATATTTCGCAAAATCAGATGGCAATTTATCATTCGACGAGTGTAATACAGCAAGAAAAAAATAGCATAGTAAATGAAATGAAAATGAAGAAATGAAGAAATAATTAAAGAATAAATAGATGAAAACTTGATAGATAGATATATAGATAAATAAAGGAAAAAAGGAGCCCAATGTTTTAACGGATATAATATACTTCTAAAATTATACATTTATGTAGAACAAGTCCCAGTTCAAAGTACGAAGAGCTACAGAGGGACACGGGATGTGACTTAGGATGCATGATGCCCCCACCCTCCCCAAAAAACAAAGAAGAATACAAAAACATAATATTTTCAGATATAAAAAATGCAAATACATACGGGCATTATTTTAGATGCAGCTTATTAGATACAGATTAAATGCAAAAAGAAACACTTTGTGATTTGCTTTTTATTGGATGTATTCCAAAATATATAAATCTGAGCCACGTTATCAGAATACTTGAACATTATTATCTTATCCCGATGTATAGTCATATGCCGTCTTATTCAAATAAATTGGCGTCAATTTATAACCAATCTGAATTTTAATGGATGCCTGTGTTAAATCAACTCGCTACAAAAAACCTGCGTATTTCTGTGTTAAATTAACTCGGTACTAGTATCCTGCGTATTTCTTGTAGCGTTCCGGTGTAGAAGTGTAAAACCACTCTCCTGCTGTAATATTTATAGATTGTCTTTAAACTATTTTCAAAGCACTCCCTGTAGTTTTCAAAACATTTCTCGAAATAAAATCCAATTTAATTCAGAGAAAATTAATTTTTCAGATGCTGTTTAAATATTTTACCATGAATTTGTATGTCATTATATAATCTTCACTTAATTGCAAAATAAAATTTAAAAAATGTAAAAAAATTTAACAAAAAAATGATAAAAGCTTGGCCGCTTAATTAAAACTCGTGACGTATACACTAAACACTAAACAAGAATATATGGTCAGATACTTAATTAGATATCATATATATATATATATATATATATATATATATAGATAGATAGATAGATAGATAGATAGATAGATAGATAGATAGATAGATAGATAGATAGATAGATAGATAGATAGATAGATAGATAGATAGATAGATAGATAGATAGATTAAATAGATAGATAGATAGATAGATAGACAGATAGATAGATAGATAGATAGATAGATAGATAGATAGATAGATAGATAGATAGATAGATAGATAGATAGATAGATAGATAGATAGATTAGATAGATAGATAGATAGATAGATAGATAGATAGATAGATAGATAGATAGATAGATAGATAGATAGATTCGATATATAGATAGATAGATAGATTAGATATATAGATAGATAGATAGATAGATAGATTAGATAGATAGATAGATAGATAGATAGATAGATAGATAGATAGATAGATTAGATATATAGATAGATAGATAGATTAGATATATAGATAGATAGATAGATTTGATAGATAGATAGATAGACAGATAGATTAGATAGATAGATATATATATATAGATAGATAGATAGATATATCTTAGACAGATAGATAGATAGATAGATAGATAGATAGATAGATAGATAGATAGATAGATAGATAGATAGATAGATAGATATATAGATAGATAGATTAGATAGATAGATAGATAGATAGATATATTAGATAGATCAATAGATTAGATAGATAGATAGATTAGATATATATATATATATAGATAGATAGATAGATTAGATAGATAGATAGATAGATAGATAGATAGATAGATAGATAGATAGATAGATAGATATATATATATATATATATATAGATAGATAGATTAGATAGATAGATAGATATATAGATAGATAGATATATAGATAGATAGATAGATCAATAGATTTGATAGATAGATAGATAGATAGATAGATAGATAGATAGATAGATAGATTAGATATATAGATAGATAGATAGATAGATAGATAGATAGATAGATAGATAGATAAATATATAGATAGATAGATTAGATAGATAGATATATAGATAGATAGATTAGATAGATAGATAGATAGATAGATAGATAGATAGATAGATAGATAGGTTAGATAGATAGATAGATAGATAGATATTGATAGATTAGATAGATAGATAGATATATAGATAGATTAGATAGATATATATATATGGATAGATAGATTAGATAGATAGATCTATAGATAGATAGATTAGATATATAGATATATAGATAGATAGATAGATAGATAGATAGATAGATATTGATAGATAGATAGATAGATAGATAAATAGATAGATAGATAGATAGATAGATAGATAGATAGATTAGATAGATAGATAGATATATAGATAGATAGATAGATATAGATAGATTAGATAGATAGATATATAGATAGATAGATAGATAGATAGATAGATAGATAGATAGATAGATAGATAGATAGATAGATAGATAGATAAGGACAAATCAAAGTTCATCAGATATGATTCACATGCATGTTCAGTTTATATTGTTCTATAATGAAAGACTTTCTGATACGTTTTCATTGTATTGTATAATGTGGTCACTCCCCGGGGATGGTAAGTTCTATACCTACTCCCCTGGGCAAAAACGTTATATACTAATGAGGGGATTATACAGAATTTTATGACAGAAGTTAAAAATATTAAATGTTATCCCATTTTAATGTTGTATTTTCTAGCTACTCAAACAAATCTATGATGAAGACTATATTAGACCACCCGACTCCAAAGTAAGTCAGAGAAAAATAAAAGTATTATTAACATGTCTTCCAAGTCAGACAAATGTAGAAGAATTATTAATGTCTTTCAAGCCAGTCAAAAATACAAGTCGTATTAATGTCTTCCAAGTCAGAAAAAAATACAAGTAGTATTAATATGTCTTTCAAGTCAGACAAAAATATAAGTATTTTTAATATGTCTTTCAAGTCAGTCAAAAATACAAGTAGTATTAATATGTCTTCCAAGTCAGACAATAATAGAAGTACTAATAATGTCTTCCAAGCCAGACAAAAATACAAGTAGTGTTAATATGTTTTCCAAGTCAGAACAAAATACAAGTAGTATTAATATGTCTTCTAAGTCAGACAAAAATATAAGTATTTTTAATGTCTTTCAAGTCAGACAAAAATAGAAGTAGTATTAATATGTCTTCCAAGTCAGACAAAAATAGATGTATTATTAATATCTTCCAAGCCAGACAAAAATAGAAGTATTATTAATGTCTTCCAAGCCAGACAAAAATACAAGTAGTATTAATATGTCTTCAAAGTCAGACACAAATAAAAGTAGTATTGGTATGTCTTCCAAGTCAGACAAAAATACAAGTAGTATTAATATGTCTTCCTGCAGAGTTATTGCTAAAAGACTCAGAGTTGCATTTAACAGAAAATTAAATTAATACATTATTTACTGTGGCAACAATCAACATTTGCATGATTTATTTAACGAGACTGAACCATATTTGAAGAATATGCTAGTTCGAAAAAAGTGGCAGTTTGTTTTTGAGAAAGTACAATTAGACCTAACGACCAGACTTATGAAGAGACCCGATGAGTAGGAAGGGCTTAGATTTAACTAGCAGACATGTGACTATACCAATCGGAAGGGCTTACACTTATCGACCATACTCTCGAAGAGATCCACCTAGGAGGAAGGGCTTAGACTTAACGACCGGACTAACAAACAGACCAATGTAGAAGGAAGGGATCTGACTTAAAGAGAAGACTTAAGAAGAGACCAACCTAGAAGGAAGGGGTTAAACTTAACGACTAGACTTATGAGGAGAGGAACCTAGAAGAAAGGGCTTAGAACTGACGACAAGACTTGTAACGAGACCAGTCGAGGAGGAAGGGCTTAGACTTAAGGACCAGACTTATGAAGAGACCAGTCTAGGAGGAACAGCGTCAATTTTACGACCAGACTTATGAAGCGATCAAACTAGGAGGAAGCGCTTAAACTTAAGAGAAAGGGCCTAGAATTAACGATCAAACATTAGAAGAGACCAGTCTAGGAAAAAGGGTATACAGTTAACGACCACTTTTATAAAGAGACCCCGTAAGAGGAAGGGCTTAGACTTCACTACTAGACTTATTAAGAGATTAGTCTAGCAGGAAGTGGTTAGACTTAGCGACGAGACTTGTGAAAAGACCAATCTAGGATGAAGGGCTTAGACTTAACGACCAGACGTATGACAAGATCAGTGTAGGAGGAAAGGCGTAGACTTAACAAACACATTTATGAGTAGACCCATAGGAGAGGAAGTGCTTAGACTTCACTACTAGACTTATGAAGAGACCAGTCAGGAGAAAGTGCTTAGACTTAACGACCAGACTTATGAAGAGATCAGTCTAGGAGGTAAGGAGCGGACTTAACTAACATACCCATTAAGAGACCCACCGAGGAGGAAGGACTTAAACTTAACGATCAGACTTATAAAGAGTCACTTCTAGAATTCTAGGAGGAAGGGCTTACCTCTACGACCAGATTTATGAAGAAACTCACCTTGGAGGAAGGGTTAGACTTAACGAGCAGACTTATAAGGAGACCAGTTTAGAAGGAAGGGAATCGACTTAACGACCAGACAGAGTCAAGGAAAAGGGGCATAGACTTAACGTAGCAAGAGACCTCCCTCTGAGGAAGAACTTAGACTCAAAGACTAGACTTACAATGAGATCCATCTAGTACAAAGGGCTTAGATTTGATGACCAGACTTATGAAGAGACCAATCTAGGAAGAAGGGCTTATATTTAACGAACAGACTTATGGACAGACCCACCCAGCTAGAAGGACATATATATATAACGACTAGACTTATGATGAAACCAGTCTAGGAGGAACGGTGTAGACCTAATGGACAGACTTATGAAGAGACCCACCTAGGAGTAAGGGCTTAGATTTACGACAAGACGCATTCAAAGACCAATCTAGGAGGAAGGGCTTAGACTTAAGGACCAGACTTATAAAGAGACTCATCTAGGAGAAATGTCTTAGAATTAACGAATAACCACAAGAATAGATCAGTCTATGAACAAGGGCATATAGTTAACGACCACACTTATAAAGAGACCCACGCAAGAGGAATGGCTTAGACTTCACTACTAGACTTATGAAGAGACCAGTCTAGAAGGAAGTGCTTAGACTTAGCTACCAGATATGTGAAAAGTCCAATCTAGGAGGATGTGCTTCGACTTAACGACCAGACTTATGACAAGACCAGTTTAGGAGGAAAGGCGTAGACTTAATGAACAATTTACGAAGAGACCCACCAAGGAGGAAGGTCTTAGACTTCACTTCACTACTAGGTCTATGAAGAGACCAGTCTAGGGGAAGTGCTTAGACTTAGCGACAAGTCTTGTGAAAAGACCAATCTAGGATAAAGGGCTTAGAAGTAATGACCAGACTTAAGAGAAGACCAGTGTAAAAGGAAAGGCGTAGACTTAACGAACACATTTATGAATAGACTCATTGGGGAGGGAGGGCTTAGACTTCACTAGTAGACTTATGAAGAGACCAGTCTATGAGGAAGTGCTTAGACTTAAAGACCAGATTTATGAAGAGACCCAACTAACAGAAAGGGGTTAGATTTGACAACCAGCGTTATGAAGAGACCAATCTTAGTAATAACGAAGAGACTTATGAACAGACCCACAAAGATGAATGGAGTTAAATATAACGACTAGACTTATGAGGAAACCAGTCTGGGAGGAATGGCGCAGACTTAACGGGCAGTCTTATGAAGAGACCCACCTTGGAGGAAGTGCTTAGAGTTAACGACCAGACGTATTCAGAGACCAATCTAGGAATAAGGTCATATAGTTAACGACCATACTTATAAAGAGACCCATGTAAGAGGAAGCCGTTAGACTTCGCTACTAGATTTATGAAGAGACCAGTCTTGGAGGAACGGCGTAGACTTAACCAACAGATTTATGATGAGATCCACCGAGGAGGAAGGTCTTAGACTAATGAAGGGACCAGTCTAGGAGGAAGTGCTTAGACTTCACGACCGGATTTACGAAGAGACCAATCTAGGAGGAAAGGGCTTACAATTAACGACCAGACTTATAAAGAGACCAAACTAGGAGGAAAGGCGTGGACTT
This sequence comes from Margaritifera margaritifera, assembly GCA_029931535.1. Taxonomy (NCBI): domain Eukaryota; kingdom Metazoa; phylum Mollusca; class Bivalvia; order Unionida; family Margaritiferidae; genus Margaritifera; species Margaritifera margaritifera. The sequence continues at coordinate 4,518,365 of JAQPZY010001586.1, forward strand.
AACGAACATACTTATGAAGAGACCCACAGAGGGGGAAGGGCTTATACTTAACGACCAGACTTATGCAGAGACCTACCTAGGAGGAAGGGCTGAGACTTAGCGAGCAGACTTATGAAGAGACCATTCTACGAGGAAGGGAATGGACTTAACGACCAGACGTATGAAGAGATCAGTGTAGAAAAAAGAGCATATGCTTAACTACCAGACTTATGAAGATAACAGTCTAGGAGAGGGCCTTAGATTTAACAACCAGACTTATAAAGAGACCAACCTACAAGGAAAGGCTTAGACTTGACGAGAAGACCTATCAAGAGATCCACCTAGTAGGAAGAACTTAGATTTGACATACCAGACTCAGCATTCGTGAAATTAATGATGTCATTGACCCTTTATTTGACACTTTACATACCAGATTTGAGCAACAAAAAAGCAAAGTTATAAACTTGATGTTTGACTGGATTCAATATGCTCATAGATAGGTGTCAACCTCTCTTAAGAAACTCATACATAGATTTATCTGAATGGGTTAAGAACCAACAAGCTTGTATACACGTAGACAAGAAAGACAACAGTTTATTTATCTTTCTATGCCGTATAATCTATGTTGAAGAAACGTAGTAATCGATGTAATTCATTCAATAGATGTCCGATACAAATAGAAGATATTTTTAAATATTGGACGGAGAAGACATCGGAAATACACGCTCGCACGCACAGAGACACATACATACATACATACATACATACATACATACATACATACATACATACATACATACATACATACATACATACATACATACATTCATACATACATACATACATACATACATACATACATACACACATACCAACCTACCTACCTACCTACCTACCTACATACATACATACATACATACATACATACATACATACATACATACATACATACATACATACATACATACATACATACATACATACATACATGCATACATACATGCATACATACATACAAATAATTATTTGCAATGAAACAACATGTATTCATTACTTTACGACACAGAGCACCACAAGTTTATTTCAGAAGGAAACAAAATCATACAATAACTTGAATGTGGAATCTTGCTGTTGTCAAATATGTTTATAAAACGGCATATGAAATAAGTGAATTATTGTCATTGAGAGGTTTGAAAGAAAATGAAGTTATGCGACGATATTTTAAAGGTCCAAACTTATCCTGGAGAAAATTAATACTTAACACTGCTTGCGAATTTCCAAAATTAGTATATTAAAACCAAGTTTCTTTATTTTTAAAATATTGAAGGAATGTTTCATAAACTTTTGAAGATGCAGTTTTGGCGATGTCGGTAGATATTAAAAATAAATCAATATTCAAGCCAAATATAACTTTCTACACGAACAATATTGGCAATAGTTATATATTGGAGACCATTTGCGGTCGTCTAAGATATTCCAAATACGAATTATTTGTTCAAAATGCTAATCTAATATACGAAAAATTGCGGCGGTCGCTGTTATTCCAACAGCATAATATTTGAGTTCAACATCAGTATCTTCTGTAACTAATGTTTCGCGCAATATTTAGAAACAGAAGTTTTTAGCGTTGATTGCATAGTAAAAAAATATGTAAAAAAAAAATAAAAAACAATATTTATCTGACATTATGGAAATCTATGTTTTGTGTCTTTTTATTTTCTGACATATCTTGTTGACCAAAAATATGACGCCGGAAATGAAATGACAAATTTGAATATTGAGTATTTGTATTACTTCAAATTATGATTTTTTCAAGAATGAAAAAAAAAAAAAATGATTGGACATAATAGAAAAGAACATGTTCAAATGACGTTAAAACCAAGGATGCTGGTATATTCTGAGGTAAAACTGCATGAACCTATAAAGTAAATTTTGTGACGCATGCGTACTTCATTAAACTAGCTTTTGAATACTTTAGATTTTTCTGAAAGAAGCGTGTATTGAAACTGCTACACCACATCATGGTCAGGCTCAATTCTGTTTCCAGGAAACATGTATTGCAAAGAACATGGGAAAGACAAAAAATACCAATAAAAGAATTTATAGTCCTTACCTATTTATATTGGGAATTACTTTTGTAAATATCGATTTAAGATTGGATTGATATAAGTCAAAAAACCTCTTTTATAGATAAAGCAGTAAGCGCCCTTTACCAAGTTTCACATTTTATTGCAACCCTACCAACTTAACCGGATAAATGATTCATTGAATTATCAGAGTATCGGTGTATATTTAGCGATTATTGGATTGATTTGACAGTTACCAAACAAAATTTGCCAAAAAAAACGTTCGCTTGTTTTGCCATAACGTTTTGCAGAAACACAGATAAATCATGTCTGTTGCCATTGGAAAAAGGTTCAGGTTACTATTTTTTAAAAGAGGACGTTAGTTTAAACTACGTATTGACCTTTTGTCTCTCTCTTGTAAATGTTCAGATTTATTTCTATTTACTCTGTCCTTAGCGAAACAGGTGCGTGCATTTTCATGACAGATATATCAAATTTGTAGGTATTTTACAATAAAAACCATGCAGATACCGTTATGTTAAAAGCCTAGAATAATAGTATCCTCCGAAAATGTTAATCAATTAAAAAAATATGGCAAGTATACTGTTCAGCAACATATGGTTGATACGATTGACAATTTATTTGTTTGTTTTTTTCAATATTGAAAAAATATAACGAACTTCATTTAAACTACTACGACAAAGAATGACACGGAAACAAACGTTGTGCTTTATTCCTGTTTGTTTTTCTTGATTTTGTTTGTTTTGTTGTGTTTTTTTTTTCCAGGAAAAAATATTTGCTTGCATCTTGAAATATAATCAGTAACTCAGTCGATATTAAAACTACTGGTCCATATTGCGCGCGCTATTTTAAGAAATAACAAAAAATAATAATAAAACAAATAAAACAGGACGCAGATGTTTCAAGGCACAAGTTTTAAGTTTCACTCCAAAATATCACGTCATACAGAACTCATGTTTGTTTGCTTATTTGGAGGGAAACGCCATTCGTTAACAAAAACAGCTTTATTGTTTTGACGAGATGGAATAAGTCACCGATCTGCTACAAAGAATCTTAAGTATTAATATCAAGGTTTTTTTTCTAGGATAGATTTATCTTGGATAAATATTTGTAATGGTCTACTGTACGAATATTTTACTACCATAAAGTTTCAAAAGGACGGGAAACGCGTACACAAATGTTTGCAAATAAAGCACAACTATGGCATCCAACATAGATTCTCTTGGCTAAATCGTATACACTTATGTGAATGATTGTACGTGGTCCTTAAGTTGCCAAATGTTGAGGATGGTTACGTCGCATTCGAGCTAATAGATGACGTCACTATTATCACAATCATATTTCAAATATGTCAATAAAGCAGAAACTGATCGAAAGCATCATTTTTTCATAATTTTGGTCTCTTTCTCTCTCTCTCTCTCTCTCTCTCTCTCTCTCTATATATATATATATATATATATATATATATATCTTTTAATTCATAAATAATAGTAGTAAGAACTTAAAAGTACTAATATTAAACAAAAACAAGTGATAGCATATAATTTCTACAGTGACATACACTAGTATATGGAAAGGTAATATCAATTCTCAAACTTGCTTTCAGTTTGGAACCTTGTCTTGGAGCATATTTTTTTTGTATGCTCTTGAAACTAATCTGGGAAATTCCATTTTTGTAATCAAACCGTTAGTTCAATTTGTTTGGAACGCCCACTTGCTTGATTTAAAGATGTGTGCACTCAAAGTACAGTGTAAATACTACAATTACCCCTATTTCATGGTTTCCAACCGGATGCATACCAAGTTGTCAAAACCCTGAATAGAAGCAATTATTTCTGAACAAGATCGGGCTTGTTACAAACTGCTTTTACATTTGTTGATAGGGTTGTTTTTACTTAATCAACCTATTATGTGTTAGCGAATATAACCTGGCCCCAGTTTCAATAAACATCTCAAAATGCCTCCCCAGATTCATATAGTTGAATATCTTTCTTACTGCTTTGTTGGTAACAACGATTTTTGTTATAATATATTCGAGAAGCACCAGGGATTAAAATGCAGTCATAAAATCTTGAATTTTCTTTTAAGGTGTTCAACCTTATCTCTGCGGAAATTTCGAGGAATTTCTCCAATTTGAGGAATTGTTCCACTCTTTTCTTTAGGACAATACGGTTTCCGTGTGTTAACTTTCAAATCAAAAAGTGATTTTACATACTTTCCACTATCTCTCTATCTCTGATACAAATATTAATGTCGTCTACAGTATAATAAGTAAGATAATGTAAATTACCAGTTTGATAAAACAAAATTGGCAATGTTAATGAAACCGGGCCCTGAAAAGAGCGAATAACATGGATAAAGCATGTATTTAGTTAGCTATTGAGACCACTGTTAATGGGTAGTAGTACATAGTGTGGAAGAATTGTCCACGTGTTAACCTGAACTATCATATTCTCGTAGTTAGGTTTTTTAGGTAGTCATAAAATCAGATGATTAAAATAGAGATGCAAACATAAATGCGTCTGCTTGGTTTAAGTAACTCTTCTTCATACAATTCAATTTGTAATAATAAAGTTTTACGTTCTTGTCGCGCAATAAGTTTAGACAATTCTCCATCAATTCCTTTTCTTCATATCTTGTTGATGAAGTATTTTATAAAAACATGAATAACTATAAAATAAAATCCATAGGGATGATGGGAACGTATGTGTTCAAGTTTTGTACTAGTCTTTACGTTAAATCGTATAGACGTTTTGTAAAAAAAAAAAAAAAAAAAAAAAAAAAAAAAAAAAAAAAAAAAAAAAACAAACAATCTCAGACAAATATCAATAAAGAGACATAATTTATATAAATTCTGAGTGTAAATCTAAATCAGACGACCTTCAGTGACATACATGAGAGATATTATCAATGTATAGAAATAGCAAGATTACACAATAATTATTGGCACTCGATATTGGGCATGGGTTGTGAGAAGCAGATTTAGAAATGTTGCCTCTTTAATTTCTTTGCATATACCGACAATACTATTTGAGATTACAAATAGATTAGGCAACAGATTTTATGAACTTAGATGATTTTAGGGACAATAAAAAGACAGACCCAAATGCTTAGTTTTCAGCCCTGATTGAATATCCACAGTTATAGACCTTTAAGTCTTTTAATTTTCTATAATGCGGAACAGATATTAAAATAGCAGATATGTGATAGGATTTCTAGTTTACCTTATTTACTAAATCGTTCTCTCAATAAAGAACTTTAAATGGAAAATCTTCCTTCTATTCTTGGGACAACGGATGTATAAGCAATGTACACACACACACACAAACAAACACACACACACACAATATATATATATATATATATATATATATATATAGAGAGAGAGAGAGAGAGAGAGAGAGAGAGAGAGAGAGAGAAAGAAAGAAAGAGAGAGAGAGAGAGATTAGATTACAGGAGAAATAGAGCATTATTGAACATATAATTTTCCAAAAAAGTTTATGATCAATACCAGAGACTCGCAGAGCTTTTTAATTATTTTCTAGAAAGCTCCTTCAAATTCATCTAGAGATACCAAAAGCAAAGAAGTTAAACTTTGTCAAAGGAAGATGTTCATTTTACCGCAACCCCTTAACGTACGGTTAAAAATGTATGCACTATTTGATTTGATATTATAATAAACCTAGGTATGTGCTATTTGTATGTACGTCTCCGTTTATAGCTTTGTTATATTTTAGTTATTATTTGTTGATTATGGGGAGTCGATGTCGGGAAGATATTTCTCAATCCGAGTAATCAGCCAATTTATATGAGCAAACGCCACAATGTACAGCATTCACGAGACTTTGTGACAGCATGGATTAGTTTTGTATTGCATGGTGTGAAGGACTAATATTTGGCTTGGAAAGGCTTACTAATAAGTCATACAAATGTAAAAAAAAAACAAAAAAAAAAACAAAACATGCAGGTGTGAAATCAGAGTTTCGTGATGTTTGATGATTAGGTGATTAAGGGAAAATTATTTGTAGTATTCGCGCATTTAATAACCCTTCTGTTGACAACGACTGTTGTTTTTAGGTCCTTGGAAATATGGGAAACATGAACTATCAAGTCACGCTCACGCAGGTGTCTGATTCGCTCTGTGTGAGACCTCTTGCCTGTAACACTATTATTCCGAAACTGTGTCATGTAAAATGTTAACTGGACTTGACATATGGTCTGGACTTGAGTTGCAGATATCATGGCTTTTCTAAAATGTTGCTCAGGATATAATGTTTGCAACAAAAATATTCATCTGGTCCTCAATATATTTCACGCAGATAAGAACAAAAAAATATAGGATTATTGACTGCATCCCATCTGAGCAGCACTTGGAACTGATAATCACTCATATAAAAAAGGCTGAACTCAGTGATCTGTGCTATCACAAATCCAAACTGCTTCTGCTAGGAGTTATACAGTGCCTTTAATATGTTAATGTTCTATTCCGCATTAGCTACTTTCCTTCAATAAAGGTGCAAGCAAGGGATAGAGTTCAGGAAGTGCAAAATTAATGCATGCTTAATAAGGAACATGGATATTACTGATTACAGCTAATTTATACTAGCATAAGGTGCCCTCTATATTAAATAAAGGAGTGGTTGATCATGTGCTACTTATTTCTATACTAAATTCTTTGAACACTCGCTTTTAGAAACTAAGATGCTGACATTTCAGTGAATGGAAAACAGAAGTAATCTCCTAATATAGCGAACATTTTCAACTTCAAAATTTTCTTGATTTGAATTTTTATATTGACTTATATCCAGGTTCAATTTTTAACTCTCGAGGAAATTTCCAGATAAAGTCTACAAAATCCAACTTCATTTTTAAAAATAGAAATTGCAGATGAGAAAAGCTCAGTTGTTTCGTGTATCAATCAAACAGAAAGCTAAAAGGTAATAAGAACAATTTTTTTAACAAAGATCGCAAAGATATTTTGTATACAGAATATTTCCAAGGTTCTGCTTATGTGCCTCTTCAGTATCACCAACATGACGTCCATATTTTCTGGCGGAGTTTATCGTTATGTGCCTCTTCATCATCTAAAACACTATGTCGAAGTAATAAAGCGGGGCTTCTGGTTATGTGCCTCCTCATCATCATCAACAGAACTCCGAGGTCTTAATGCGGTGTTTCCGGTGATGTGACACTTCATCATCACAAACATTACGTCAATGTTTTAAAGCAGAATTTAGAATATATGGATATTTGTCTCTTCATCATCACAAAAAAACACTTCTATGTGTTAAGGCGGAGTAACTGGTTATGTGCCTTTCATCATCACCAACATTACGTCAGTGTCTTAAGGCGTTGAATCTGTATATCTTCATCATCACCAACATTCTAACAATGTCGTAAGGCAGTGTTTCTGTTTATGTGCCTCTTCATCGTCACCAATATCCCTTCAATGTATTAAACGGAGTTTCTACTTATGTTGCTGTTCGTTATCACCAACATTACATCAATGTCTTTAGGTGAAGTTTCTGGTCATGTGCCTCTTCATCATCACCAACATTCCTTCTATGTCTTATGGTGGAGTTTGTGGTTCTTCTACTTACGTTGTTAGAAGACTAAATGGCCTGTGCAACCACTACTAATGGTTGCAAACTTTTATGTGTTACTCTGTTCCTCAGAGCATGGTAAAGCTTAAGTTTACTTTGTTTTGGTAGGGGTTACAGTTTCATCTTTTGAAAGACAAACACTGCTTATATTTTTCGTTAACAATGATAAGTAATGCTACTACGTTTTGGCAGACCTCATTTGTGTTCATTCTCTCTTCCGTTTGAAGTTTTGTGTGACTTAGTCGCGTTCTGGTTTATATACCAGCTGATATTCGTTATTTTAAAGTGCAAATTAGGATGACAGTATTATAAACATCGCTTCATATTCAATAGTTTGTTGTTGAAACTAACTATTTGATTCATCTAGGCTGAATTTATCAAAATCTAATATAGGACTCATTCGCTAAACAAGCCGAATTGAACAAGAGCTATATCTACAAACACACCTAAACATAGAGGAAAGCCTGTATTCCTAAATCCCACATTATATCTTTGGATACATGATTATATTAATAAAATTTATATAGAAGGACATGCTAGATATTTATAATTTTTACAAATGAAACTGTACGCTCATCGATATTCACAAGTCAACTGGATATATATTTAGAAATAGAAGCCATATACATGAAATTATAATCATATATTGACACCGATGTACCAAACATAGAGGAAAGCGCTTATCCCTGGATCCTACATGATATGTTTGGATACATGATTATACGAACGAATTTTATATAGAATAACTCCAACATAATCAAATAGGTTAGAGAGTTATAATTCGTTCCGAGCAGGAATTGAACCAGTGCCCCAAGTGACGGCATCTGTCGTGTAGCTTTCATGCACCAGCTCCCTAACCCACACAGTCATGCGCTCATACCCAACAATAGATGGAACAAGGTAGAAGTTAACGACTCAAAGTTTACGACAACTCTCTAGTCAAGCGAAATTTTACACTTAGCAGAAACATACGCAAACAGGAACGCTAAATGCCCAAATCCAGCATTATTTGCTGAGATACATGATTATAGTAAACAAATTTATATAGAATAACACCCATATAATCAAACAGCTTAGAGAGTTATGATTCATTCCAACAAGGAATCGAATCCATGCCTCAAACAACGGTACATATCGTCTAGCTCTCATGCACCAGCGCCCTAACCCACATGGCCATGCATTCATCCCCCAACATGGATGGAACAAGATCGAAGGTAAGGATTCAAGGTGCACGAGAACTCACTCGTTAGACAAGCGGAATTTATCACGTATCCACAAACACACCCAAACTGAGAGATAAGCGCTTGTCTCCAAATCCCACGTTATATGTTGGGATACATGATTATATATACCCCTGCAGAGGTATTTCCTTTCAAATCTTTAAATGAAGAAATATGATGTTACATAATTGGATCTAATGATTCCTTTGACAGTTTAATTAACTTCAATAGAACCGACTGGTCTAAGCTCAAAATACAAAGAACATATAAAACTTATCGATAGAGAGTGCCTGAAATAAGACTTACTGTCGAAACTGAAAAGTGTTCAGTTTGATTAGATCACTGCAGAGATGTGGAAGTTGGTTTGGGTCATAAATAAAGTTTGAGTGCTAATAGCGAGTGGTATTAGCGACATGTATCAATGGATCTTTACAGACCTTTTCTCATTTTATATCTCTTCTAACTCATTAAGTATATCTGATTGTCCGCGTATTGCAAAATAATAATGAGTGTATTAGACAACTGAGCGCAGACTGTTCATAATACATATTTGTTCATCGCCTACACAAGTCCACAGTTGAATAAAAACGATCGATATCCAGACAGAGGATTTACCTTTAACCCTTTCTGATTAAAATGATCTTTAAACCGTGAAATTGTTATAATGCAAATTTTAATTATAAATGTGGAGTAATAATGTATAACTGATGCCTACAAATCTTTAGCGAGATATCAACAATCTTATACTTATGTTGCATAGCATTTACATGGCGATAATTTCACAAAACGTGCGTAATTTACAGGTACTCGCAAATCCGCACGTGAACCTTTTAGCGTGTAAAAAATACCCGTTTAACGACGTGTATGCAAGTTACAAGTGGTTATAATAAATACGCAAAACCCCACGTCACTTTAACACGCACGATATTTTCTGCAAGCCCTACATGTGTTACATTCCTTTACATTTGATGTAAACAAACATGATTATCACAATATCTCGTCAACAATAAAATAAAAATATAGATTAAAGCGAAGACAAGGTATTCCTAGTTAGAATCATAAGAATATATACAGACATGACTTATTTCACCGTGAATATGACGTTTAGTTTCATAAATAAGTAACAAGACAGGTTGACGTATCCGACTAGGAAGCATTAATGGTTAACATGTACAAAGAAACAAAGCCCAGGTAAATTGTGCTATTATATTGTATAGAGCGGTCTTATCCAACTACACAAAATCAATACTGAATGATAGTGTGTCACACATGTGTGCAATGGCTAAAATTAGTTACCTATAATGTATTTGAATGCAATCAGTTGCAAACCGAAACATACAAAGAATGCGAAAGTGATTCATTTGTTCTGACACTATAGCTGACATGATGATGATGAAAATGATAGTGATGCCGATGATGATGATGACGACGACGACGAAGTTATCGAGGGAAAAGAAGCAGCAGCAATAACAACATCAACAACATTACTCATCGTTGTCATCGTTATCATCGTCAACTCGATCTTGATCGTAGTTATTGTCATCATCTTTATTAGTTTTATTGTTGAGCTTGGTACCAATATTACAAATACTAGTTGCAGCTCGTTGAAAACAGTATATTCGTTTAGTCATCCTTTTTTGTATATAATGACTAGACGTTGTTGGAGAGTGTGGAGTATTTTTGCAACTTTCGACTTCAAGGAAAGTGAAATGAATAAGGACTTGTGTAGAAGACCTTTGAAAGATTGTTGACAGTCGCATAACACACACACACACACACATACACACACAAACACACACGCAGACACACACAGTAATGATAACGTAATGAACCTCAATATTAAGAGGTTATAGCACGTCATACTAGATAGATTGAGAATATTGTTTCAGTGTTGTGAAAAAACCATGATGCATGGTTCTGATCCTCTTCAGAATGTATACCTTAAGAAAGTTTTAATATTATACCATATATTCCAACTTTTAAAAAAGTCGGCAGGTGTAGGATTGACAGATCATAGGCCAAGTGTCACCAAAGTCACCAGGTTATGTGTCCGTTTGTAGTTACACATAGCTAATGTTTAAAAACATTAAAAACAACATGACCTATATAAAATTTAAATACTTTAGGGATTCTATGGAACAGTCCCGAAATGCTTTACTTGCTCGGTATGAAAGATGTCATCAAATCGCCAAAAATATGGATTTCGTTTTTGATATTCGTCACAATATTTTGGGAAGTTGAAGAATATTACATGTGCCCAGTAAATTATTCAACCTGGCCCGAATGACCGCTCGATCTCTCAGTGAAACAGATCCATATATATATATATATATAGATAGATAGATAGATAGATAGATAGATAGATAGATAGACAGACTGCCAGATAAATATATAAATCAATCGAAGGAGAGAGTGAGAGGATTAAAAAATAATCAATCCAGTTCTAAATCTTGTGTTTTGTGATTAGTCTAATACAAACATGTTCTGTAATAGGGGAGAGATCAAACTCAATGTTTTATTTGGTCAAGTCAAGTAAAATTCAACCTGGTACGGCCAAAATAGAAGCGGCAATGACAATACAAGAAGTGGCAAATTTCCAACTTTACACGTTACTTTCGTCTTTCGTGATGGGTTTTACCACACGGGAAACATTGTTTTGCTGCCACATGAACTACTGATGCACTTCACGTTTCTTTGCCTTTACCTTCTTTTTGTTTCTGTTCTCGTAACACAGATTTAAGGAAATAACGAATTTAGCCCAATATAGGTAAAACGTTGCGAGCGTAAAGAAGGTATTTACTGTATATAACGGAATGGTATACTCTTTTGTTTCTGATCCCAAAAATATTAAAGTCCTTTTATCAAATATTGTTGAAATGTATGTTCTTTTTCGTGTAATATTAATGTAGCCATATCTCGATAGGCGTTCCATTTAAAAGGGGAAGAATGAAGTTCTGATTCTTTTCACTTCGAGTTGTCGGTTGCACTTTGCAACGACCGTCTCATCAGTTTCATGTTTCTCAAGTACATCTTGGATTACATTTTGATGACGACATTGGCTTCTACTCGTTAACAAACTTGTTTACAATTTGGTTTGATTCGTGTGCTGTTCTATGTAACAATTTAACACAAACACGAACAGGTCACCCTTTAGTTCCTTTTAAGTAAAAAATGAAACAGAGTCACTCACAATCAAGGGACTGAATAGATATATTTTGCTAAATGGTGAAATTTAAGTTTTACGTCAATCAGGGTCTGAGAAAGTTTAACATCACCTTAGGGAAATGTGAAGGAATGTATAGCAAAGTTAAAGGTTATTGATTTGTCCAACTCATAAGGCGTGATTGTAAGGCTGTTGTTGAGCTATCAGTTACAAGTTACACTTTGTATCCAAAGTACTTTCTTCCTCCAGGTCATATTGATTCTTACAGGTTTCTGACAATTACCCATAACCGATAAAGTACGGACTTACGCCTTGGAAAACACACTATTTCATCATAAAACAATCGTAGCCACGTCAGTGTAACGATGACCTAATGTGAAAAATATTCACATACGCATGCGCCAAGCAGCAATGAAATTTCAGGTGAAACATTGCATGCAGTTATAAAACAACTGTACACCATACTTTACTGAACAAAAGGCATGCCTAAAAGTCATCATAACATTTTTGATAAGTTTTACCTCCAATATAATAAATTAGTAGTCTGATATTATATATTCAAGTAATTATGAAATAAAATAAGATGAAGTAAGTTTGAATATTTTTTGTGATGAACATGTACTAATACATTAAATATGGCGAATATAATAACGATAATACATCTGCGGTTTTGGACACGATACCAAAATATCCGATGTTTCTGACTCTGTCATAAAAAAACAACAAAACAACAAGGTGCATGTTTCTAGAGTAGATACTTACCTTCTATTCATGTGTTCCATCTTTTAGCTTCAACTAATGACGTCCGAATGTCAAGTTTTTATGGATACGCACTTTTGAGTTTCAGTCTCTTGGCACAACAATTTATTGAAGGAAGTAATACATACTTCAAACCTATGTAAAAGTATACCTTCTTTCTCTTTCCTGAAGTGCTATATTTGCTTCGAGATTATTCCTGATGTGTAATTCTTTTCATTTTGATACATGAAAAATATAGATATTTGTATTGCCAATTTAGTTTTTCTTTGTTTGATTGAGTACATAATCTATCTGTTGAATTACTGAATCACTATATCAGACCCAATAAATCCTAATTTAGGACTATTCAAGTAGATTCGTTACCATTTTTCAGAGACCGCTTTGTAAACGTTCTTGATGTTTTGAAACTTTTGGTCCCCATCTTAACTGATTAGTTTTTCTTTCCGTATATATTTCCATAGGTGTTTTCATAGGGAATCTAATAATCGGAATTTTAAACTTCAAGAAAACGCAGATACTTTGCAGATATTTCCATAATTACCACGGAGTGGAATAAACATAGACTATTCTTGATAATGGTCTAGCAGGCCATAATTTATGGAGAGTAATGACGTGCGTTTGCGATACTCCTAATGGTATTTTCACACGCAAAATTATTTACCACATTTATTCCAGTGTCGCCAAATTTCTGTTCAACTAATATGGCGATGTCCCAAGACTTCCTGGTTTTCTCCCCACTGGAAGTAGTCTTCTATCTGAAAGCCTTTCAATCTTCTTATATTTTTATCCTGATAGATAGTCCTCCTGATTTGAAATGAAATATACCACGCAAGCATCCATTTATTTTGGATTGGCATGTTGATCGTACATATTACCACACGCAGCCTGTCGTCTCGTCTGCCTGCCGTCAGTGTTTGCCGATCTATATCTATCCAGCTATTCCGACAGGGTCATTAGATGCTTGACATGAATTTCAGCTACTCGTTAGTAAAATACAATTTTCTAATATGGAGGCCTCCCAGGCATTTTTTTTGTTCACTAGATGTACAGAATATGATATGACACTAGTTTTATGAATTGCATAAAATCACAATTGTTTCTCCTGGTCCGACTTTCATTCGCCTAAGAACAGTAAAGCACAGAGGAAACACCGCCGATGGGCACACTTTCGATTTCTTTTGATACATATAATGGAGAAGGTGGATGCATTGCTAGTTTATCGATCAAGGCCACATCTGGCAAAAGATTGAAGGAAGGGATATGTGAATTTATATTAAGGATGCATTGTACAAATATGAAATATTGCTTTTGCTCTTTGATTACAGCTCGGCAAATCATACCCATGAATTTGATAAAGCTTATTTTTTCTGCTGTATACATCAGGCGAATGATTGATCTAATAAAAATATATTGTGCTGTTTATAGTAATGCAGCAGACTTTTGCATAAACTTGCAAAAGACAAACAGAATAAACATAATATTCTAAAAATATATCAAAACTATTGGAAACGACTTTTGCATGATATAAGTTTCAGAGAAAAGGCTTAAGTAGGCATTCATTTGACTCCTGAATTGACAATGAAGGAACTTTCGTCTGATACATTCGAATATTTCCTTTCTTTTGAATTCTAAAATCATCTACAAGACACTACTGACAAAGGAGATCCAAAATGTATCTGAGAGAATTAGCGATGAGTTACACAAATTATTAATGACTAAAATGTTTCTAAGCGATCATTTTAACCCCTTAACCAGGTAGTAGGTTTCACTCGATAATTTACATGTTAAAGTAATATGTAATCCTTATTTTAGATACCGGTAAATGATATTATTCCCGATGTAGCACATCAAAAGACAAATTCTCAAGTTCCGATTGGATATTTACAGGGATTTTGTTTACAAGAGTATGCATTTCATCTGGATTCCGCGATTATATACCTGGCTAATATAATTACTGTTGTTCCAGCTGGTACTACTGCCTCACCCCGATGTCATATAATGCTACATGAAGTCATGTGAAATACTAAATTTATTATTGCAATATTCCTTTGGAACTGTTCTCATACAGTATTTTCTGGTGAGGTACGATATGACACAATACCTACCAGACAACAATATAGGTGCACAGTTCGCATAAGAGAATGCAATATAATAATAGTGGTGACAGTGAAATAAGGCAAGGCGTGGAGGACATCTAAGTCACAAAATGGAAAGAGAAGTTTGATGTTCAGGCATTAGCGCTTTCAAACAAAGATCTTCCATTCAATATTTTTCGTTTCCATGTATGCCAATCATTCGATTTAATTGGATCTGATATATTATCTATCAAAGGGTTCATAGGTTTCAACCTTTCAATCACCAGAGCTTATTGATTCCTCTGTGTCATACTGGGTAAACCTGTAAATCAACCTTTTCATGTTTGTTGTTTTTTTTAAATATTAGTGTGATCTTTTGTGCTCAACTTCCAATTAATATATTTGTCGTTAGAAGCATGGATTATGTTCAACAAATGAAAGAGAAAATATAAAATTAGCATATCGATGAAACAAATGAAGCTCGTGTATGGTAGTAAGATAGGGATTCGAAGGTACTCATGCGTGATGTGTCATACAAATAAAATTTCACTCTAATAATATTTGAGGTTTGTTTTAAAGCTGAACATATAAACGTAACTATGTTGGTTGAAATGACTGACAAGCCACTTGCCAAGTAACAGAGAACATTATTAACAGCCAGGTGCTGAAGAGAACTTTGTTAGCAGCCACGTCCTTACGAGAGCTTTGTGTATCATCAAGCTTTGACAGACAATTTGGGTTGAAATACATTTCGCACTCGTCATCCTCACCTCTGCACTAACCATATATAGGAATCGTCCGTAATTTAAAAGTTAGTTAGTTTTTTTTTTTTTTTAAAGATATTTTTTAAAAATAAATGGATAACATAATTCAATAAAGATAGGTATTTGTAGGTTTGCAATTTGTGTGCTAGAGATTAACATAACTATTCTAAACGGTAACATAATTGCGCCACATGGAAAAATGTGTCCACCTTAACTTGATTATTCACCGCGATGGCTTTCTCATCCGTGGAGAGACAGTTGTCCATTACTAAAACTATAGTATAGACTGACGTAAACTTCCTCGCTCACAGATTGTCTCCAGAGAGACAAAATGGCATGCATCATTATTAAGCAAAGTCCAGTACTTAACTCCAAAAACAGAACTGTAGTGTCGGCAATATTTACAACTAAGAGTCTTATGAACTCAGCGTCTTCGGAAATTACAATTTACGGTTGTGCTCTGTCTACAACATTATCTATGAAATATATAGATGTCATTGGTGTCTAGACTGATAACACAATCTCTGAGGATATTTTAAGAACATCAATTTAGTTCCTTTGTAACATATTTTATTGAAATCCACATATGAATATTTATTATTATAAATTTAGGTTGTAATATATACAGGATGATTTCTATTCAAAACACAAGATAGACAGATATAAAGATGATTACATAGAGATATGTAGGTAGGTTGGTTTGTTGGTTGAGTGACTTATTGATTGATTGATTGATTGATGCAACAAATGCATCATCATAATTTAATGATTTCCGGGTGAAAAGGTTTCATTTTATTCTAGCATAAATAAGATGATAAAACTAAATAGAAAGCAGATCTGAGAAGTTTTCTTTAAAGAAAACGCACAAAAATGACAGAAAAGGGCAAAACATATCGAGCACATTTTTTTCAGTTTCATGTTTGAACATAGCTGACACTTCTCCCAAGGTAACGAAAGCCTCTTTGCATGACCCAGTTTTCTTTCTAACTCAGTCGGACTGCACATACCTGTTATTTGGTATTGATCATCAGCAATTTAGCGGAAATATCTCAATTTAATTTGGGATGAGAATGAAATGTGTACCGCGTATTCTTTGGAAAAGCAATATGCAGTCGTCTTTTAAAAATGACCAGCTAAAGTATTTATCGACATTGAAGACACGGGTTATTCTAAAGACTTTCCTTTGTCACAATTATTGCTCAATATCTCCTAAATAATGTTCCTGGTGTGTGACATCTTCAACAATATTGTTTATCTGAGCCGAACGCTCTTTATGGCATTTCGTTATTCATATTTGTTCGACCATCTTTTCGCCTAAAAATCAATTCACCTATTTCCCGTAAAAAGTGATATAGTAGTGTCTATTGGTGCCATATATGACATTTTTCGTTGAAGAACTATTTGTTAAACTTCCAGCTCAGGTCCATTGGGAATAATTGTACACTGAAAGCTTTAACACATCCTGGTGATATTGACACTGGTTTTGCGGCACTATCTCCTCGCGAGCTGCGAAGGAAAATAGCTTCAACACCTGTAGGGTTATTCAAGTACTGTCAAGTAAATCAAATAAAGTCTTTTAATTCAAACTGATATATTTGCCAAAGTCTTTATTTGCTGTGAACTGAATGTTAGCAGTTGTCAAATTAATGGAAATTTGTGAAAAATATATGATTATGTATTTTTGATAATATTTTCAGCTTAAGCAAACCCTTTTGAGAGAGAGTAAAATGTTAATGTTAAAGGTTGATTTAGATTCTCTAAACGCATATACTATCACACACCAGGAACATTATTTAGGAGATATTGAGCAACAATTTTGACAAACGAAAGTCTTTAGAATAACCCGTGTCTTCAATGTCGATAAATAATTTAGCTGGTCATTTTTAAAAGACGCCTGCATATTGCTTTTCCAAAGAATACGAAACAAATATAAATAATATCATGTGTAGTCGATCTTTCCTGACGATAAAACATTTATTATAAAGTTCTAAACATACATAAAATTGTCAAATGAGATGTAAGTATTGAAAGAGACAGAAACTTTACGACGGGTACATGTTTTCTGGCGTTTCCAGATCTGAAGACAAATCGTGTTTTAAAGAATAAGCAGCAGAAGCAAAATGTGCTAAATCATACCATTGTCATAGCATTGTCCCTCCAATCCGCTCCCGCTAGACCAATTAATTACATGAGAAGATAATTCTAAATTTCCAGATTGCAAAACGTTCGCGAAGCAAATTGATAAAAGCGTGAAATCACGTTCGAGAAGCGACCAAACAAGACAATACTAACGACTGCTATCACGGTCTTCAGAAGTGTGGAATGAGGGTTGTGTGATTCAGAGAGATAATTTATGTTGTTGCTTACAAGAGCTGATTCAGTTTTTAGATGATGAGTGACAGGTTTCTATTTTTTGACAGTTTAAACATTCATGAGGGTCTATTTTCAGCTTTTTTTCATTTATAAAGGAAGAGAAGATATTTTAAAATATTTTAATAATGTTATATTTTAAAGATTAAACGCATCGTACTGATGAGGAAAATTCACGATTAAAAGCAATGCCATCGTAAAGTAAAACCAATTAAAACATCAAGCTATCCATGCATCCATCAGCCCAACTGCGAGTGATCCATCGATCAATTACATAATTTGCATCTTGCAACGAAGTCATTTGTCTATATCTATCTCTGAAATCAATATAAGATGGCTTAAGTAGAAGGATTTATTGATTTATTGGCACTGACAAATTCCCGAGTTGAGCCGTCTCAAGATTTCATTGACACTGAAAATCTAACAACTTTAATTTTTTTTCTCTGAAAATTTAGATATTATCATCCTAATAAATATGAATTGATAGAATAAAATCCAAACTCTTTCAGGAATACGTATGTCAGTTACCGCTTCCGATTTATTAATCAAACATATCCAGTTCATCTATCAAGGTTTTAATGCAGTTCGACATATAAAGTGAGATAACTAATGTACCTATATTTCATCATGGGTGGGCATTTGAATCAGATCAAAAACAAAGTTTAGTGTTCATCTAAAATAAGTATCCGATCACGTCTGACTTTTTACTGACAAAAATGACGTTACTAACAATTGTGATTTTGAACTAATACACATTTACAATAAAAATTTTAGTTTTTCTTTAACAGAACACACCTTTATGTCATACGGAGTCATGACCTTTAAATACAGACATGAATTTAATAAGATATATGTATGAACTAAATTTGTATGTCAATCGTAGCTTTTTGCCATGTTATAATATTAAAGCTTGGTACGTGACGTAAGCAATATTTTCAATACATGTTTGCCAGTAACATTTGTTGTATAGTCTCTGAAAGAGGCCCATTATAAGACAAAAATCCATACTTCTGAGCATTCTTTTTGAAGGGTGTGGGTTCGAATCCTGGCAAAGTTTCATCCCGAGTTGGCTACTGTGGTGTATCGCTGGGCAAGGCTGTTGAAAACTCTAGAGCAATCATACTGTAACATAGAAACAGCTAGAATAGAGGGTGGAGTGAGGGGTGGGGGAAGAGAGACTAATACACATTAGATATGAAGCTACCTCTAACACTAGGTGAATTACATGATTTGTAGTATTTTTGTAGGAAAAATATGGAAAGGCTTATAACTGTCATGAAGCAATGAATTAAACCTAACTGAATTCAAACATTTTATGGCCTGATCAATATGACAGTAACTTAAGACTCCGAAGATAAATTGCTTTATTAAGCTAATTAATTTGAACTTCTTGCCCCTGAGACTTGTTCTTCGTTTAGGTAAGGAAAACATTTATAAGTGCACTCATAGAGGACTTCATGACATAAAAAATTTAATATAACATATTTATAAAATAAGCTATGTTCCGACCTATTCATTCATTCCATCTTTATTCAGGTAATTTAATTAAAACAAATACAGTAATAAAAAAGAAATGCATTTAAGTTTACCTTTGGCACGAATATTATATGCTGTATTCGTTTATTAAATTTTGTATATCTATCTCTTGCGCAAAAATAACATCGACACATTGTATTTCAATAGTCAATGCTGGACATTATGTCGGTTTGTTAACATTTTAAACACGTGCTTGAAGAATAATGTTATAAATTCACCCTAACACTGCACTTTTAAAGCGGTATTACTTTCTTAAATTCCCAGTCACATTTATGCTCCCAAGTCGGCACTTATTTGTGGGCATTGGTGAATGTGGAGTAAATAAGGCGAGCAAATGTTCTTGTGGAACATTTCGAACGACAGCAGTTGCTGATTTTGAGGTAGACATTATGCCCTTACTTAGAAGGTTCGTTGTCAATTTAAAATTTTGTTTTCCATTTTCATCTCATCCAATCAATGGTTGAGCTACAGGAGACTTTAAAAAAATCCAATAACATTTGCAATCAAAGAGGACATATTCAGCATCTTCATTAGCGTTAAAAAGAAGAAAATATTTACACTATCTTGAAGATTTTGCTTTTCGTTTACTTTCCTTTGGAGTTTTGTGATGAAGTCTCTAAATTAGAAGACTCAGCAGGCTTTGCGATGTCGGTATAATTGACTGAAAATAACAAGTTTAAAAGGCACACACTATGCGCCACACCTGCAACCGTGTTTACTGTACACAAGGTTTGATGTTTGAAGTATGACCAGCGGCGGATCCGAGTTGGGAAGTGGGGGGGAGGGGGGGGGGACGGAACAGTCGCGCCAGACTCCCATTCCCAAAATAATGAGCGCCGAAATGTTTCCTAGACGTCAGTAAGTTTTCTTTACAGTTAGATGGTAAACATTTTGCGCTGCAAACGCTTACAATACAGGACCTTGCGGGGACTTCGCCTCCTGGGCCCCCATATTGGGAACCATCCCAGAGACACCTCGGATATTTGTTTAAGCTCCCCCTAGACGATATTTCTGGATTCGCCCCTGGTGACGCACATAGCCGAGTGGTCTAGAGGGTCCATCTCTGAAACCTTAAATTGTGCGACCGAATCTACATGTTGGTAAGTTGTTATACCCCATGCGTTGCTGAAACATCTAGTCTCAGGATCAGAACTAACAACTACAACAACAGTCCTCTTGTTTTCCATAGATCTATCTGAAATATGATGCAGCCAATTCGATCCGTGCTACATATCATATTATTAGGTAAAAATTGATAAGGTCATGCATTTTATACAAAGATGAGGAAAAGAAATGTTGATACCTCTAAAACACAATTGATTGTGCTTCCATAATAATTACATATCAGCCTGAATGCAGCTATACACAACCCTGAGATCATACGATCTCAAAATATGGCCCCATCATGAAAACATTTAATACGTTACTTACCGTGTCCAATTAAATGGACTAGCTAAATCACATTTTAAAATTGCAAACTCATTGAAGCTGGTCCTATGATAATATTACTGTAGACGGTAATGGACCAAGCCTAACATTTCTAATGGATATATCTTTTTATAAAGGATTTTCCTTGACGACAACTTAAACACAAATCTAAAAACAAACAAAAACCCAACCAAAACAAAAAAAATTGAAGTAACTTTATAGGCTCAGTGTATTGTACAGAGAGAGAGAGAGAGAGAGAGAGAGAGAGAGAGAGAGAGAGAGAGAGAGAGAGAGAGAGAGAGAGAGTTTCCTTCACATTCCAATCGGCATCAGTTATTTGAGTCTTGGTCACGCCGTACCTAAATCCCAGAGGGAACATCCAAAATGTATGAGAGTATCAGAGACTGTCAGAGTCGTAGAGTAAGTGTTCGGATTATTAATTTTAACGGTAACGAAAGTTATGTTTTAATATTTAATACGCGTTTCCTTCAGCATCCACCATAGATCATTTTTGAGATTTTGTGGTACGCATTAAGTGAAATATCCATACCACACCTTTATCATAATGGATTCGACCTAGATGCTCAAAATGATCAAAATCAAATACATTTTAGAAGTAAAATCAAAATAAGATGAAACTCGTTATATCTTTGAAATTCATATTAATGGTTTCTAAGAAATGTATCTCCACTGTAAATTACTCAATCGATCAAAACGCTCATCTAGCTTATCTAATTTTATCATGCTGTCGGATGACAGAGAAAATAAAGATAATCATGCTTCTAAAAACGGTTTCTAAGCGGATGGTGTCAGAACAACCAAAGCCTGAAGAGAAGTAATTAACTCTGAACAAGTGCCGCTTTACCGTTGATTGGCCTTACAGGGCTTCATTAATCTTTTTGCGTGTAATCAAGGACCTAATATAAAAGAAAATAAAGTAAAAATAGAGAATATGAACTGCTGCAACTTGTACTTGATTTATACTCTGAGAGATCTAATCTACTCAGACAATCACAAAACATTTTTGATGTGGTTGTTTTTGTCGTGAAAAGATGTCCATGTCAACCTGATTTTGCGGGAAGATTTACATTTCATCGACGAAAATACCAAAAAACATCTTTTAAGGATTTATATTTTTTGAGAAGAAAAGAAAAAGAATATTCAAGAGAATGAAAACGTCCAGTTTTTATATTATTTGCGAATTGGCAAGCGGTACGTAATTGTTATCAGTTGCACACGAATAATCCGCAGTGATGATTTAATGGCTATGTACAAGGCTTATGATTTGATGTCCAAACAGCTGTACAATGATACTAGTCCCTATGGATGATTTGAAGAGGGTATATAATAAATTGGACACATATTGAAATGTTGCTTCTCTCTGTTCAGATATATTACTACTCTAATTAATTTCCTTATATATTTCCTTCCTTTTTCTACATATGTTTTATGAAATCCAGTGCATTAGTTATACGATCAGATGCACCTATTTACATTAGGTACTAACCTGGATACTAGAGCCGTGCAGCGCCTTGTTGGTCGCGATGCGAGACATATCACGACATTAAGTGGCTATGCAATACATAGCAGGATATGTATCATACAGTTAGCAGGCGATGCAATACATCGTGTGATACAAGGAGTGACGATACAATAAGTATATAACGATACATGCTCCTACATTGTCCGTTTGTCTTTGCATGTAGTGTCTATCTTGCTGTGATGGTATTTTAAGTGTCCGGTAAGGTTACTAATATTACTTGAATATTACTGTTTTGCAGAGTCTGCATATGGTTTTGTTACTAAATGTACAATGCTTTTGTAATTATTTGATACGCGGGATATTTTCAGATGGGAGGGATGTACGTTTGAGATTTCTTCCGTCATATTGGCATTACATTTACTCTAAAATCTTTTACATCTTAATTTGTAGTAAAGTAGAAATGCTCAAGATATTATTTATTTATCATTTTACATATGCATATCCGACTAATAGATTATTCAGTTGTTTTGTCACTGAGACTGATGGTATCTCTTGCTGAGTAGGGGGATCAGTCTGATAACTAATGTCGAATCTCTTCAGGAATTTCAACTCGGGGTTCTTTTTTATACATTATTCTTGGTGACCATTTAAACAAAATTTGTGCAGGTTCTAGATGGGTTATTCTGGAAACTTGCGTGTATCTGACTCGGGTAACATTGCAACTATTGTCAACGTAGGTGTTAAATCTGCATCAGAAAACTGAAATGAATTGTTGGACGAAACATTTGTGCTCACAAATCCTTTGATTTTCAAAGTTGTGCTTACTACCATAGCAGCAAGAATCACAACTTAAAACAGCTGCGTAATGATAATCGCAATGAAACGCAAACATTTTTAACACATTCTGTTGAAAGCTAAACGCAACAGTTTGCTGAAGTTGCACACAAGAACTAATTATCCTAGCAATGGCATACCGGTTATATCCAGTTTAACATAATCACAAGACTACGTGACCAGTCTTGCATGTCTTAAAGTTGTTGGTGATTTAAGCTACATTATCATAGGGGTATTGTTTTAATTTGGTATTTAGTTGCTAAAACGTAAGCACAGCCCTGAAACTTAAAACAAATTTGCAAGACAAAAATGTCTCCTCTATCAATAATCTAGCGTGTTCTGATGCAGACGTTCGTACCAACGATGCAATTAGCTCAAATACTAACGTGGTCAGTCATACCGCACACATTTTTCCCGAATACCCTCTTTACAACTTGCACAGGGATTTTGACGACGGTGAATAATAAAAGTCCAATAAAAATAACCCGAATTGAAATCCCTGAAGGGATTAACATATGTCAATCAGATGGACACTACGACACCAAAGAACAATGCCGAAATCATCAAATCGTTTCTTGAGGAGACGTAAAGCTCTTCAAATTTCTTTCTAACTCATTAACTCAACGTTAATATATATATATATATATATATATATATATATATATATATATATATATATGTATATGATAGATAGATAGATAGATATATTGGGGTGCTTCTACTTCGATGTATTGCCACACTCGCGATGCAGTGTGCATTGGAATATTCCAGCAGTAGTACAGATATCGATGCAGTATACCGTCTCAGAAAATATCGAGATGTGTCTGCATCGATGAATCTTCACGCCTCTACTGGATACAACCTGTCACACATGTTTGCTTCATCGCCCTACGCAAAAGGCAAGAGGCATAACTTAATAACGTTGTATTTTCTGTTTAGATTTTAATGCTGCTTTCTATTTAATGCATGTAACATTCTTCACTGGTTAGTACACATCCAGGATAAAAATCAGAGAAAAAATAGTAATGATTTTATTCGGGACTACAATGGGATGCAATACCAGCTGGATGACCCAGTTATTGTAGTGATATCTCCATGTTGCCGCTACTCCCTACTTCTCGTAAGATAATGCTTTGATTGGCGTTGAGGTGGCATTTTTCCAGTGAATTATGTTGAATGAACGAGCGAAAACCACGAATAAATAAATGAATACATATTTGATACGAAATAGATTTCTTTTTTTCTTAGTAAATAAACTTGAAAACAGATCACGATATGTGCAATGGTGTAAGCAGTTGAAGAAAAAACGTATTTTAACCTGAAACTCTGCAACAAAAAAAGAAAAAAAAAAAAAAAAAAAAGATCGATTTACTTGGTTACTTAATCAAAAGAAAATACGTGTATGCTTTCGCTAAATCAGGTTCAACGAAACGAGGTAAGTGATGTTTCATCTCATGTCAATGATATAAGGATCGCTTGAAAAAAATATCGCGAATCATTTATCTGAATAACGATATCACTACTCTTAAAGAAAAGTTGAAACGAATGCTACTTTTGTTATCGTCACTATTATGTCATGTGCTAGGTAAGTGTGACCATATTGCCTTCCAAGCATTTATATAAAAAAAAAACAATTTATCAGTAACGTGACCATATGCTGCATTAGAATAGCAATCTTCATAGAGAACAATGGAGTTTTGTAACCTATACGAATAAAATAAAATAAAATATTTTTAAAAAAAAGAGTGCATTGTTCAAACCTGTGAATGGTCTTCAAACATTATTTACTATACCCACAAAAATGTAGCATTCTTCTCGATAAATTAATTTTAATAGTGAAGTGCGATTCTTGTCTAGAGAAAAGTGAATTTTAAGAGAAATCTCGACTTCGTCTTCTCAAGAACGAGTTAAAAGACAAGGTTGGCTAGGATAAACATTGTCTATTGGAGAGAGAGAGAGAGAGAGAGAGAGAGAGAGAGAGAGAGAGAGAGAGAGAGAGAGAGGGAGAGAGAGAGAGCATTTTATCTAACGTTGCTTTAACAGATAATTTCATATCCCCAAATTATATCTGACATTTCTTTTTACTAGTACAGGAATACAGTTTCTAGATGTAGATTACAATAATTGCAAGAATGAACGGTAGCTACTTTTGAATGGAGGCTTTGCGTGGTGTTTTTGTTCGACAGAGCAGTAAGACATGTATTTTCTAAGCCGGTCGTCCTAAAGCGAACACAATATAAACTTTCAAAATAGCTGAGAAGCCACAAATGTTCCACTAATTATAGGACATGGAGAGAACACAACATGTATTTACTTATTTAAACAACTACAGCTGGTGCTGGTTTTGTCCTCGCGTGTTATTGATACATATTGTTATCAGCAGCAGAATATAATTGAAATTAGATAATGAACAATTATCAGGTGACATAATAAATATTATTGTATATTGTATAAAACATAAGTTTAAAACGTTACGGAGTGTAATTGTTATTTAATAACAATTTCACGATGGACCGTACGGTAGTTTCTAGGGTTGCCCTCCGAGCGAAACCTTATAAGATTATCATTACTTGATAATCCTAGGCATGTGCACAGAGAATGTGAAAAATGTCCATTACCAAGAAATATGTCCCCAAGTGAAAATGTATAACTACCAAAAAGCTATGCGCCTTCTTTGAGGAATTATGACTGCTAAACAATTGTATCTGTACCTTTTAATAGCAAACATATAATGAAATACAATCATTATGAAATTTAGACTACTTAAAGTTGTTTCGTACAAAATTAGTGGAAAACGACGATTTGGTCTAATTGGTTTCATTACAGAAAACTTAAAGTGTGCTCCTTTTAGTGCTACAGAACACCAATAACGATTTTCGTTATACTTGTGTTTTATTAAAATGTACGTGCATTATCTCTGTCATTTTTCTGACATTTCACCAAATTTCCTCTATTTCTACTTGTATCAATGAAAGGTACTGGCGACAAGTTTGTGACATTTAATCCGTTTCCGTGCATGGAGTTATAT
This sequence comes from Margaritifera margaritifera, assembly GCA_029931535.1. Classification (NCBI taxonomy): domain Eukaryota; kingdom Metazoa; phylum Mollusca; class Bivalvia; order Unionida; family Margaritiferidae; genus Margaritifera; species Margaritifera margaritifera. The sequence goes on from JAQPZY010001586.1 coordinate 4,544,694, forward strand.
TGGGCGGGTGACCTAATTTACTGAGATAAAGAAATTTCAGTCTTGAATCTCACATCACGTTCAATCTTTGCTTTTATACTGGAAATTTATACTATAATATGTTGTCTGAGTGAAAAATGCAAAGTTAGGACTTATACATTTTCTTAGTATCACTGAATGAAGACGATGTCAGACAAAAGAAATTTAACTTTTCCACTTTCCACTGATGTTGAATATGTATTCATCATTGATGTCTCTGGTATTTGAGCTTAGAGTTACTGACGAGCACGTGACTGGATAACATCGATTTCAGTAAAACATGATTGAATAGCCAGTATTAAAACAAAATTAGTCATGGAGATTTACTAAGTGACTCCTCTTAAGTGATTAATAGTCACCATCTTAATGCGCGTGCACGGAAGTTGAACCATCAGCAACAAGCAAGGAAGTTTTGGGGCGATCTCTTCACGGGCATCAAAATCGATAGATAGGTAATATTTTCACTTTACTCACTCTCCCTTCTTCAAAGTTGTAAATTATTAGAATAATCAAAGAATTTGATATCTCTTAAGTAGTCGCTTGTTGATGAACTCTTTTTTTTCAGTGCTCAAGTTCATAAATACATAGTAAGCATCCCTATATAAACATCTCGTCGCTTCGACCAATTATATATATGTGTGTGAGTGCACATCAACCAGTTATATATATATATATATATATATATATATATATATATATATATATATATATGACAATGCACATCAACCAGATATATATTTCTTTATGAGTGCACATCAACCAGTTATATATATATATATATATATATATATATATATATATATATATATATATATATATGACAATGCACATCAACCAGATATATATTTCTTTATGAGTGCACATCAACCAGTTATATATCTATATGTGTAAGTGAGTGCACATCAACCAGAGTGTGTGAGTGCACATCAACCAGTTTTACACACACACACATATTTATATATATGACAATGCACATCAACCAGTTATTTATTTCTTTGTGAGTGCACATCAACCAGTTATATATATATATATATATATATATATATATATATATATATGACAATGCACATCAACCAGTTATATATATATATATATATATATATATATATATATATATATATGACAATGCACATCAACCAGTTATATATTTCTTTGTGAGTGCACATCAACCAGTTATATATTTCTTTGTGAGTGCACATCAACCAGTTATATATTTTTTTGTGAGTGCACATCAACCAGTTATATATCTATATGTGTGTGTGAGTGTACATCAACCAGAGTGTGTGGGTGCACATCAACCAGTTATATGGATATATATATATATATATATATATATATATATGTGTGTGTGTGTGTGTGTGCGTGCGCGTGTGCACATCAACCAATTATATATACATGTGTGAGTGCACATCAACCATCAACCAGATATATATATATATATATATGTATATATATATATATATATATATATATATATATATGTGTGTGTGTTTGTGTGTGTGTGTGTGTGTGTGTGTGAGTGCACATCAATCAACTCTGATCAAACACTACTTTGCAAAGAGTATCCATGGTTTCTTCATCGCAAGGTTTGGGAATAAATATTTAATACATTATCTCAAATACTAACAAATGGTGCACGCCATTTTACAAAGATTTTCATTTAGCCAAGAAACGCTCCTCATTTCTAAATGTACATATTTGATGGAAATGAATTTCGATAAAACAAGTACATTGTCAACACCGTTTTAACAAAGTGTTGTGTGGAACTCAATTATGTTGCAGTTTCCTCACGGCAATTCCAGCTTTATCTAGACTATCATAAAAAACAAATTGACCAAAGGCGGTATAGCGGACAATCTGGTTTAAAGAATATTATGTGTGGACATGTTGCATGTTTAATTTTGCAAAGTGTCGGGTTAATATGGAAAATTATGGATGTCAGTCAAATTTGAAATAGTGTAATGACTAGTCCGCTAATCCGGAATTTCCTAAATAACTTTCAAAAGGTGTAATTGTTCAGCATCGTGCCATTATATAATTTGCAAAATATAACATTCTAGTAGGAAACACGATTTAAATATTAATAAAAATCAATTCCAAGATTACTCATATTCATCTGTGCTATTGGTCTTTAAAAAAGTCAACTTTTTACTTCCTTCATAGTAACTCCCCCAAAAATGAAAATTTAACAAACAAAACAAAAGCAAACACCCCCCCCAAAAAAAAGCACACACACACACACACACACACAAAACAAAAACACAAGGAGTTTTAATTGAATGGTGAACCTATTGGATTCTATTTTGTTGATCAACGTTTTAATGTTTAAAAAAAATAATAATAAAACCTCAGACTTACATTCGTTGAATAGTATTGACCACTGATGCGGAATCCTTGATTTCCAAAAGTATCAGCAGAACCGAACAGAGCATAATATTTATTCGATAGTATATGCCAAGGCCAGTAATTCAAATGCAGACAGCAAAGATTATTTTACAGCGCACCACATGTAGATAATCGTACATATTTTGAACTAATTCAGTGTTTTATTAAACATTATATTAAAAAATCCTGAAAAATGGGCAAATGGCACATATTTTGGTATTAGATATAGAATTTATGAATTTTTCTCTTAAAGGATTGACATAAAATACAATTAATTTAGATATTTTTGTCTTGATACAAAACATGACGGGCAGGTACATACCCAAGGCTAATATTCTTCAATACAATCAAGATTTTGTTTGAGGTATAATTTACTTGTTCTTTTGTCTCTATATATTTTTAAATATCTGATTTTCTCTGCCATGTTGTTATGTTTGGAACATCTAAATCTTACAAGAGTTTTTATAAAGATGAAGGGCTTGCTGAATCGGTTTTGCGCGGGAGTCGTTCAACCCGTGTCTATCTGGCGTGTGAGTCGTTCACCTTCTGTTACCTTCCTGTGTCTATCTGGCGTGTGAGTCGTTCAACCTCTGTTACCTTCCTGTGTCTGTTTGGCGTGTGAATCGTTCAACCTATGTTACCTTCCTGTTTCTATCTGGTGTGTGCGTCGTTCAACCTCTGTTACCTTCCTGTGTCTATCTGGCATGTGAGTCATTCAACCTATGTTACCTTCATGTGTCTATCTGTCGTGTGAGTCATTCAACCTCTATTACGTTCATGTGTCTATCTGGCGTGTGAGTCGTTCACATTCTGTTACATTCCTGTGTCTCTCTGGCGTGAGAGTCGTTCAACCTCTGTTATCTTCCTGTGTCTATTTGACGTGAGAGTCCTTCAACATCATTAACCTTCCTGTGTTTATCTGTCTTTAGAGTCGTTAAAACTACATCGCTTTGGTGTATATGCCAGACCTGACATCGTTTACAGCTGTTTATGAAGATATATCACCGTTCTAGCAATCACATATACTAAACCATTTTCATAGAAATTGAGCCCAAGGAAATCAAGGATTCCGTATCAGTGGTCAATACAGAAAGGTCAATTTGGTCAAATTAGACATGCAGTGACTATTTTCAACGTAATATTTCACCAATATCTAAACTGATTAGTCAATTAAATTTGCACGAGAAACAAGGAGATCAAATAGAGAAATAAAGAAATTAAGTAAGATTAAAAACAAATTCAGTTTCTTTTTCTAAAGTGAATATTCTAATACTTTGCGTTCAATAACTCTTTTCAGAAATCGTTAGGATAATACAATTTCAGCGGTGGTTGGGAATTATGTTCAGTAGATTTCAATCAAGGATCCTCATCTACTAAAGTTTCTTTTATGGAATTAAATACATTTAATTGAAACTATGCGGTTGTGTATACCTTTTGCAATTACTTAATGTTTTCAAAAGAGAATGGAGTTACAGTTTTTCAATCTGAAAACGGGTTTTAAGGAAACGATGGAACATTGATTAATAGTTTTTTTTCGGTTGTGTTGTATGTCTGCGACGAGATTACTGAAGAAATGATAAATGTGGACTGAAACGTATTAAATACTTTATTGTTGGCCAAAGATGTTAAATGTAAATGTATGGCATTGTACAGAGGCATTGTATTGTTTGTATTTTCTGTATTACAGGTGAATGATGCATTAGGTTGGCATTGGTATAAAATTACCTATTTGAAAATGGTCACCGTCTAGGTAGCAGATAACATCTGCATGACTTAACAAATCTGAAATTAAGAAGACAAATAAAGACTCTAAATGGAGTAAAACGCCTCTGATTAAAATTGTATTTAAGTCATCAAGTTGGTGACCTAATAGTCATACTAACCTTTGTGTACTATTTCAGCTATTTTCCGCGTCTCTTTGTCGTGAGCTTCCCCAGAAAATAACTGTGCATTACATGTAAAACGTAAAGTATGAAAAACTTTACAATATTGTAGCAATGAAAATTGAATCACAAGATGGCGAGGTGTCCAGTTCACTTGGTACTCTAATGTCAAATATATATTGTTCTGTTAAAATGTGCATGCCATGTCACACTGGTTGTTTCTATTTCTCTTATTCGAGATAAAGCAATACAGGTTGTGTGATTGTCTGGTTTGGACATATAGATGCGTAAATATATGGCATCCGCAATGATAATAAGCTCTTAGTGTCACGTGCACTGCTGTTCTAGCGTCATGTGGTTCTGGTGTCACGCATTTCTATGGTTACGGCGTGTAGTCATGCGGAATGCATTTCTTTCTATACCAAACAAAATTATTGTCCCTGAATCCAGTGCAAATAACTTTTACGTTACATCTTGGCATAAGAGATTAAAATGACCCCATTTTCTATTATGAAATAATAGGCTTTGCTTGTCAGAAGTATTTATTTGAGGGCATTCGAAACAAGCTGTAATGTTTTATTTAGCAAATTGATAAACGGAAAGTGAGAGAGACAATTGATAACAGTGAACTACAATTAGTATGGCAGCATTTATCTCCAGATATTGTCCGTAAACAGAGCGTATCTATGTTGGAGTAAAGTTATTAGAATGAGCTAATATGCATCTAGGTAGAAAGTCCATCAGGTCATAATAAAGATCACTCGTCGAACAGCATAAAAAATCCATCAGATCATAACAAAGGTTCATCAGGTCATAAACAAAGGTCGCCCATCGAACAGCATAGAAACTCATCAGGTCATGACAAAGGTCACCCATCGAACAGCATAGAAAGTCTATCAGGTGATAACAAAAATCGCCGGTCGAAAAGCACATAAAGTCGATCAAGTCATAACAAAGATCGCCCATCAAGCAGCAATTGGTATCAGTTATAGAGGAGTCCGCATATGAATTCTATCAAATGTTATGTATGATGTTTATATAATATTATAAATATTTTAGGAAATTATAAATGTTTCTTCACTTTAATATTTGCTTAAATCTTAATGTTATCAGGAAAAACATGTTTAACTAGTGCCCTTGAATTAGGTTGTTTTGATCAATATGTTTTCTCAATTTGAAGGTCAAGGTTGAATTTTTGTTTACAAGTAAAAATTCCATTAAGATGACTCATGTTCTAGAACATTCTGTCATGTGACCAATCTTTATATATACCATGTTTGGTGGACATTTATTCAGTTTTGACATTACCATCAGTCTTGTAAAGAGCTATTACAGTTGTGAAAATTCATTCCAAATTCTAAGAGAGGAATTATTTTAAATATTCATTGGATTATAACAGTGCTCACAAACTTTTGGATTTTGGATTTTTAATTGATGATTTTGGAATTTATGTGAACTTATTCAGAGATTTTGGAATACTTCATTTTGACATCAGCACATCAAAGATTACTAGTACATCAGGACTTTGGAGACCATTGGCACATAATAACATTCAAGGACACAGCCGTGAATTTGGAACATTCTATATTTAGGACTTGTGATTAGAACAATCATTCTTATTGGATTATTAGGATTTCAAAACACATTACTGTAAGTGACTTTTTGATTTTTCATTTTAAATATCTAGTAATAAATTGCTTGTTGATTTTTACTTGATTTGTTGGTTTCACTTTCTTTCTGTTACATTTTTCTTAGACCATAGAGTCGTAACAGAAATTGGGGGCTCGTCGTTCCGGGATCTGAATTTCTTTAAAGCATATTAGAGATATTAAATTTATCTTTGAAATTCATATTGATTTTGTCTTGGAATTTTTTTTTTTGTCTTTGGCAAAGATTTTTAATAGAGAAATTTTTTTTGTGTGAAACCAACAAGCATTTACAATGGCATCTAATGTTCAGAATTTCATTTCAAAACCTACCCAGGAGGGGCTAGAGTGCATGAGAAAGGATGAGTTGCTCGAGCTTGCCAGAAAATACAGTCTATCTGAGGCAAAAGTATCATTGACAAAACAGGAGATAAGGATTATTTTGATTCAGTATTTAGTAGGAAAGGGAATTTTTGAAAATAGTGCTTTAAGTTTGAAGAGAAAGCCTGTATCTGGTTCTGACAGGAAATTAAGGGAATTAGAGTTAAAGAACCAGATGGATTTAGAATTGGCAGAGCTTCAGATTCAGAGAGAGAGAGAGAAAGAAGAGAGGCAGATACAGATGGAGAGAGAGAAAGAAGAGAGGCAGATACAGATGGAGAGAGAGAAAGAAGAGAGGCAGATACAAATGCAGAAAGAAGAGAGGCAGATGGAGAGAGAAAAAGAAGAGAGGCAGTTGGAGAGAGAGAAAGAAGAGAGACAAATGCAGATACAGATGGAGAGAGAGAAAGAAGAGAGACAAATGCGGATACAGATGGAGAAAGAGAAAGAAGAGAGGCAGATACAAATGCAAAGAGAAGAAATGGAAATGCAATTTAAGTTAAGAGAATTAGAACTGGCAAACAGAGCACACTCCACTCCTTTAAAAACAAGTTCAGGTTTTGATGTTACTAGATATATTAGGTTAGTACCCCCTTTTCAGGAAAAAGAAGTAGATAAATACTTTCTTCATTTCGAGAAAATAGCTGAAAACTTGAAATGGCCCAGAGAGCATTGGACTTTGTTATTACAAAGTGTACTTATTGGCAAAGCTCGTGAAGTCTACATTTCACTGTCAGTACAACAAAGCACTGATTATGATGTGGTTAAGGAGTACATCTTGAAAGCTTATGAGTTGGTACCAGAGGCATATCGACAAAGGTTTAGGAATTGTAGAAAAGAAACTGGACAAACTCTTGTCGAATTTGCAAGGGATAAAGAACAACTATTTGATAGGTGGTGCTCAGCCAAGAAAGTTGATCAAGGTTATGATAACCTCCGACAGCTCGTATTAATTGAAGAGTTCAAGAGGTGCATCCATATTGATGTTAAAACCTATCTTGACGAGCAGAATGTGGAAACTTTGGAAAATGCTGCTCGTATGGATGATGATTATTCCTTGACTCACAAAATTTCATTTGGCAATAAATCGTCCTCTCAGCAGTTTTCTGGTAAAAAACCATTTCAATCTCATTCGAGTAATTCCAAATTTCACAACAGCACAACTGTTAGAAATCAAACATCTGATAAGACTGATCAGAAATCCTTATCTCTTCCTACGTGCACTTATTGTAAAAAGAAAGGGCACGTTATTTCTGATTGCTTCAAGTTGAAAAATAAGCAACAGAGAAAAGACAGAGCTTTTCCAAATGCTCTTATTTCTACGAGGTCAAGGTCACGGTCTTGTATTGAAAGCAATACATTTGTTGGGTCAAACAAACCCCAGTCTGATTCTATTTTGGAGGCTTATGAACCATTCATGTCAGAAGGTTCTATATCACTTATTGGTGATTCTGCCAAACCTGTCCCAATTAAAATATTAAGGGACACTGGAGCTTCTCAGAGTCTTTTATTATCAGGTACTTTGCCTTTGTCTGAGGAGTCTTCTTCAAGTGAAAGTGTTCTTGTTCAGGGAGTAGAGTGCGGCTTTGTAAATGTTCCTCTCCATTGTGTAAATTTGGCATCAGACTTAGTTTCTGGACCTGTGACTGTTGGGGCAGTGACTTCTTTACCCATAGAGGGTGTTCATTTATTACTAGGCAATGACCTAGCTGGAGATAAGGTTGTGGTTAATCCACTTGTAACTGACAAGCCTTGTTTGGATCAGAAAGTTGATCCTGTCGAAACTGAAATCCCTGATTTGTACCCTGCTTGTGCAGTTACTAGAGCTATGGCAAAAAGAGCTCTTGAGAGTGATGTTGATCAGGATATTATTCCTTTAGCTGACACATGTATTGGTCAGTCTTTTGATGAGGTCACTTTTTCCTCAGGTATTGATCAATCAAATGGTATTGATCACAGTGATCCTCTTTTGGCAACTCATTCTCTTTGTTCTAATCAGGATGACAAACGACAATCCCTTGTCGTTGAACAGGAGCAAGATCCCGAGATATCTTGTTTGTTTCAGAGGGCTATTAGTGAAACTGAAGCCACACAAGTTCCAGTGTGTTACTTTGTGAAAAATGGGGTCCTTATCAGGAAATGGAGACCACCTGATGTACCCGCTGGTGACGAGTGGTCAGTGAGCTATCAAATTGTTGTTCCTAAGTCATATCGACAGGAAATTCTTAATTTAGCCCATGAAACTCCTTTGGCTGGTCATTTAGGAGTCCGTAAGACTTATCTCAAGATCTTGAATCATTTTTATTGGCCGAAACTCAAAAGTGATGTTTCTAAATACTGCAGATCTTGTCACACTTGTCAAATGGTAGGAAAACCCAATCAGAAGATACCTAAGGCTCATCTGCAACCTATTCCTGCATTTGATGAACCATTTAGTAGAATAATAGTAGACTGTGTTTGTCCTTTACCTAAAACCAAGTCAGGCAACCAATATTTGTTGACCATCATGTGTACATCTACAAGATTTCCAGAAGCAATTCCTCTGAGAAATATAAAAACTAAAACTATTGTGAAAGCTTTGGTGAAGTTTTTTACACTTGTTGGCCTTCCCAAATCTGTCCAGTCAGATCAAGGGTCAAATTTTATGTCTGGAATTTTCCAACAAGTTATGCATGAATTAGGCATCCAACAGTTTAAATCTTCTGCCTATCACCCTGAAAGTCAAGGTGCTTTGGAAAGATTTCATCAAACTTTGAAGAATATGATTCGATCATATTGCTTTGATACAGAAAAGGATTGGGATGAGGGTGTTCATTTGTTGTTGTTTGCTGTTAGGGAATCAGTTCAAGAGTCGTTGGGTTTTAGTCCCTTTGAACTAGTTTTTGGTCATACTGTCCGTGGACCACTTAAATTATTGAAAGAGAAACTTTTTTCAAATGAAGATTCAAAGATTAATCTTCTTGATTATGTTTCTGATTTCAAATACAAGTTGTCAAAGGCCTGTGAAGTAGCAAGAACTAATCTTCACACTACCCAGTCAAAAATGAAATTAAGGTATGACAGAAATTCACAGGAAAGGAGTTTTAAACCTGGTGACAAAGTTCTGGCTCTCTTTCCCATACCTCAGTATCCTCTTCAGGCTAAATTTTATGGTCCTTATACCGTTGAAAAGAAAGTAAATGACTTAAATTATATCATTAACACTCCTGGGAGACGGAAACAGAAACAACTTTGTCATATAAATATGTTAAAGGAATATTTTGACAGAGATAGCCCAGCTAATTATTCTGTTAATTTAGTTGTACCTGTCCCACACAGTGAAGATATCAACGATGGAGTACGATCAGACTATATTGACTCTGGTATAACCAATCTTCGGAATTCAGAAATATTGAACAACCTAAATCAGAAACTTTCACATCTACAACAACAGGAAAGAAATGAACTAAAACAGCTATTAAATGAATATGAGCACTTGTTTCCTGATGTTCCAACACGAACAAGTAAAATTTATCATGACGTTGACATTGTAGATTCTGCGCCTGTGAAACAGCATCCTTATAGGATGAATCCTCTCAAACAGAACTATCTAAAGAAAAAAATTCAGTATCTACTGGAGAATGATTTCATAGAACCAAGTAAAAGTAACTGGAGTTCACCATGTATTCTTGTTCCCAAGCCAGATAATACATTCCGTGGGTATACTGACTATAGAAAAGTCAACAGTGTCACCAAAACTGATTCATTTCCAATCCCAAGAATGGACGATTGCATTGATAAAATTGGAAATGCGGAATATGTTACCAAGTTTGACCTTTTAAAAGGATTCTGGCAAATTCCATTGACGGAAAGGGCAAAAGAAATTTCAGCATTTGTAACTCCAGATGGACTTTATCAATATAAAGTCATGCCGTTTGGAATGAAAAATTCGCCTGCAACGTTTCAACGTCTGATGAACATAATAACATTTGGTCTTGATAATTGTGACGCTTATATCGATGACGTCATTATCTACAACAACACCTGGGAAGATCATTTGGAAACCATTCGAAAATTCTTTGATCGACTCAGCGATGCGAATCTGACAATTAATTTGAGCAAAAGCGAGTTTTGCCATGCTTGTGTCACATTTTTAGGACATATTTTGGGACAAGGTCAAGTTAAACCTATAGAAGCTAAGGTCAAAGCTATCTCTGAATTTCAAGTTCCAATTTGTAAAAAGCAACTGATGCGATTTCTAGGTATGGCTGGATATTATCGGAAATTTTGTTCCAATTTTTCCAAAATTGCTGAACCTTTGACAAGTTTATTGAGTAAGAAAACCAAATTTCATTGGTCTGACAAGTGTCAGGAATCTTTTGACAAGTTAAAGACCATGCTTAAGAATGCACCAGTTCTTTCTGCACCAAATTTTAGCCAATCATTTAAATTATCTGTTGATGCAAGTGATGTAGGGGTTGGTGGAGTATTGATTCAGGAAGACAAAAGTGGTGTGGATCACCCTGTGTGTTATTTTTCTAAAAAACTAAACAAGCACCAGAAAAATTATTCCACAATTGAGAAGGAATGTTTGGCTTTGATATTGGCTTTACAGCATTTTGAAGTGTATGTCACCTCAGCTCTTTCTCCAATTATTGTGTACAGTGATCACAATCCCCTTACTTTCATCAACAAAATGAAAGATACAAATCGGAGATTGTTGAGATGGAGTTTGATATTGCAAGAATATAACATTGACATCAAACACATCAGGGGAAAAGACAATGTGATTGCAGATGCACTCTCACGTGCCTAGAAATGTAATATTGCTTGATGTAATTAAGTCCAGTATCATAAAACATGTTCTTATGTAATTTTGGTTATTATAGTATTAGATGTATATTCAAAAGAAAGCTTTATTATATAAATCTTTCTTTTTCTTTATGAGGGGAGGTGTTATGTATGATGTTTATATAATATTATAAATATTTTAGGAAATTATAAATGTTTCTTCACTTTAATATTTGCTTAGATCGTAATGTTATCAGGAAAAACATGTTTAACTAGTGTCCTTGAATTAGGTTGTTTTGATCAATATGTTTTCTCAATTTGAAGGTCAAGGTTGAATTTTTGTTTACAAGTAAAAATTCCATTAAGATGACTCATGTTCTAGAACATTCTGTCATGTGACCAATCTTTATATATACCATGTTTGGTGGACATTTATTCAGTTTTGACATTACCATCAGTCTTGTAAAGAGCTATTACAGTTGTGAAAATTCATTCCAAATTCTAAGAGAGGAATTATTTTAAATATTCATTGGATTATAACAGTGCTCACAAACTTTTGGATTTTGGATTTTTAATTGATGATTTTGGAATTTATGTGAACTTATTCAGAGATTTTGGAATACTTCATTTTGACATCAGCACATCAAAGATTACTAGTACATCAGGACTTTGGAGACCATTGGCACATAATAACATTCAAGGACACAGCCGTGAATTTGGAACATTCTATATTTAGGACTTGTGATTAGAACAATCATTCTTATTGGATTATTAGGATTTCAAAACACATTACTGTAAGTGACTTTTTGATTTTTCATTTTAAATATCTAGTAATAAATTGCTTGTTGATTTTTACTTGATTTGTTGGTTTCACTTTCTTTCTGTTACATTTTTCTTAGACCATAGAGTCGTAACAGAAATTGGGGGCTCGTCGTTCCGGGATCTGAATTTCTTTAAAGCATATTAGAGATATTAAATTTATCTTTGAAATTCATATTGATTTTGTCTTGGAATTTTTTTTTTGTCTTTGGCAAAGATTTTTAATAGAGAAATTTTTTTTGTGTGAAACCAACAAGCATTTACAATGGCATCTAATTTTCAGAATTTCATTTCAAAACCTACCCAGGAGGGGCTAGAGTGCATGAGAAAGGATGAGTTGCTCGAGCTTGCCAGAAAATACAGTCTATCTGAGGCAAAAGTATCATTGACAAAACAGGAGATAAGGATTATTTTGATTCAGTATTTAGTAGGAAAGGGAATTTTTGAAAATAGTGCTTTAAGTTTGAAGAGAAAGCCTGTATCTGGTTCTGACAGGAAATTAAGGGAATTAGAGTTAAAGAACCAGATGGATTTAGAATTGGCAGAGCTTCAGATTCAGAGAGAGAGAGAGAGAAAGAAGAGAGGCAGATACAGATGGAGAGAGAGAAAGAAGAGAGGCAGATACAGATGGAGAGAGAGAAAGAAGAGAGGCAGATACAAATGCAGAAAGAAGAGAGGCAGATGGAGAGAGAAAAAGAAGAGAGGCAGTTGGAGAGAGAGAAAGAAGAGAGACAAATGCAGATACAGATGGAGAGAGAGAAAGAAGAGAGACAAATGCGGATACAGATGGAGAAAGAGAAAGAAGAGAGGCAGATACAAATGCAAAGAGAAGAAATGGAAATGCAATTTAAGTTAAGAGAATTAGAACTGGCAAACAGAGCACACTCCACTCCTTTAAAAACAAGTTCAGGTTTTGATGTTACTAGATATATTAGGTTAGTACCCCCTTTTCAGGAAAAAGAAGTAGATAAATACTTTCTTCATTTCGAGAAAATAGCTGAAAACTTGAAATGGCCCAGAGAGCATTGGACTTTGTTATTACAAAGTGTACTTATTGGCAAAGCTCGTGAAGTCTACATTTCACTGTCAGTACAACAAAGCACTGATTATGATGTGGTTAAGGAGTACATCTTGAAAGTTTATGAGTTGGTACCAGAGGCATATCGACAAAGGTTTAGGAATTGTAGAAAAGAAACTGGACAAACTCATGTCGAATTTGCAAGGGATAAAGAACAACTATTTGATAGGTGGTGCTCAGCCAAGAAAGTTGATCAAGGTTATGATAACCTCCGACAGCTCGTATTAATTGAAGAGTTCAAGAGGTGCATCCATATTGATGTTAAAACCTATCTTGACGAGCAGAATGTGGAAACTTTGGAAAATGCTGCTCGTATGGATGATGATTATTCCTTGACTCACAAAATTTCATTTGGCAATAAATCGTCCTCTCAGCAGTTTTCTGGTAAAAAACCATTTCAATCTCATTCGAGTAATTCCAAATTTCACAACAGCACAACTGTTAGAAATCAAACATCTGATAAGACTGATCAGAAATCCTTATCTCTTCCTACGTGCACTTATTGTAAAAAGAAAGGGCACGTTATTTCTGATTGCTTCAAGTTGAAAAATAAGCAACAGAGAAAAGACAGAGCTTTTCCAAATGCTCTTATTTCTACGAGGTCAAGGTCACGGTCTTGTATTGAAAGCAATACATTTGTTGGGTCAAACAAACCCCAGTCTGATTCTATTTTGGAGGCTTATGAACCATTCATGTCAGAAGGTTCTATATCACTTATTGGTGATTCTGCCAAAACTATCCCAATTAAAATATTAAGGGACACTGGAGCTTCTCAGAGTCTTTTATTATCAGGTACTTTGCCTTTGTCTGAGGAGTCTTCTTCAAGTGAAAGTGTTCTTGTTCAGGGAGTAGAGTGCGGCTTTGTAAATGTTCCTCTCCATTGTGTAAATTTGGCATCAGACTTAGTTTCTGGACCTGTGACTGTTGGGGCAGTGACTTCTTTACCCATAGAGGGTGTTCATTTATTACTAGGCAATGACCTAGCTGGAGATAAGGTTGTGGTTAATCCACTTGTAACTGACAAGCCTTGTTTGGATCAGAAAGTTGATCCTGTCGAAACTGAAATCCCTGATTTGTACCCTGCTTGTGCAGTTACTAGAGCTATGGCAAAAAGAGCTCTTGAGAGTGATGTTGATCAGGATATTATTCCTTTAGCTGACACATGTATTGGTCAGTCTTTTGATGAGGTCACTTTTTCCTCAGGTATTGATCAATCAAATGGTATTGATCACAGTGATCCTCTTTTGGCAACTCATTCTCTTTGTTCTAATCAGGATGACAAACGACAATCCCTTGTCGTTGAACAGGAGCAAGATCCCGAGATATCTTGTTTGTTTCAGAGGGCTATTAGTGAAACTGAAGCCACACAAGTTCCAGTGTGTTACTTTGTGAAAAATGGGGTCCTTATCAGGAAATGGAGACCACCTGATGTACCCGCTGGTGACGAGTGGTCAGTGAGCTATCAAATTGTTGTTCCTAAGTCATATCGACAGGAAATTCTTAATTTAGCCCATGAAACTCCTTTGGCTGGTCATTTAGGAGTCCGTAAGACTTATCTCAAGATCTTGAATCATTTTTATTGGCCGAAACTCAAAAGTGATGTTTCTAAATACTGCAGATCTTGTCACACTTGTCAAATGGTAGGAAAACCCAATCAGAAGATACCTAAGGCTCATCTGCAACCTATTCCTGCATTTGATGAACCATTTAGTAGAATAATAGTAGACTGTGTTTGTCCTTTACCTAAAACCAAGTCAGGCAACCAATATTTGTTGACCATCATGTGTACATCTACAAGATTTCCAGAAGCAATTCCTCTGAGAAATATAAAAACTAAAACTATTGTGAAAGCTTTGGTGAAGTTTTTTACACTTGTTGGCCTTCCCAAATCTGTCCAGTCAGATCAAGGGTCAAATTTTATGTCTGGAATTTTCCAACAAGTTATGCATGAATTAGGCATCCAACAGTTTAAATCTTCTGCCTATCACCCTGAAAGTCAAGGTGCTTTGGAAAGATTTCATCAAACTTTGAAGAATATGATTCGATCATATTGCTTTGATACAGAAAAGGATTGGGATGAGGGTGTTCATTTGTTGTTGTTTGCTGTTAGGGAATCAGTTCAAGAGTCGTTGGGTTTTAGTCCCTTTGAACTAGTTTTTGGTCATACTGTCCGTGGACCACTTAAATTATTGAAAGAGAAACTTTTTTCAAATGAAGATTCAAAGATTAATCTTCTTGATTATGTTTCTGATTTCAAATACAAGTTGTCAAAGGCCTGTGAAGTAGCAAGAACTAATCTTCACACTACCCAGTCAAAAATGAAATTAAGGTATGACAGAAATTCACAGGAAAGGAGTTTTAAACCTGGTGACAAAGTTCTGGCTCTCTTTCCCATACCTCAGTATCCTCTTCAGGCTAAATTTTATGGTCCTTATACCGTTGAAAAGAAAGTAAATGACTTAAATTATATCATTAACACTCCTGGGAGACGGAAACAGAAACAACTTTGTCATATAAATATGTTAAAGGAATATTTTGACAGAGATAGCCCAGCTAATTATTCTGTTAATTTAGTTGTACCTGTCCCACACAGTGAAGATATCAACGATGGAGTACGATCAGACTATATTGACTCTGGTATAACCAATCTTCGGAATTCAGAAATATTGAACAACCTAAATCAGAAACTTTCACATCTACAACAACAGGAAAGAAATGAACTAAAACAGCTATTAAATGAATATGAGCACTTGTTTCCTGATGTTCCAACACGAACAAGTAAAATTTATCATGACGTTGACATTGTAGATTCTGCGCCTGTGAAACAGCATCCTTATAGGATGAATCCTCTCAAACAGAACTATCTAAAGAAAAAAATTCAGTATCTACTGGAGAATGATTTCATAGAACCAAGTAAAAGTAACTGGAGTTCACCATGTATTCTTGTTCCCAAGCCAGATAATACATTCCGTGTGTATACTGACTATAGAAAAGTCAACAGTGTCACCAAAACTGATTCATTTCCAATCCCAAGAATGGACGATTGCATTGATAAAATTGGAAATGCGGAATATGTTACCAAGTTTGACCTTTTAAAAGGATTCTGGCAAATTCCATTGACGGAAAGGGCAAAAGAAATTTCAGCATTTGTAACTTCAGATGGACTTTATCAATATAAAGTCATGCCGTTTGGAATGAAAAATTCGCCTGCAACGTTTCAACGTCTGATGAACATAATAACATTTGGTCTTGATAATTGTGACGCTTATATCGATGACGTCATTATCTACAACAACACCTGGGAAGATCATTTGGAAACCATTCGAAAATTCTTTGATCGACTCAGCGATGCGAATCTGACAATTAATTTGAGCAAAAGTGAGTTTTGCCATGCTTGTGTCACATTTTTAAGACATATTTTGGGACAAGGTCAAGTTAAACCTATAGAAGCTAAGGTCAAAGCTATCTCTGAATTTCAAGTTCCAATTTGTAAAAAGCAACTGATGCGATTTCTAGGTATGGCTGGATATTATCGGAAATTTTGTTCCAATTTTTCCAAAATTGCTGAACCTTTGACAAGTTTATTGAGTAAGAAAACCAAATTTCATTGGTCTGACAAGTGTCAGGAATCTTTTGACAAGTTAAAGACCATGCTTAAGAATGCACCAGTTCTTTCTGCACCAAATTTTAGCCAATCATTTAAATTATCTGTTGATGCAAGTGATGTAGGGGTTGGTGGAGTATTGATTCAGGAAGACAAAAGTGGTGTGGATCACCCTGTGTGTTATTTTTCTAAAAAACTAAACAAGCACCAGAAAA
The DNA here is from genome assembly GCA_029931535.1 of Margaritifera margaritifera. Taxonomy (NCBI): domain Eukaryota; kingdom Metazoa; phylum Mollusca; class Bivalvia; order Unionida; family Margaritiferidae; genus Margaritifera; species Margaritifera margaritifera. The sequence goes on from JAQPZY010001586.1 coordinate 4,561,493, forward strand.
ATTATTCCACAATTGAGAAGGAATGTTTGGCTTTGATATTGGCTTTACAGCATTTTGAAGTGTATGTCACCTCAGCTCTTTCTCCAATTATTGTGTACAGTGATCACAATCCCCTTACTTTCATCAACAAAATGAAAGATACAAATCGGAGATTGTTGAGATGGAGTTTGATATTGCAAGAATATAACATTGACATCAAACACATCAGGGGAAAAGACAATGTGATTGCAGATGCACTCTCACGTGCCTAGAAATGTAATATTGCTTGATGTAATTAAGTCCAGTATCATAAAACATGTTCTTATGTAATTTTGGTTATTATAGTATTAGATGTATATTCAAAAGAAAGCTTTATTATATAAATCTTTCTTTTTCTTTATGAGGGGAGGTGTTATGTATGATGTTTATATAATATTATAAATATTTTAGGAAATTATAAATGTTTCTTCACTTTAATATTTGCTTAGATCGTAATGTTATCAGGAAAAACATGTTTAACTAGTGTCCTTGAATTAGGTTGTTTTGATCAATATGTTTTCTCAATTTGAAGGTCAAGGTTGAATTTTTGTTTACAAGTAAAAATTCCATTAAGATGACTCATGTTCTAGAACATTCTGTCATGTGACCAATCTTTATATATACCATGTTTGGTGGACATTTATTCAGTTTTGACATTACCATCAGTCTTGTAAAGAGCTATTACAGTTGTGAAAATTCATTCCAAATTCTAAGAGAGGAATTATTTTAAATATTCATTGGATTATAACAGTGCTCACAAACTTTTGGATTTTGGATTTTTAATTGATGATTTTGGAATTTATGTGAACTTATTCAGAGATTTTGGAATACTTCATTTTGACATCAGCACATCAAAGATTACTAGTACATCAGGACTTTGGAGACCATTGGCACATAATAACATTCAAGGACACAGCCGTGAATTTGGAACATTCTATATTTAGGACTTGTGATTAGAACAATCATTCTTATTGGATTATTAGGATTTCAAAACACATTACTGTAAGTGACTTTTTGATTTTTCATTTTAAATATCTAGTAATAAATTGCTTGTTGATTTTTACTTGATTTGTTGGTTTCACTTTCTTTCTGTTACATTTTTCTTAGACCATAGAGTCGTAACAGAAATTGGGGGCTCGTCGTTCCGGGATCTGAATTTCTTTAAAGCATATTAGAGATATTAAATTTATCTTTGAAATTCATATTGATTTTGTCTTGGAATTTTTTTTTTGTCTTTGGCAAAGATTTTTAATAGAGAATTTTTTTTTGTGTGAAACCAACAAGCATTTACAATGGCATCTAATTTTCAGAATTTCATTTCAAAACCTACCCAGGAGGGGCTAGAGTGCATGAGAAAGGATGAGTTGCTCGAGCTTGCCAGAAAATACAGTCTATCTGAGGCAAAAGTATCATTGACAAAACAGGAGATAAGGATTATTTTGATTCAGTATTTAGTAGGAAAGGGAATTTTTGAAAATAGTGCTTTAAGTTTGAAGAGAAAGCCTGTATCTGGTTCTGACAGGAAATTAAGGGAATTAGAGTTAAAGAACCAGATGGATTTAGAATTGGCAGAGCTTCAGATTCAGAGAGAGAGAGAGAGAAAGAAGAGAGGCAGATACAGATGGAGAGAGAGAAAGAAGAGAGGCAGATACAGATGGAGAGAGAGAAAGAAGAGAGGCAGATACAAATGCAGAAAGAAGAGAGGCAGATGGAGAGAGAAAAAGAAGAGAGGCAGTTGGAGAGAGAGAAAGAAGAGAGACAAATGCAGATACAGATGGAGAGAGAGAAAGAAGAGAGACAAATGCGGATACAGATGGAGAAAGAGAAAGAAGAGAGGCAGATACAAATGCAAAGAGAAGAAATGGAAATGCAATTTAAGTTAAGAGAATTAGAACTGGCAAACAGAGCACACTCCACTCCTTTAAAAACAAGTTCAGGTTTTGATGTTACTAGATATATTAGGTTAGTACCCCCTTTTCAGGAAAAAGAAGTAGATAAATACTTTCTTCATTTCGAGAAAATAGCTGAAAACTTGAAATGGCCCAGAGAGCATTGGACTTTGTTATTACAAAGTGTACTTATTGGCAAAGCTCGTGAAGTCTACATTTCACTGTCAGTACAACAAAGCACTGATTATGATGTGGTTAAGGAGTACATCTTGAAAGCTTATGAGTTGGTACCAGAGGCATATCGACAAAGGTTTAGGAATTGTAGAAAAGAAACTGGACAAACTCATGTCGAATTTGCAAGGGATAAAGAACAACTATTTGATAGGTGGTGCTCAGCCAAGAAAGTTGATCAAGGTTATGATAACCTCCGACAGCTCGTATTAATTGAAGAGTTCAAGAGGTGCATCCATATTGATGTTAAAACCTATCTTGACGAGCAGAATGTGGAAACTTTGGAAAATGCTGCTCGTATGGATGATGATTATTCCTTGACTCACAAAATTTCATTTGGCAATAAATCGTCCTCTCAGCAGTTTTCTGGTAAAAAACCATTTCAATCTCATTCGAGTAATTCCAAATTTCACAACAGCACAACTGTTAGAAATCAAACATCTGATAAGACTGATCAGAAATCCTTATCTCTTCCTACGTGCACTTATTGTAAAAAGAAAGGGCACGTTATTTCTGATTGCTTCAAGTTGAAAAATAAGCAACAGAGAAAAGACAGAGCTTTTCCAAATGCTCTTATTTCTACGAGGTCAAGGTCACGGTCTTGTATTGAAAGCAATACATTTGTTGGGTCAAACAAACCCCAGTCTGATTCTATTTTGGAGGCTTATGAACCATTCATGTCAGAAGGTTCTATATCACTTATTGGTGATTCTGCCAAACCTATCCCAATTAAAATATTAAGGGACACTGGAGCTTCTCAGAGTCTTTTATTATCAGGTACTTTGCCTTTGTCTGAGGAGTCTTCTTCAAGTGAAAGTGTTCTTGTTCAGGGAGTAGAGTGCGGCTTTGTAAATGTTCCTCTCCATTGTGTAAATTTGGCATCAGACTTAGTTTCTGGACCTGTGACTGTTGGGGCAGTGACTTCTTTACCCATAGAAGGTGTTCATTTATTACTAGGCAATGACCTAGCTGGAGATAAGGTTGTGGTTAATCCACTTGTAACTGACAAGCCTTGTTTGGATCAGAAAGTTGATCCTGTCGAAACTGAAATCCCTGATTTGTACCCTGCTTGTGCAGTTACTAGAGCTATGGCAAAAAGAGCTCTTGAGAGTGATGTTGATCAGGATATTATTCCTTTAGCTGACACATGTATTGGTCAGTCTTTTGATGAGGTCACTTTTTCCTCAGGTATTGATCAATCAAATGGTATTGATCACAGTGATCCTCTTTTGGCAACTCATTCTCTTTGTTCTAATCAGGATGACAAACGACAATCCCTTGTCGTTGAACAGGAGCAAGATCCCGAGATATCTTGTTTGTTTCAGAGGGCTATTAGTGAAACTGAAGCCACACAAGTTCCAGTGTGTTACTTTGTGAAAAATGGGGGTCCTTATCAGGAAATGGAGACCACCTGATGTACCCGCTGGTGACGAGTGGTCAGTGAGCTATCAAATTGTTGTTCCTAAGTCATATCGACAGGAAATTCTTAATTTAGCCCATGAAACTCCTTTGGCTGGTCATTTAGGAGTCCGTAAGACTTATCTCAAGATCTTGAATCATTTTTATTGGCCGAAACTCAAAAGTGATGTTTCTAAATACTGCAGATCTTGTCACACTTGTCAAATGGTAGGAAAACCCAATCAGAAGATACCTAAGGCTCATCTGCAACCTATTCCTGCATTTGATGAACCATTTAGTAGAATAATAGTAGACTGTGTTTGTCCTTTACCTAAAACCAAGTCAGGCAACCAATATTTGTTGACCATCATGTGTACATCTACAAGATTTCCAGAAGCAATTCCTCTGAGAAATATAAAAACTAAAACTATTGTGAAAGCTTTGGTGAAGTTTTTTACACTTGTTGGCCTTCCCAAATCTGTCCAGTCAGATCAAGGGTCAAATTTTATGTCTGGAATTTTCCAACAAGTTATGCATGAATTAGGCATCCAACAGTTTAAATCTTCTGCTATCACCCTGAAAGTCAAGGTGCTTTGGAAAGATTTCATCAAACTTTGAAGAATATGATTCGATCATATTGCTTTGATACAGAAAAGGATTGGGATGAGGGTGTTCATTTGTTGTTGTTTGCTGTTAGGGAATCAGTTCAAGAGTCGTTGGGTTTTAGTCCCTTTGAACTAGTTTTTGGTCATACTGTCCGTGGACCACTTAAATTATTGAAAGAGAAACTTTTTTCAAATGAAGATTCAAAGATTAATCTTCTTGATTATGTTTCTGATTTCAAATACAAGTTGTCAAAGGCCTGTGAAGTAGCAAGAACTAATCTTCACACTACCCAGTCAAAAATGAAATTAAGGTATGACAGAAATTCACAGGAAAGGAGTTTTAAACCTGGTGACAAAGTTCTGGCTCTCTTTCCCATACCTCAGTATCCTCTTCAGGCTAAATTTTATGGTCCTTATACCGTTGAAAAGAAAGTAAATGACTTAAATTATATCATTAACACTCCTGGGAGACGGAAACAGAAACAACTTTGTCATATAAATATGTTAAAGGAATATTTTGACAGAGATAGCCCAGCTAATTATTCTGTTAATTTAGTTGTACCTGTCCCACACAGTGAAGATATCAACGATGGAGTACGATCAGACTATACTGACTCTGGTATAACCAATCTTCGGAATTCAGAAATATTGAACAACCTAAATCAGAAACTTTCACATCTACAACAACAGGAAAGAAATGAACTAAAACAGCTATTAAATGAATATGAGCACTTGTTTCCTGATGTTCCAACACGAACAAGTAAAATTTATCATGACGTTGACATTGTAGATTCTGCGCCTGTGAAACAGCATCCTTATAGGATGAATCCTCTCAAACAGAACTATCTAAAGAAAAAAATTCAGTATCTACTGGAGAATGATTTCATAGAACCAAGTAAAAGTAACTGGAGTTCACCATGTATTCTTGTTCCCAAGCCAGATAATACATTCCGTGTGTATACTGACTATAGAAAAGTCAACAGTGTCACCAAAACTGATTCATTTCCAATCCCAAGAATGGACGATTGCATTGATAAAATTGGAAATGCGGAATATGTTACCAAGTTTGACCTTTTAAAAGGATTCTGGCAAATTCCATTGACGGAAAGGGCAAAAGAAATTTCAGCATTTGTAACTCCAGATGGACTTTATCAATATAAAGTCATGCCGTTTGGAATGAAAAATTCGCCTGCAACGTTTCAACGTCTGATGAACATAATAACATTTGGTCTTGATAATTGTGACGCTTATATCGATGACGTCATTATCTACAACAACACCTGGGAAGATCATTTGGAAACCATTCGAAAATTCTTTGATCGACTCAGCGATGCGAATCTGACAATTAATTTGAGCAAAAGTGAGTTTTGCCATGCTTGTGTCACATTTTTAGGACATATTTTGGGACAAGGTCAAGTTAAACCTATAGAAGCTAAGGTCAAAGCTATCTCTGAATTTCAAGTTCCAATTTGTAAAAAGCAACTGATGCGATTTCTAGGTATGGCTGGATATTATCGGAAATTTTGTTCCAATTTTTCCAAAATTGCTGAACCTTTGACAAGTTTATTGAGTAAGAAAACCAAATTTCATTGGTCTGACAAGTGTCAGGAATCTTTTGACAAGTTAAAGACCATGCTTAAGAATGCACCAGTTCTTTCTGCACCAAATTTTAGCCAATCATTTAAATTATCTGTTGATGCAAGTGATGTAGGGGTTGGTGGAGTATTGATTCAGGAAGACAAAAGTGGTGTGGATCACCCTGTGTGTTATTTTTCTAAAAAACTAAACAAGCACCAGAAAAATTATTCCACAATTGAGAAGGAATGTTTGGCTTTGATATTGGCTTTACAGCATTTTGAAGTGTATGTCACCTCAGCTCTTTCTCCAATTATTGTGTACAGTGATCACAATCCCCTTACTTTCATCAACAAAATGAAAGATACAAATCGGAGATTGTTGAGATGGAGTTTGATATTGCAAGAATATAACATTGACATCAAACACATCAGGGGAAAAGACAATGTGATTGCAGATGCACTCTCACGTGCCTAGAAATGTAATATTGCTTGATGTAATTAAGTCCAGTATCATAAAACATGTTCTTATGTAATTTTGGTTATTATAGTATTAGATGTATATTCAAAAGAAAGCTTTATTATATAAATCTTTCTTTTTCTTTATGAGGGGAGGTGTTATGTATGATGTTTATATAATATTATAAATATTTTAGGAAATTATAAATGTTTCTTCACTTTAATATTTGCTTAAATCGTAATGTTATCAGGAAAAACATGTTTAACTAGTGTCCTTGAATTAGATTGTTTTGATCAATATGTTTTCTCAATTTGAAGGTCAAGGTTGAATTTTTGTTTACAAGTAAAAATTCCATTAAAATGACTCATGTTCTAGAACATTCTGTCATGTGACCAATCTTTATATATACCATGTTTGGTGGACATTTATTCAGTTTTGACATTACCATCAGTCTTGTAAAGAGCTATTACAGTTGTGAAAATTCATTCCAAATTCTAAGAGAGGAATTATTTTAAATATTCATTGGATTATAACAGTGCTCACAAACTTTTGGATTTTGGATTTTTAATTGATGATTTTGGAATTTATGTGAACTTATTCAGAGATTTTGGAATACTTCATTTTGACATCAGCACATCAAAGATTACTAGTACATCAGGACTTTGGAGACCATTGGCACATAATAACATTCAAGGACACAGCCGTGAATTTGGAACATTCTATATTTAGGACTTGTGATTAGAACAATCATTCTTATTGGATTATTAGGATTTCAAAACACATTACTGTAAGTGACTTTTTGATTTTTCATTTTAATTATCTAGTAATAAATTGCTTGTTGATTTTTACTTGATTTGTTGGTTTCACTTTCTTTCTGTTACATTTTTCTTAGACCATAGAGTCGTAACACAAAATACTTCGTGATGAAGACATATACTTGACAGCTTTGTGGCAACAAATCGAGTCTAGCCACGAAAATCAAGGAGTTCACCTCTGATACGTTAGTTAATTACCATTATAGTTTGTCATTGCCATTATAATTAGACTAATCCTTGATTTTTGTATTGCAAACAGGACATTCCGTTAGAATCCGCAGGGAGTGTACGTCTGAGTAGACATCTGAGTAAATTATGGAGACGGATTGAACGATTAATTCAGTTATAAAGAGTCTGGTTTGTGACATTCACAAGCAAAATAGCAGTTTAAGGCCACACTCAAAAGTGTTTATTTGACAACCTAACTTATTCAAGACAATAAAATGGCCAATTAAAAAACAATAATATTGAGTACTTGTCGTCAGATCACAGTCTCGTGAAGGTGATTAAAAGAAACTCCAGCAGAAACATCAATAACTACTAAGTGAATTGAGCTGTTATTTATTTTGCAACAAACAATTTAAATTATCAATGCATTTAATCAATGTAAGAACTGCCACTTTTAAAGTCTCCCATGAAAATGTATTTGACCTGATTGTGTAATGCAATTATGAATATGGCTAATAAATATACAGTGTCTCAGTTATTTAATGAGTGTCGTTATGTGTATGACAAATACTTATCGAGTGTTTCTGTCATTTAATATAGTGTCATTATGAGTATGACAAACAAATAGTTATTCAGTGTATCTGTTATTTAATGTAGTGTCATTATGAGTAGAAAATGATTCTACAGTGCCTTTCATTGACTTTAATGTCAGTATGAGTATTACAAACGCTTCTCTAGTGCCTATCATTTAATGCAGTGTTAGTATGAGCATGAAAAATAGTTATGCAGTGTCTCTGTCAATTAATGTAGTGTCATTATGAGTATGACACATAGTTCTGCAGTGTTTCAGTCATTTAATGTACTGTCATTGTGAGCATGACAAATGCTTCTGCAGTATCTATGTCACTTAATGTTGTGTCATTATGAGTATGATAAATAAATCTTCAGTGCCTCTGTCATTTAGTGTGCTGTAATTATGAGCATGACACACAATTCTGCTGTTTTCTGTCATTTAACGATTAGTTCACGCTTGGTGTCCAGGTAATTTAGTACGTTTTCCAAGACATATGACACATGCAAATCGCTGGATCGCTTCCACAAAAAATATTGACAAAGATGAGCAATAAACGATGCTTCCAAATCATTTAAAACATCAAGGACATTATCACAAAATTGGACAAAATGTGACTTTTTATCATTCTTTCCTACATATAGTGAAGTCCACCCTAAACCCAAAGGAGGGAACACTAAATGCCAATGAAACCTCACAAGTACTAGTAAAAGAGATGGTGTCGAATGCAAATCTCATTTTGCCAATCTTTCTCGAGTGACTGAATAGATGCAATGTACAGTATGTACCCGAAAACTACAATGTTACTGACTGCAGGTGAATATTGCCAGCCATATTCACAACCAGGTTTATTTTACTAAACTTGATTTTTGTTTTACCACTTTATTAAAATCTATTTTATCAAAAAAAGTTTAAATGAGCGACATTTAAATCGATTCCAGGAATGAAACGACTATTTTTGAAATAGGATGTTTTGCCATTATTTGAAGAAATTCTCATTCAAAGTTTGATGATATATTTTGATAATCTAAATAAATAAAAAGTTAATTTTTTTTTTTTTCTCGATCATTATATTTAGTCCCATTTGGCATTATCATATATTTCACTCTTTAGTGCGAACACTTTTTGATTATGGTCTTTAAAATGGTTCACATATATAAATAAAAACAGCAAATAAATAAATGTTCATACATCTCTGTTTCAGATGAAAATATAGTAAAGAAATGTATCTTTATCATTAAGAATCACGTAGTTGCGTGTAGATAGCAGACATGAAATGGTTTACTTATTGTTTGAAACTTCCCTCTTCACGATTCCTGTCACATCTTCATTTGTTGAAGGATGCCCATTTTTACCTTCTAGCTGGTGGTCACGATAAACTATTAAGGAGGATCAAAACCTGTGTAGAAACAAGACTTTTATTATTAAGACTTTTTAAAACTATGTTTAAGATATATCACCAAAAATCAGGATTTGTATCACCGTTTTAAATAAAATATTAATCGCATACATTTACCTCGTACACGAAGGTTAGATTAATTTATATATTTGCCACACAATAAAAAGTAAATTTTTTTCCCATTGCCTTTAAATTAAGTCCTCCACACTATCGATATTAACAGGAAATATTACTTATTTATAATAAAATTCCTGCCACCTCTGGCTTTTGCGCGTACGAATTTGCGACAAAAAGAAACACTACGTATCCATCTCTCCAATTAGCACTTTGAGGGCTTATGCAATTGCCCTATAAATATTCTAATGTCTTTCAAAAGTCTATGCAATCAATATTGGAAAGTCTCCAAAAGTCATGGCTTCCTGTCTCTGAGGGACTGCACTCACTTTGGAATGTCTCCTGATATTTGTGTGGAATAAATAAAGCTTAGCACGCTAATGTGCTATCATTTAGATGTTGAAAGTACGTCAGCATTTCGTTTTTTATCTTTTAAGAATGTGAACGTTAATGATTCAGATTAGATCTAGGAATTGCTAGGGCTGCTTTTGTATTCACATTTTGGATTACAAATACGATGCAGGTCTCTCATGTGTATTACGTCTGTAACCAGATGAATAGAAGATGTTAATACAAAATACCACCATCACGAATCAAGAACAGTTGTTTCAACAGACCATTCAGCCAAAGGACGCTGGATGCATTTAGCTAACGTCTGAACCCGGAAAGGATGATATAGGCTAACGTCTGAACCCGGAAGAAGTTTGATCTATTTTGATGTCACACAATATGGAGAAGATAGGATTTCTATCACGACAACGTTCAGGACGGATGGCATAATTTTAGTTCTGAACTTGGGATATGACTCCGCATCACGAAAGCTTTAAATAAACGTAATGTATGGGATGACATCTTAATTACAGCATGTCATGTGCAATCATTAATATGAATACATTTAAGCTCAAAAACGGTATTAATCAGGCGGAAGAATGCTCTCATCTTTAATGAGTTGAAATAAACTGATATGAGATGCCGCAAAATCAATAAATAAGAATAAAATCTCCTCTCAAATTTAGCACAATAAAAGATGGAAAAAGCATTTACTGGAATGATGACCTCTATTAATATTCATACCCATCCTTTAGTAACTCTCGGTAATATTTCGTTCATATTAAACTTGCTTTAGATTTCCACTAACAGTTTTCTTTATATTTATTTAATACTGACGTGAGTAGTTGATGGTGGGTACTGGGGGTCAAGATTTTTTGGGGGCACTACAGGGTCAAAAAACATGGCGTGGGGTCTCTATAGGGTCAAGGGGAGTTTAACATGGCGTGGGCCTCTACAGGGTCAAGGGGAGTTTAACATGGTGGGGGCACTACCAAGGGGAGTTTAACATGGCGGGGGTCTCTATAGGGACAACGGGAGTTTTTTAACGTGGCGGGAGTGTGGGTGGGGTGTGGGGAGGGTAATAGAATTAATCTTTCTTGAAAAAGGGTGGTCCTTAGAAGGACCGTTGGAGGAGGAATATTTTTATTTCCCCCAACATTGAGTTAGGAAGCCTGGGAGGTGGAACTTGTTTTTCTTCTTCTTCTTCTCCTCCTCCTCCTTCTTCTCAGGTATCCAGTCGGGATGATTCAATTGTCTGAACTTGTTCTGAATTTTCATCCAGTTCAAGTTCAGACGATTGAATTGTTTTTCTCTTTTCTCCTTTACCCACATTAACTTGATTTTGGCGACCTCCTGTTCCATAATTTTTTTAATAATTGTTTCCACTCGGAGCAGGGCCGCTTCTTGTTGAGTGAGAATTATGCATTTTAAATTATCATGTAATTTATGGATGCAATCCAAAACTTCTTTAAGAAGTCCTACTCGACAAGGTGAAGAGGAGTTATTACTCTTCTTAACTTCCTCCTCCTTCTTCACTTCTTGAATTAAATTCAAAATCAAGTTAATGTAGGTGAAGTGTTCTATTTCCCACTTCAGACTGACTGGATACCACCACATCATTTTTTCCCTATAATACTTAACTTCCACCATCCAGTCCCAGGCTTCCTGTAGGTTTTCAATGATATCAATCATTCTTCAGCAATGAAGTGTGAATGGCGTTACTGTGGAAGGCACCGCTTTATATTCGAGAAGCGCGGACGTGATGGGAAACATCCCCCTTTTTTTCCCAAAAAAAACACACCACACTATCCTTTTTCTATATCAAACACACAAAACATACAAGGGGAGAAGGTTTTTTTTTGTTTGAGGGGTAGACTATGACAAAAAAAAAAAAATATACAAGCAACATATATATAAACACACACTTATATAGGCAATCATTGGAAAAATTAATCTTTTCTTGAAAATTGGGTGGCCCTAAGAAGGGCCTTTGGGTTTTTTTTGTTTTGGTGGGTTTTAGCATGTACATCTTCGGCTAGGTCTTCTTTTTCTTCTGCTTCTTCTAATTTCTGGGCCGAAGAAAAGGACTCTCTTTAAACATCCTTGACGTTCGATGTAGATGCGACTTTTCCATTCGGTGGATTCTGTTAGTTTGGTGGTAGCCCATGAGGCTTTTACATACGTGGGGAATGCTGGATTAAACAGCATTCCCGAGACAATGTTCGATGCTTCCACGCTAACCCACATGATTTTTAGTCTTTATGAGTGGTCTTGGAGAAAACCGGTGAAGCTTTATGAAACCAGCGGTAGTATATATACCTTACGATAGGATTGAAATGGATCGAAATCAACTACCAATCCAAAGGAGCGTTACAAGTAGGTTGGGTTTTCTTCCAATGGGAAGAGAGCGGGGGTGTGACGTCATCTCGGGTATAAAGGTATCGTAGCGTTCGTAGGGTTTATTACTTTTTTCGACAGCCTTCATGGAGACTGGAAAGACAAGTACTACAACAATGTATTGGAGTGAGCCTTCAATGATTAATGCTGCTGCATTATTGAACTTCCGGCCGGAAGACTTTGATTTAGATTTACTAAATCAAGAGTTTGAGAATACTACTACTACTACTACTGCTACTACTGTACCAATGGTGGATGAATTTAAAAAAAGGCAAATAGAAGAGATGGAAAATTTTGTAAAAAAGCAACGAGAAGAGGAAGAAATGTTTCTTCTTCTTCAACAACAGCAGAAAGAAGAAGAAGAGAGAAGAAAACAAAGCGAGGAAGAAATCAGACAGCAGCAGCAGCAGCAGTTACAAGAGGAGGAGAAGAAGGAAACAGTAAAGGAAGGCATCAGTCTTCAAGAAAAAACTGTAAGTCTGTTAGAAGAGATATTATATGAGTTAAAATGGATGACCAATGTCTATAAGTATTCTTTAACTCATCAACCACCTAAACGAAAAAGACCATCACGGGCTAAACAACATTCTTCTAAGCCTTCCAGTGCTAGTGAGATGCCACCACCCATGTCACCAATACCGCCACCAGTGACTACCACCATAATCAAAACACCATCAGTAGCAGCAGCATTAACAGGATATGGATTGGGTCGTGGTAAAGGACTACGGCATTTGAAGTTGATTTGAAAGTTTTGTTTTTTGAAAAACAAAACAACCCAACGGTCCTTCTAAGGACCACCAGATTTCTAGAAAAGAAATCAAATTGCCAAAATATCAAGTTAAAACTTTAAAAAAATCCCATGGTAAAAGTGTGAGTGCGTGCGTGCGTGCATCTCTACTCTAAAACAAAATAACACAAAACCACTTACTTTTTTTCTCCAGTCTGTTGTATTAGAAATTCATTAGAAATGTGGGAGCACGAGTACGATCGACGTTTGAAAACGATCCTGAATTTAAGACCATTACTCAAAGTTACGACGCAGCCGACATCGAACCTTTAGATCCGCGCCACAGTTTATTTGGAGGACGAACCAATGCCACTCGTTTACTGTACGACGTGAATGAATCCCAAGGAGAAGAAATCAAATACATTGACGTGTGTTCTTTGTATCCTTGAGTGTGCAAATATGCTCGTTTTCCCACCGGACACCCTGAAATTTTAACAGAACACATTGACGTGGAACACATTCGTCAATACGAAGGATTAATCAAATGTAAAGTTTTACCTCCAACAAACTTGTTTCATCCCATCTTACCTTACCATTGTCAAGGAAAACTGATGTTTCCTTTATGTCGGACGTGTGCCGAAACGTGCAACCACAATCATCCCTGTCGCCACACGGAGGAAGAACGGTCGTTGATAGGAACGTGGGTCAGTGCCGAATTGTTTCGGGCTCTGGATCGTGGATACCGTTTATTGAACGTGTATGAAATCTGGCACTTTCCAACTACAGCCCAATACCAAAAGGACGACGCCACTAATCATCCAGGCATTTTCTCGGGGTACGTGAACCAATTTCTCAAACTGAAACAAGAAGCTAGTGGTTATCCTTCGTGGTGTCAGACTCCCGAAGACCAAGAACAATTTAAAGAAGAATACCGTGACATCGAAGGCATCACTTTGGAAGAGGTGGAAAAAAATGAAGGAAAAAGATCGTTTGCTAAAGTGATGTTGAATTGTTTGTGGGGAAAAATGGCCCAACGTACGATCTTACCCAAAACGGAATACGTGGACGATCCTTATCGTTACTTTGAATTGGTGGACAACAAAAGTATACTAGTCAAGCACGTGGAAATCCTTCGTGAGGATTTGATGATAGTCAATTTCGAAGAAGAACCCAAGTTTGTCAAACCTGACGACTTTAGCAACGTAGTCATTGCCGCCTACGTGACCGCTCATGCTCGCTTGAAATTGTACGACGAAGCGTTAGAAGTCTTGGGAGATCGTGTCTTGTATTTTGATACTGACAGTTGTATCTACATTCATCGACCCGGTTACCCCCACCCTACCATTCAAGGAGATCGTTTAGGAACCTGGACAGACGAGCACCCTCAAGATACCATTTTGAGTTTTGCTAGCGGTGGCCCTAAAAATTATGGGTACCGATACCGAGACCCTCAAGGTCAACTTCACACCTCCTGTAAAGTCAAAGGGTTGACTCTGAACTATCGAACTAACCAAGTCGTGAACTTTGAGGTTTTAAAAAATGCTTTACTGTCTGGACAAGTGAAAGATTTTCAAGTAGCCACGTTAGAACCTCACAAGATTGTACGCCTACCTAATCATCAAATTGTGACTCGACCTGTTCAAAAACTGTATCGCATCGTGTACCAAAAACGAGTGAGACTTCCAGATCACACCACTTTACCTTACGGACACGCCGATTTGGAGAAGTATAAAAAAGGAAACCCTCCTCTTGAAAAAACAGAAAAAAAGATGTCTTCAACAACATGGGTTTTCCCTGACTATGCTGATTGTACCAGTCGATTGAAGACGTTTAAAAAATGGCCTAAAGGGGATCGATTACCCACAGCCATCTCTTTAGCCAGAGCAGGATTTGTCTACTTTGAACAGGGAAGTTTAGTGAAATGTTTTAGTTGTGGTGCAAGCATTCGCATGAGTCCTAAAGATTCAGCTATCGTGGAACATACCAGATGGTCACCAAACTGTGATTACCTTTCTTTAACATTTCCACGGATCACATTACAATAAGACAACACCAAAAGAGATGACTTCAACATGGGCTTTGCCTGACTATGGTGAGTGTGGTAGTCGCTTGAAAACGTTCAAAAATTGGCCTAAACACATGCCTGACTATTGTTATTGTCCTCATCGATGGAACACAAAAAAACTTAGGAACAATGGATTACCTACTTCCTACGCTTTAGCCAGAGCAGGCTTTGTTTACTTTGGACACTATTCGTATGGATTGTAAGAAATCAGCTCTCCTGGAACATACCAGATGGTCACCAAACTGTGCTTACCTTTCTTTAGCGTTTCCACCGATCACATTACAATACTTTTCGGATGGTACAGTCGACAGGTATAAAAAAGGAACCCCTTCCAAGCCTAACCCTTCATTCTCACTTTCAACGTTAACCAAGAAGCAAGAAGAAAAAAAAAAGATGAGTCACCACGACTTGGAGTGTGACGCAGAACCATGCAATGAAACGGATTCTGTACGGTTTGGTATTTCCGATTCACACGTTCAAAAGGATTCCGTAGCTTGTCACATCACCACCACTCATCGGCCACCCTCTAAAGAGGCAGTACGCCCTTTATGTTTTACTGGAAATACTAAAGGAACTGGTATTGACGTTAGTGACAACAAGGTGAATGTGGGTCCCTATTCGCATATCAGAATACCTGTGAGTTTACTTGGTTATTCCAAGTATGAAAGTCGACTCGAGTCATTCAAAGACAAGTGGCCAAAATTTCTACAAGGACCTAAACCGGAAGGTTTAGCTAGATCTGGATTTAAATACGGGGGAGAAGGAGATAAAGTTCAATGTTTTAGTTGTGGTGTGGAACTTCACCATTGGGAGCCTACCGACTCAGCTTACATTGAACATGCCAGATGGTCTCCGCACTGTCACTTCTTACCTTTAGTGGCTTTAGAACAGTACGGGTACGATGAGCCAGATGCCCAACAAAAGAAGAAGTAAAAAAAATTCCATGGCGGAGGAGAAGGAGAATACTTCTTTAGAAGAATACATTAGTGGTTTACCTTTAGAGTTGCGAGAACATATTTTTCAGTATATACATCCTACCTTAGAAGATCGTATTGGTGGATTACCTTTGAAGTTACGAAAACGGATTTACCAAGAGTTTGTCAAAATCCAAGTGAAACGTAAACTCAAAGTCATTTCTCGATTTTTACACTATACCCTCTTTCAAGGGCATAGAAGAATGGTCATGGGAAACGTCTATCGCTACTACTATCCTGAAGGAGACTGCCTCAAAAGGTACCAACCTTGGGAGCCTGGCTATAAAAACATGCCACCCAAGATACCTACCTTAGCCATCGACCCCTATAAAGAGGCGGCACGTCTGTACCTTTCACGTCACTCGTGAAACGGATTCCGTGGAAGGAAAGTCAAACATGAGCCTTGATGCTTTATCGGTACACACCGAGTGTCTATTATTGGACAGCCTGGCTATAAAAGAGTGGGTATGCCTGAACTCTACACGCCACTTCTGAAACGGATTCCGTGGAAGGAAATCACAGATCATGTTCATACCTTAGAGGATTATAAAAAAGCGATACAAGAACTGTTTCCATTGAATTTTGGACGTTATGTGGTGTGTGTCTTAGTGACTACTTATCTTGGAATTCGTTTTCCAGGACATTCGTTGTGGAGTATTTTTGAGGACAAGTGTTTGCCTTGGATTCTTTTGTACGATCCGTGGTTGTTTTGGACTCAATTGTTGAGTTCCAAAAACAATATGACCCTGTGTTCTTTTTCGGACTTAGTAGAAGAAGAAGACTATAAAAACTTGATTTTATCAGTCCAAGAAAGAAACATTGTACGTAAAGCGTTGAGAGTGGTGATGAAAATTAGTGACGAACTTCCATGTGAAGAAGACATTCGTCACACTTTATCTGTGTATAAAACATTTCAAGAAGTGTGTTTTGGTGAGTTACACCAACACCTTTTCCATTGGAAAGATGTACGACCCTGGAGAAACCTTGGTTTCCAATATTGGTTACAAGAAGTGGCCCAGTTCAGCAAAGATTTGGCCACTTGTCCATAAGGGTCCAAAAGTGAAAAAATGGGAACCTCCATGGGAAACCCTAAAAGAAGAAAAAGAAGAAGTACCTGACACCACCACCACTGTGGTTCAAATGCCTCTTGAGGAACACCACCCTTCTTTACCACCGCTGCCGTCAGAGGATTCAAAAAACAAAACAAAAGACGAGCAGAAGAATACCACCACCCCAAACAGTGTCTTTCATGACTAGGAGGACACGAAACTATTGTTGTACATTGACGTGTTTATATGACAGTTTGATTGTTTCAGTAGGAGCCTTCATTGTGTACCTGTTAATTTTGCTTTTGCTATTTTATCACTCGTGGTGTTAATGACTTGTAAAATATGTTTATGTTGGTTGGTTGCTTTTTTTTTTTTTTTAAAATAAACGTGTATGAAAATGTATAAAATGCCTTGGGTCTTTTGTCTTCTTCTCAAAAATCTTCTTACCTCAATCATGGCTACATCCTCCTCTTCTTCTTCTGCCTCGTCTGCCTCTTCTGTAGTCAAAGTGATTGACGAAAAGTTAGATCGTCAAAGTTGGAATGCTTTGTATCTGCGCCATCCATTTAACATGTTGATTGCTGGACCGAGTGGTTCAGGGAAAACCGAATTTGTCAAACGATTGATCGAACACAAAACTGATTTGTTTGATCGTCCACCTCAACGTATCGTGTGGTGTTACAAAGAGTGGCAACCGTCTTACACGTTATTGAAAGAAAGTCAAGGAGAAACCATTTCATTTGTGGATGGTATTCCTCACGAAGACGATGGAATTGTGTCTGACGTGAGTGAAACTCATTTAGTTATTTTTGATGACATGTTAGGAGAAGACGAAGAAGAAATTAAACTTTGGTTTACACGAAAAGGACACCATCGTAATGCTAGTATTGTCTACATTACACAAAATTTATTTCAACAAAGTAAAGCCCATCGAACCATTAGTTTGAATGCTCATTACGTGGTCTTGTTTAAAAGCCCCAGAGACAAATCTCAAGTACAAGTGTTAGCCAAACAGTTAGGGGCTCCTTGGCTCAATTATGCGTACGACGATGCCACTCAAACCCCTCACGAGTATTTACTCATCGACTTAAAACCTACCACTCCTGACTATTTGAGATTTCGTGCTCAATTGTTTCACCCTTGGGGTGAAGAAGGGGGTCCTGTCATTTACACGTCCCCTTCAGCCCATTTTTAAAAAACTATAAAAACAACCTACTACGTCATTTCTGTCTCACACTCTTTTTGAGAGAAGATGACTTCCTTTCAATCTCATCCTTCGGCTAAATTGATTCGTGCCTTGTATGGCATCAGTCGTGAAAAAAATGCACAAGTCCGTGCTCATTTGTTAGAAGCGAGTCTTGAAGAAGTGTTACGATGGTTTACTTTGACAACACGTCAATTACTACAAGGCATCATTCACATCCCTCATCAAACTCAAAATTTTTCAAAAACATAAATCGGCATTGTCACAACTGGCTGATCCTAGAATCGATTCACGGACTAAAAAACAAATCATTTTAACTCCTGGTGGAAGTGGTTCTTTAGGAGGGGTCATGATTCGTTCCCTTTTGAAATGGGATCCTAATGATGCCAAAGCCAAAACACCCAAAAAGAAGAAAAGTCCAAAGAAGAAAACCAGCTCCAAGAAAAAGAAGAAAGGCAGCCCTCAGAAAAAGAAAAGTCGTACCCAGAAGAAGAAGAAGAAAACCACACCTACCACCACCACCACCACCACCACTAACACCCGACGTAAAAGAGGTACTGCAGCCAGGACGCAAACGTACACCCGCAAAACACCACCACCCTTACCATCACCATCACAGTCCCCAATGATGACGAGGTCTCCTTTTGCGTCCACCACTTCCTCTTTGTCTTCTTCACCCTCTTTTACCATGATGCCTGTCAAACCAGACTTAAGATCCTTGTTTCCTAATTTGATGCAAAAATGGAAACCTATTTCGAAAGTCACCCCGTCGGGACCGTCGACTTCAGCTGATTTAGCCATGGCAGCAGCCACCAACAAAGTACCATCCCCTAAAACCAAAGTCCAAGAAAGAACTGGCATCTTACAAAGTTTAGTGGATTTATCCAAAGATGAATTGAGACGATTTAGTCCATTGAAAACACCTCAACGTCGAGTGAGACCTGTCGTGAAGTTGGTACGTCGTGCAGATAATCAGTGGAGACGTATTCCAGTATAAAATAGAAGGGTGAAATGCCAAAGACTTCAGACTTACTTCCTCCTCACCTCTAAAGATGGCTCCCAAACGTGCACACCACCACCACCAAAAAAAGAAGAAAAGTAAAACCACCAAAAAAGGACGCCTTCCCCCTCGTCTGGCTAAACATTGGGATGTCTTGTCTGTCCTAACCAAATCCAATCCTCCCATGCGAAAACAACTCATTCAAACAGCTCCTAAAGAAATCATCGATACCGTGTGTGAATGTTGTTTGAACGTGTTGAAAGGAACGGTACCTTTGTCCAAGATACAGAAACAAAAATTAGCGAAACATCGGAACGTTCTTCGTCAAATGGTAAAAAAGAAAATACCTCTTCAACAAAAGAAAAAAATGTTGGTGCAACGAGGAGTATTTCTACCTATTTTGATAGGACCGTTGTTAAAAATAGCCGCTCCTTTGTTAGGAACGATTGCTTTACCGCTTTTAGGAGGGGTCATGCGATAACCCCCCCAAAAAAAGAAGATAAAAAGGACCACCCTTCTCTGAAAAGACCACACCTTTTTGGTATCTTTGAATGAAATGGAAGGACGAAATCTGACTTTAGTACCTTACAAACGATGGATGGAATTTCATCGTTGGAACGAACAACGGATACCTCATTTACCACCCAATCCTAATCTTAACGAAATGTCTCAGTTACAACAAGAAATACAATCCCTGATGGAACGCAACGATGTGTCCGAAACAGAAAAATCGCAACGGTACGGTCAACTTTTACAACGTCTACAACTCTTTCGCCAAAAAGCAGTCGACGAAACAGCTTCACCCACTCTGAGAGATTTTAAGGCCCTAATGAAAAGGGAACCTAAAACAGACACCGGTACAGGGATGACCGTCAAAGAAGAAGAAGAAGAAGAAGAAGAGTTTTTACTAACTCCACCTCTTAAAGAAAAATAAAAAAGTTAGCCACACCGGATTGGATGAAAAAGAACAGGTCTACCCCTTTACCCTCAGAAGAGAAAAAGAAAGAAGTGAAGAAAGAAGTCAAAACAGAACCTATGACCCCTGTTCAAACTACCTTTACCCCAGTAGTACGTCGGACACGTAAACAATCCAAAAAGATACCTCACGAAGAAAAGAGTATTGGAACTTGGTTAACTTATTCTTGAGGAAATCATCATCATGGAGAAACTGTTAGCCACCATTTATTACAATCCTGGCCATGCTGCTGGTTACAGAGGAGTTCAAAAATTATATCGAGCTGCTAAAAGTAAATTGAAAAGTGTACGTTTGCCCGAAGTACGACGATGGTTACAAGAACAATCAACGTACACGCTACACAAACCCATTCGACGTAAATTTTCTAGAAGTACCACTCAAGTGGAAGGGATCGATCATCAATGGCAAGCCGATTTAGCTGACGTCTCTCATTTAGCCACTTACAATCGTGGTCACAAATATTTGTTTTGTGTCATCGACGTGTTTTCCAAATTTGCTTGGGTCGTGCCTTTGACTTCTAAAAGCAGTACCGAATTGGTACGAGCCTTAAAATTGGTCTTGAAACAAAGTGGACGCCAACCTTTACGATGGCAAACTGACAAAGGCACCGAATTTCTAAACCAAGCTTTTCAAAAAGAATTGAAACAAAGACAAATTCATTTTTTTACTACCGAAAATCCTGAAACCAAAGCCAGTATCGTGGAACGTTTTCAAAGAACTTTGAAAGAACGTATGTGGAAATATTTTACACATCAACATACTCTCAAGTACATCGACGTGTTACCTCGTTTGGTCAAAGCGTACAATCAATCGTACCATCGTAGCATCGGATGTGCCCCCGAAGAGGTCAGCCCTGAAAACGAAGTGTCTGTGTTTGATAAATTATTTGGTTCACCCCAGCAGACCAAAAAGAAAAAGAAAAAGACACCCTTGTTGGAGTTCAAGACGGGAGATTGGGTTCGCATCGGAAAAACCAAACGTGCTTTTGACAAAGGTTATTTACCTAACTGGACCACCGAATTGTTTCGTGTCACTACCCCCGTCCGTGATCGTGATCCTCCCGTCTATAAATTGGAAGACATGCACGGTGAAGTACTCAAAGGAACATTTTACTTGCCTGAGTTACAACGAGTGACTAAAAAAGAAGACACCTTGTACGACATCGAAAGCATTCTCGAACAAAGAACACGTAAAGTTGGTAAACGTCGAGTAGAAGAAGTCAAAGTACGTTGGAAAGGATATCCCCCTAGTTTTGATTCTTGGATTGCGGCTTCTCAAGTCGTCGACTATATAAAGAAAAAGAAGTAAACTCACAACATGCCATTCAACAGTAGCCACCCAGACGACTTCAACGACTCCTTCACAGAGTTCTTCTCTTCAAGAATTACAAAAACAACTACTTTGGGTGTGATGTGGAGAACGTGTGCCTAAAAATCAAATCGTCTTTTTCTGCCAAATTTTTGTAGTGTATTGTGTCATCGGAGCAGCTATTACCAATTTGAGTTTACAACAAGGAGACAAACAATTGTGGACCATTTTACTGAGCAGTTGCATCGGTTATCTTTTACCTAGTCCCTCTTTGAAATTTACGACAACGACCGACAACAGTCACCACAACAACGCCAGTCCACCTTCTTCTTCTTCTTCGTCCAGTTACCACCACCAAAATACCAATCCTCTTTTGGAACCTTTTGAACATCATTCTTCTTCTGTCCACTTGAGTGACTCCTCGGACACCAGAACCACTTTGGAACTATGAATGACCAATTTTATTTAACGTTACCTAGTGACAGTTCCATGGATGTGTTTCCCAACAACACCTTATGTTGTTTCACGGCCAAATTACCTCAATCCATTCAATTGGATCACGATGCTCATTGGGAAGTGGGTTTGGTAGAAATCATATATCCTACGCAAATCATGAACATCGACGATGGTCAAAACACTTTCATCGTGGAAATCTTGAACAAGGGAGTGCATGATGAGTTGGAGAAAATTCAACCTGGCCTTGAGCATTCCAGAAAGGTATTCACGAAGATGACTCCTCCCTTTGCGAGCCATACCATGAGAATTCCTAAGGGGTATTATTTTAGTGCTAAACATTTGGTGGAGACGATTCAAGCCGTCTTCGAAGCCCAATTTGCCAAAGCCTTGGAAAAAAACCAAAAAGGGGTACGAATCGCTTACCATGATGTGGCACGCCGTTTCATCTTCCAATTTTTTAAAGAGAAGGGGGAACTCATTGACGACAAAAAAGACAAAAACTTACCCGAGCAGGACAGAAAATTGATGACAATTGAATTTTCTCCTGGGTTGTATGCTATTTTGGGTGGAAATAAAAAGTATACTAATAAAAAAGTCGCAAGCAACGTAGAATTCGGAGATGGTTTTCGCACCCCTATCGAATTGAACGTGGGACTGAATTTAATGTTTGTGTACTCCGATGTGGTAGAGTACAACGTGGTGGGCCACACAGCTGCTCCCTTATTGAGAGTCATTCCTTTCAAAGTGGATACTGCTGCTGGTGCGTACGAAGAAGGTGGAAACACGTTTCACGTTCACCGTGAATTTGTACATCCTCATTATCTTCCAGTCAGTAAATCGTATTTTGACAGTGTCCACATTAGTATAAAAGGAGATTTGGGACAAAGTGTGCCATTCATTGACAAAGGAAAAGTCACGGTGAAACTACATTTTCGAAAAAAAGTTCTCTAATGCCTTGTAACTAACCTCCCAAAAATGTATCCAGTGATTCGAGGAGTGGCTCGACAACGAGGACATGGTTTAGGAGATATGTTAAGATCGGCTTTTCGGACGGTAGCTCCTATTTTGAAACCGATGGTAACTCGAGGATTTCATGCCTTAAAAGATGCCGCTTTGACGCAAGGAAAAGAATTTTTGCAAAACGTCCTCATCGACAAACAAAATCCTAAAGAAGCCTTTTTGAGAGCAGGCAAAAATGTGTTGATGACCACTGGTAAAGATCTTTTAGGTCTCCGAGAAAATCCTATAAATACGCTTCACGCTTCAGGCTCTGGCATTACTTCACAGCAGCAAGGACAAGGTAGAAAGAGACGACGACGACCTCGAAATCCTTTCAAAGTTCATAAAAGAACACACGGTAGCACTTCCAGAAAGAATAGGAAAAGAAGAAGAACTGGTAGAGAATTAGACGTATTTGATTATTAACTGTGAAAATGATGCACCGAGATTCTTGCGAATGTACCAAGTCCGAACTGGATATGTTTACCATGCCTCCCACAATGATGACGATGCAAGAATCCCAATGGGTGGAATTTCATCCTGTATCGTCTTTGTCGGATTCAGCTCCTATCGAATTTGAAATCAAAGGACAAACCGAAGATTACATCGATCTGAATGACAGCTACTTGTTCCTGAAACTCAAAGTGATCAAAACGGCGGACAGCCGCCTTCCTGATGGCAATTCCAGAGTCGCTCCAGTCAATAATTTCATGCATTCTTTGTTCAGTGGAATAGATTTGTACTTGAATAACAAACTGGTCAGCAGCAGTTTGGATATTTACCCTTACCGTGCTTACTTGGAAAATCTCTTGACGTACGGAAAAGAAGCCAAGAACACTCATCTGGATGCTTCCGTGGTCTGGAAACCTGACACCGCAGGAGAGAATACCTTCAACGACACAGAGGTGTCAGTACCGGCGAGGGTTGCTGCTGTTGTTGATGGTAGTGGTCATCTTGTTAGAGATATAACTCCAGCAGACCCACACAATGTGGGATTTAACGACCGTCGAAAGAAAATCAGAGGGCACAGTTTAGAACTGATGGATCGTTTGCATTTGGACATGTGGTTGCAAGACAAGTATTTGTTGAACGGAGTAGATGTACGTCTGAGACTAAATCGCAGTAGTGCCGTTTTCCATTTGATGGCTAATGCTAACGAGTGGAAAACTGTCATCCAAGAAGCCAAACTTTATGTGCGACGTGTAGAAGTCTTACCAAAAGTAGCCAACGACATCAGTCAAACCTTGAGCAGAACCACTGCTAAGTATCCTCTTAGACGTGTGGAAGTGAAAACCTTTACTGTTGCCGCTGGACTCCGATCCATAGTCGAAGATCACATCTTCCAAGGGCAGCTCCCCAAACGATTGATCATTGGTATGGTCAGAAATTCAGCCTTCAACGGAGTCCACGATCAGAATCCGTTCCAGTTTCAGCACTTCAACGTCTCCAAGATAGAAGTCAGTCGAGATGGCAAGACCTTGTGTACCAGACCTTTTGAACCTGACTTTAGCGTCAAAGCAAAAAATTACTTACGATCTTACTTGACCCTGTATGAAGCCACAGGACAGTTAGGCACCAACACCAGCCTCGGCATTTCGTACGACGATTATGCAGGAGGGTATGCCTTGTGGGGATTTGATTTCACTCCGGACCAAGGCAGCGATGAAGGACATTTCCACCCTATAAAATCAGGCCCCCTTCGAGTGGAACTTCAGTTTACAAATCCTCTACCTGAGACAGTGAACGTCGTCTTGTTTGCAGAATTTGATAATACTCTAGAGATCAACAGTTTGAGAGAAGTCATTCTAGACTATTAGAAGAAAACAAAGATGCAGAACGTAGAACCTATGGAGATAGATGAGGGATTTTGTGAAGTGATTCAACAGTCACCAACTACCACAAAGGATGATGATGATGACGAAGTCATTCATTCAGTACCTAGAATAGAAGAAGAAGAAGAAAACCATTCAGTTCCTGTGTTTACTGGATTTATGGTTTGTCGATGGCCAGAACACGAAAAACAGTTAGTGACCTGTTATGCTCAGGAATTGAGTCCAATCATTAACAGTCTGATTAAAGAACAATGTTATGGATGTCAAAACGATCATCACAGTCAGATACTACACGACAAAATGTATGATGTTAACAGGTGAAGAAAAATTGGATGAATATTTGGAAACGGCCTGGAAACAACTCTCAGATGAACACGTGTTGAAACAATGGTATAAAGTCTTGCAGACTTCTTCTTTTCCTCCACTTACTTCTCTGGAGATCAGACGGATCGAAGGACTCATTCATCAGAGTGCAGAACCTATCCGACGTGAATATTCGTGGAATTACAAGACAGATTCATTCAAGTTTAAAGTCAGGTCTGCATTGGTGACTCAATATTTCCATTGTTGAAGACAAAAAAAATGGATACCAGGGAACTTCATTACTTATTGAATCGTAGTTCCTATACTTCTTCTTGGAATCCTGTGGTATGTGCTAAAGATGAACTACCTCATCGTAAACCAAAAAACGTTCATGCTTATGTCATCAATACTGACGACAGTGATCTACCAGGAACCCATTGGATTACCGTGTACTTTCCCAACGATCACTGTGTGGAATATTTTGATTCTTATGGATTACCTCCTTTGGAAAAAGACATCATCGAGTTTATGAGAAGAAATGCCGTCTCGACTCGATTCAATAATGTGAGACTACAAGGATCAGATTCTATGGTGTGTGGACAATATTGTGTTCATTATCTTCATCAACGTAGTCTTGGATATTCCTTAGAACATTTACTGACTTATTTTGATAGTGACTATGTTCGAAACGATGCTAAAGTACAACAATGGTTTTGTCAACGTTATGGTTATCTCTTGTCTTTAGCTCACAATCGTAGTGTACATCAAAATGATGTCGATGTAGAAAGTTTAACATTTACTTTACCTTCCCAACATTGTCAACCTTGTAAATATGTTCCTGTTTGAAAATTTCTGGTTGAATGGTTAGTTTTTTTAAATGTTAGAATAGTTATTATTGAATAAAAAATTTTGTTGATTGTTGAAAAAAATGGTGTTGTGTGGCTTTTTATTGAATTTGAAAAAAAATAATGAATATGTTCTTTCTCTCTCTCTTTATATCGATCTAAACCTCTATCTATGATCTCCCTGTCGATCTGAAAAAAACATTACCATGTTTTCCATCGCGTCCGCGCGTTAAGCATATAAGGCGGTTCACTGGCCAGTGTAGTCATTCTCGTTGACTCGTCAAGATCTCAACAGTTCCAAGAAGAAAAAGAAGAAGATGGCTGCCACCAAGATTACAAAGCTGAATGAAGCTATGGTGAACATAATGAGGGTGAAGAATCATTTGACGGAGACCAACCCAGAGAGAAAGACGATGACGTTCATTCAAATGGCTCATGATCTAGTAGAAGAGGTCTTGAGAGAAGAAATACTTAGAGAAAGAACAGAATGGGAGGCAGCACAACTCCTACAGCAGCAGCAACAACAAAGACAACAGCAGCAGCAACAACAACAGCAACTTATGCAGCAGCAGCAGCAGTCCAGCAAACTATTTGACGGCGAAGTCCATTGCAAGATTGACTGCGAGGAATTTGCTTTCTCTTTCACCATAAAGAGACCTGCCTGTCTGAAAGCGGTAAGACCTATCGCTAAACGTGGCCGACCTGCTGGAGCTACTGTCACAGCTACATCCACCCTAAGAAGTTAAAAAAACATAACTTCTTAAACCCAACGGCCCTTCTAAGGGCCACCCAATCTCTAGAAAAAGATTACTACTCTCAAATATTGCCAATATCTATAGGTGTGTTTTATATATGTTTGTATGTTTGTTTGTTTGTTTGTGATAGTAAACCCAACAAAAAAACCCTTCTCCCCTTGTATGCTTTGTGTGGTGTGTGATTGATCTATAAAAAAAAAAATTTTTAAAAAAGGGTTATGTGTGGTGTGTGAAAAAATTTTATATAAAAAATTATATAAAAAATAAAAAATGGTGGTGTAGTGTGTGTAGGTTTGATTTTTTATCAAAAGTAGTTTCTTTTAGGTCCGCGCTTTTTAGAGTCAGGGGTCATGGAGTGTAAACTCCGCGAAGCCAAGAATGAGGTAGAAAGAATGACGTCAGACGCGGGGTAGTGGGGTGATGTTTTTTTTTGTTTTTTAGGTGTAAGGGATGTTTTCCTTCACGTCCGCACTTCTAGTATATTAAAACAACGTCTTCACCGGTTAAGCTACCCCATTTTATTCAAGAGAATGAACAACGTTGAAATCATAAGACAAGTTAGAGTTCATTTAGAGGTGGCGTGGCACCTCCTCCAAGATCTAGAGAAGAAGGAGAAGGAGGAGAGGGAGAAGGAGGAGAGGGAAAGGAAAATTCCCATCAAACCGCACTGGATGATGGAGGAAAAAGAAAATTGGGATCCCAAAGCGGACCATCCTCCCTTTATCCTAAACTCAAACAAAAGAAGCATGAGTGCAGCTACATGGAGGGGGAGCTGCCCTGCATGTAGGGCAAAGCCAGGGAGGTGCCCACACCTCCTCTAAAATGAACTTTAACAAAAAAGAATCCAACGGTCCTTCTAAGGACCACCCTTTTTCAAGAAAGATTAATTCTATTCCCCTCCCCACACCCCACCCACACTCCCGCCACGTTAAAAAACTCCCGTTGTCCCTATAGAGACCCCCGCCATGTTAAACTCCCCTTGACCCTGTAGTGCCCCCACCATGTTAAACTCCCCTTGACCCTGTAGAGGCCCACGCCATGTTAAACTCCCCTTGACCCTATAGAGACCCCACGCCATGTTTTTTGACCCTGTAGTGCCCCCAAAAAATCTTGACCCCCAGTACCCACCATCAACTACTGACGTTTGTTGATCCTTTGCTGTATTTAATGAAAAAGACTAATTTATTGTAATTGAACAACCTCCACCCTACCCCTAACACACACACACACACACACACACACACACACACACACACACACACACACACACACACACACACACGTATACCCATGACATTACTGCAGACGGATCCGCATTTTCTGAACACACACACACACAAAATAAAAGTGATCTTCTAACTCTGAGATAGGAAGACAGCTTTCCGATTGGTATTCTAGGCTTTAGTCAACTTATTCAGAAATGTTACCCAGTTTGAGAATTATACAGAGGTCATATTAAAATTTAAACTATCATAGGAAAACAAGAAAGAAAGAACAAAATAAAAAATAAATCAAGATATCAAGGGAAAATTCTATCCAAAACTGGGAGGCTCATTAATGTTGGGCGAGTCGACTGATTTTGTGAAGTAGAGCCTCAATTTTCACATCATATTTACAGCGGATTCGGGTGCAAATAGACGCATGGGTGGGTGGGGTGGGAGGATATACATACACATTTACGTTAGACACGAACTAATATAGGAATGACAACTTAAATACCTTGTTTGAAATCATTCAAGTAAAGACCTGTGTTATGTGAAGGAAAAGATCCCCCGCAACTGTATTAAGATGACTTGATTATCCCAGAGACATATATAACACATGTTATGTATGTCTCTGATTATCCATTCGTGGTTGGGGGAGGGGGGCGGGACATTCAGCGGATATCTTGCGGAAATCGGGCTTCAAGTCAGAGGAACGAAATGTCGCATGCTAGAGCTAACTCATAAACTGATGTTAAACTACTTAATTTCAGGTGATCGCAAGAGACGCAAACCTTAATTCAGTTTTCTTAGGTTTAATCCAAGACTTGGCACATGCATATTTTAGTGAACTCTTTCACGTGACTTATTAACACATGATGAAAAGGCTCATTAAACCACTTCCCTGAAGATGTTAGGTATCAGCAATGTATATTAATAAATGTCTGCTACAGAAATCTACTACCAGGTGTGAAACGGTGCAGCTGTGTGTTGTGAAAACATTCTGAAATCAGTCTTAAGGAAGCATGATACTAACTCAACTTCCAAAGTAAACCTGTGGAGAAAACATAATATATAAATATAATAACTTTAAATTTCTAAATACTCGTGATCAAACCTATATAATTCAGTATATATCCATCCTTGTGTGGAGAAAACCATATGAGCAGTGGCAATTATGTTATCTACTTGTGTATAAAGCATGTGTATAAAACATGTGTTGCTATTTCCGCACCCAAAACATCAGATGCTACTTTCAGTATTTAATGGTCCTAAGTGAACTCTGTAAAAGATTGAAATTACATTAATATAACATTGTCTCTACTTATTTTAGTTGAAAATAGTATAAGCTCTCAAAATATTATTTTTGCTAAAATTTTGCTTTTTATTATCAACCAATCATGGCCCTCCAAACTCATATATACTCCATTTTATATTCAGCCATTCTAGACTGGTTCCCATTTTTTTATATAGCTAGTACCGTGAGTCCTCTAAACTAGTACACTTTACATGAGTGTGGTATGTAGGCCATTAAGCGGTAGGAAAACCGATATGACAAAATTACAAGCTCAGATCCTCTTGACTAACTTGCATACATTAAGACAAATATTAAGATTTTTTCATCCCTATCTGACAGTAATTTAAAGTTGCAACTAACCTTTTTGTTTTCCTGATTTTAGCATTTAACGGACAAGTGTAAACCTTTAATAGGACAAAACCATTATCGATTTCTTATTAAGATATTTGGTATCATGAAGCACCAAGAAAGTTGAAATTGTAGTCTTGATTTATAATTATCCTGGAAGTGAGACAGTTTCCTATGTTTTGAAACTTCCGCAACCAGGTGCATCTAATATTTTAATGTAATAATACCACCTTCACGCAGATAGAATAGTTCAATCTGCTGAGTTGCTGCTTATTTACAAAAGAACACTTTACCCATCAAGCAAGAGTCTGAACTTTAAATACTTTAGGTCCCTTTTATATGAAAGAATGAAGAAGATATAAACATCGACTGTGTATTAATAACATCTACATTCAGAAGGAAACGTATAATTTCAATTCTGAATATATATATATATATATATATATATATATATATATATATATATATATATATATATATATATATATATATATATATATTAGCGCATCAATGACGTTTTCAACAAACATCGTCCGTTGAGTTATTTAAAAATTTCAGGCTTCGAATATTGGCATGAGGTGAATATTGGCATAAGAATATTGGCATGAGGTTTGAATATTGGCATGAGAATATTGGCACGAGGTTTAAACAATGCAAAGAAACAGTTTCCAAAGATAAGAGGTACAGTGAAAAGAGTCGATATAATAGAAACAGCTACTACTTTTCATTGGCTGTAGAGTAACGATTAAACTAACCCGGACACACTTTCAACAAACTATTACAAAGCTGTTTTTTTATTTAGCTCGGGGATTCATGCAAATGAATAACATTTCGTCAGACTGAAGACTTTCTGAAATGAAACAAACAACCATCTCAGTCTCGATAAGAAAGTTTACACATTTTCCCGAAAAAATACCATTTCTAAGACTAGAAAATACCTTAAGTATCGTTAACGTTGACAATATCTAATTTTGATGATGGATGTGTTCTTGTAGCGTCAGAAAAGAAATATCATCTGTAGCATCATCATTATCTATACTAAGAACATCCTGAATGGCAATAATGTATTGAAAAACTGGAGAAATTAAACTCATATTGATATGTAATCTTCGTTATTGGTTCGCGAATAGGAGATATTAAAGAGTGTATTTGGTCTTATTTCAAGTTGAGCGCTTTAACAGTAAAACTTAGCAACACTCAAGGAAATACTGGCAAACACCGATTCGTTATCATCAAATTTGAAAGATACTAATTTCCCCTTCATGGCAGTTTTGATCAGGTACCGATTGTTATATTTTTTCTTCTAATATGTAGTTTCAAACTTAACTCTGCAAATGTTTTTGTCTACGTAAGGATTTGATTTAATGGAGTTGTATAGGAAATTAAGTTAAAGAAAAAATAATGCCGCAACTCTGTTAAACATATTTCATTATCCATGTGAATCGGAGGAGGGCATCAGACATATATCCTATAACAAAGGGCCTTCAAATCAGATTAACACTATGTCTTATGCAACAGCTAAACTGGCGATAAATAACTTGCTGTCAAGTAGTCGTTGGAGAAGAAAAGCTTCAGTTAGTATTCTTGAGTTTAATCCAAGACAGATACTTGTACAATTTCAGAGTCCAATCACGTGGCTCATTGACACGTGATAGACAGAATCCATTGCCACACTTTCCCGCAGAAGTAAGGAATCAGCAATATCTACCTATCAACGTCTGCTTTAGTTGTCTACATGCAGAAGTGACACGTGGTACGTGAGTTCCGAAAATACGTTAGTAGTCTCAAATCATTAAATCTGTGATTAGTCTGTTACGTGGCATCAGTTCGTCTATGTTAGAAACATCAGAGATAGAGGAGTTAAGGTCTGTGAACAAAAGGAAATATAGAATGACAAAAATTCCAAAGCTGCGAAATTTGCGACTTAAGTTCGTACAGAAGTTTAACATTGAGCAAATAAACGGTTATCATTTTCAGCAGTTGCCGACATCAATTTTCAGTTATATGTGACATATTTGCTTTTACAATTTCAACATTTAGCCGAAATATTAAGGTACCCGTTTTTCTTCAATTTTTTTACTGAAATAACAGCATCTCGTGGCATGATACAACATAGAATTATTTATTTTATTTACTGAAATAACAGCATCTGGTGGCATGATACAATGATACAACATACAATTATTTTTTAACAAAACTTGCTATTAAGTGCAAAATTAATTTCATTTCAGATATACTGTGTTGGTATCATAGCACAATCTCGACTAAAGCATATCGACCGAGTAAAATCAAAATAAGATGCAAAGAATTATTATAAATTCCTATCAAATGTTTTCAGGATACTGTTTTCCAGGCGCAACACCTTCCAATCAATTTAAATGTCAACTTTGTCAATCCATTATTCTTCAATCATATAATTTCGCTTTGTCCATGGATTTGAATAAGATCAAGAAAGAGTAACTGGAAACTTGAATAGAAGCAATTCATTTTGAAGAAGAGAAAGTCTGCCATATATTGCCTAATCTTGTCTAATTGGATCGTGTATATGAATCACCAAAATTTACGTCTAGCAAATAGTCTTAAACAGAGACATCTATTACTGATTCTGTATTGTAATCATATAGATTTATCTATGTATGCAATTACCAATGTATGTATGTCAATTGTTTTTATCGTGGAGGAAAATAAAGTATATTTATCTGCTCATTTCTACTAAATTAGTTTTAGTCATCGGAGCGTGGGGTTATACACATGAATAAGACTGGCAATTCGGAAAAGCATCAATT
This sequence comes from Margaritifera margaritifera, assembly GCA_029931535.1. Taxonomy (NCBI): domain Eukaryota; kingdom Metazoa; phylum Mollusca; class Bivalvia; order Unionida; family Margaritiferidae; genus Margaritifera; species Margaritifera margaritifera. Next base: position 4,593,588 of record JAQPZY010001586.1, read on the forward strand.
ATTAACACAGTATCACACGCGAGTTATCATAATTCATCAAAAGGTGTAAATATGGTAAACCAAACATGATGTTAGCGAAAACTGTTGGTAAAGGAATTACATGTTTAATTTAGAAAGATCTTGACAACACGTTTTTAAAGGCGATATCAAATACGTATATAGAATATGAGTGATGCGGTGCTACAAAACATAGTTAAAAAGATATGATGCATGTCTTCTTTAATTGACAAGAATAAGGATTAATTACTATGATATTCGACTATATCAAAACATAATATTTGATTTTATATATTTGATGACAATAATAATTAATTGCATACAGTAATGTATATTGTACTCTTTAGTAGCAGAGTTCTTCTTCGATTTGAGATTTCAGCAACATTCATCTTTTTAAACAACAGTTGTAGCCATGCGATATTTTGGTAGTAGAGGAAGATTATCTTGTTGCCATTTCCTTAAAATAAACGACACGTTTGCAGTTTTCAAGACACAAATTAACTTAAGTCTGCATATTTTGCACATCTTAGAGGCTACGTCATTTTGTAACCCCACAACCACAACATATCATGTATCGTCATTTTACTTGTAGTGAAATTTAATTGTGTATTTTTAATAGTTTTCTTGATATATCTTTAAAATTCAGATAAGATGGATGGATAGGTATAAAAGGAATTAGTCACGTTCATAATCTCCTGTTCGTCATTGAGTTCGATTTCTACTTTGCTTTGACGTGATGTCGTATTTTGTATAAGGATATGCCTTTGGGTAATGATACAAATTTTAAATTTACTCGTATATAATCACGTTGTAAAAGCAAAGTGCATGTTTCCACAACTCATGTAATAGTACATACGATCTTCTTGTTTTCTAGCCGTCTAATCAGTGTTGCAGAAACAACACTGCGTCACTTTCCTCTTTCATGGTATAAGACACAAAGGTACCTAGTACATATTCAAGTATATGCAAGCTGTTTCTTTTTTTGCTAATCATTCAAGTCCTTATCTGCGTGGAATACGTGAACAAAACTTATGTTTCTTAATATTGAGACCACATTATTAAAATAAATTGAATGGTTTGCTATCCATATTGCTCAAAAAAGAAATTGTTTAAATTGTCTTGGACTTTCCCCTTTACCCTTATTAGTCTGTGGACATATTACTACAGAACTCTCATCAATTTGCTCCTTTATTTTGTCTGTATAATGTATACTACTTGAACATCGTTGTTATAGTTTGCTGTGTATAACATGGCTCCAATTAAATAGACTTTGCGTGAAAAATGCCTAAAAGGTAATTTAAACCAAAATTACATTTTATCTTTACCATAAGCGCATTAGAAATTTTCAAGAGCTTTTAATTGTTTTTAAATATTCCTGTCTTCACAAATCACATAGCCAATATTCAATTCTCTATATGTCCTCGCTACCATCTGTTTGGTAGATTCCCAGATGTGTATTCCTTATCAAAAGTCTTCAACTATTATGTTATTCTCATGTGAATTGGTTTTCCATATTTCAAATTGATGTTGTCATGCATACTTCCAGTCATTTCTTTAGAAGCTAATCAGACGTAGGACCGTGCATCCATTCAGTTCAAATCTTTGAAACGAGTCAATATTGATCTGTATTAAAACCTTCAGAGCAGATCATCAAAACTCTGCCTCTAAGATAAATATTTCAGACACTGCATTATGTTACAGTCTTTCTGAGTCCTACATCTTCCGTGATCAACCCGACGTCGAGAATTAGTCGGTTCTATTTTGATGCAATGTAATACAGACACGATACATATCTCAAATATATCCATTACGTTTGCATAAAGTCGTGGAAGATGTCTATAAAACCACCTTAAGAAAGCTTAAGTCGGACATGACATATCTGATAATCTCTTGATTACAGCCTCTCGTGTGTGCAATCATTACCATATATTTAATTAAGATATATAATTGTGTACATCAAGCGGAAAAATGAACTGGTTTGTGATCAATACAAACAAGACCTGCATACCAACATACGAGGCGCCGTGAATATGGCTAATATCATACAGCCACTGTTTCTAATTACCGGAATAAAAGCGCTAAAACATTGAATGATCAACCCTGTTAGCTGTTAGTGTCCATACGAAACCTAGGGTCTTTGCATTTACTATCACTAATGTGTTGAAAGAAGGATATATGTTCCAAACTTGTGCACAAAAAAGACTTTTTTTTAAGACTTCTTAGCTATGTGCAACAATAAATATCCAACACACAATTTCCTCCTCTGGTTTAGACAAAAGTTGAATTAAATTAAACTCACACTTATGTTTCCAATAATTCCAATCTAACACTGCAGATATTTGCATTAAACCCCAATGTCGTCAATATTACAATGTCTCAAAAGTCTTGCTTTTCTCCTTCCAGGACGTCTTCCTTGCTTTAGAATGTATCCCCACTCCTGTGTACTATTCTCGCTGGAATAGTTCAGCTAATTAGAAATTCTTTCTTGTTCTTGTTCGTCCTTCGAGTTCTAAGATGACCGTGACATCACTAACTGATTTGGTTTATGTGAGTACGTGAGTGACTCATCAGGCCAATTTGTGCTTGGAACTGTCTGTGGCATACTAGACAGGAGATGCCGCTTTGGGTTGTTTTATCAAAAGAGGATGAGTAACAGTTCCGAGACTTACGCTGCTCGGACTACTAAACTGCCTTTACAATTGCCCTCAGTTCAAAGTCTGTATCTCCAATATGGATAAGACTGTGCCAGGTGGAGCGATCATGTGGGAGATCTTCCCAAGACTCAGAGTCAATGTTGAAGTGTTTCAAGGATGACATGAGATAATCTTTGAAGAGTTTCTTCTGAGCACCTTGAGATCGCTTTCCCTCCTTCAGCTCACCGTAGAAGATCTTCTGTGGTAGTCGCCCTTCTGACATCCTGATGACGTGGCCTGTCCATCTCATCTGTGATTTCATGAGCAAAGTGTGGATGACTGGATTGCCTGCCCGTGTGAGAACCTCAGTGTCTGGGACCCTGTCCTGCCATCTTATCCTCGTCAGTTTCCACAGGCAGCCCATGTGAAAATTGTTCAGCTTCTTGGTATGGGGTCTACACCGTCTAGGTTTCGCATACATGCAGCAAGGTCGGCAACACAATCGCTTTGTAGACCTTCAGTGTTGGTGCAGGTTGGTGCATCACCTCTGTCTTTTTATACTGATTGTGAGGCCGAAATTGTCACAAGCTGAAGAGAAGGGGTCCATACTCTGGTACTTGTCAGACTCAGATTTGGCAATCAGGGAACAGTCGTCAGCAAATAGGAGGTCAAGAACAGTCACTTCATATAACTTCGTCTTTGCCAGTAGTCTCCTCAGATTGAAGAGCTTGCCATCACGTAGGTATCTGATGTCAATGCCAGTGTCATAGTCACGGAAAGCATCAGTAAGCATAGTAGAGAACATCATACTGAAGAGGCGTGGGGCCAACACAGAGCCTTGCTTGACTCCATTGGTGACTGGAATGTTTCAGATTACTCACCGTTGTCCACGACAAGAACAAGCATGCCATGTTGGAATGTTAGAATCATTACGATGAATTTCTCTGGGCAACACAATTTTGCAATGATCTTCCAGAGACCGCCACGGCCGACTGTATCAAGGTCTTTTGTCAGGTCGATGAATGTCGTGTATAGTTCTGTTCCTGGCGTTTCGTTTGGAGTTGACGAGCTGAAAACACCATGTATGTGGTCTCTAGTTATTTCCTGAAACCACACTGATTCTCAGGCAGGAGCCCTTGATCAATGGGATGCACAAGACGATTCAGCAGAATTAGAAAGTAAACCTTAGCAGACAAACACGCTATAATTTTGAAAGTATATTATGAGTCACACCGCGTAGATCTTCGCTTTAATTCTCTTTAGTGCAAATGAATCTATATCCAATCAGTTGCAATATAAAAAGGAAACGCTATTGTTAATATTTGTATAATCATTAAGGGAACAAAATACAAGAAGAAGAGTATGCAGGTTTTCCACGTTTTGTATTTCTAGCAATCAGATGCATAGAAAGGTTGCGTCTGCAGATTAAATTTTTTTTACCAAAGCTCGTTTTAATCATACAGCTACTATTTCTCATTAGCCCAAAAATCATAACATCGACGAATGAGACCTTTTGTTGTTCACACGTAACCAATAGACTTTTCGTTGAATGCCTTAAATTCTAATTAGAAAGAAATGACTAAATTACCATGAATAACATTCAGTACGCCATCAGGCAACAACCCCTTTACTGGTGGGAAAGGGCTGGAATTTCCTCCAGGCTAGAAATAATTTTATCTCTTATTAAATATATGCAATTTTTTCATAACAAAACATGGAGCATTTATAGGGGAGACACATATTTTCAGGCCAAACGGAAATAAAGATTTCTACTTTCCCAACTTCAGCACCAATATTAATGTGGTTTAAGAGATATATCGCATAGTCTCATACCTATAATATCCACTGGCGTGGAGCCAAATTAAATTAGTTCAGAAACACAGACATCGTTCGCAGATATAATGTCTTGGTAATCTGCCACAGTATCTTCTCAAGCATACCCAAGGGATGAAATCAAAATGCAAATCTGACCAACTCTTACTTGTAAATTCGGATTAATTATATTCCTGAAATTGAATCCCGGACGCAGATATTTCAAATTAATACAGTCGCCCATTTTGTCAATAATATTTTGTCTATCTCTCGAAATACAGACAAACTGTGTTAATAACACCTCTGTAAATGGGTCAAAAAAGACGATAAAAGAGTTGTTTAAAGCCTTAAGAGAAGCAATTATATTTTTACCAGAGCACGGATGCCATATATAGGCCTGGACAAGGCTTGATTGAATTGTGTTTCTAAAACGAACAGATTTTAGGCAGAACCAATACAAGCTGGAAATAGAATACTAGTAAGCATCCATCCCTAATCTGGATTTATAAGTCCAGTGTATGAGGTTAGTTATAAAGGTATCAGTGAACATTTCCAGTAGTTTTACTCTTGACGGAAAACAAGCATTTATATTTACTGACATCTAGATTCTTTAAAGTAATCCTAATGCGTACAAAATGCACACAAACATGTTCACGAGAAAGGCAAGCCAGTAGATCTGTATAGTATTATATTACTAGCATAGTATCAATCGAAAATTGAATGAAATACAAGGTCTATATATATGAGTATATATATATATATATATATATATATATATATATATATATATATATATATATATATATATATATATGAATGAAAATAGCTGGTAACATTATATGAATGGGTTTAAAGGATTGTGACAGCGTATACTTTGATACAAGAGAGCAAAGAAATATTTAGAATGCGAGTGCTTGGAAACACAGCTTGCAAATTGTTGCTTTCAAATCTAGGCAAGAAAGGTTAGATATAGATTCGGGTTACTTCAATAGTATATCTGTTTTTTTAAATGATTTTAAACTGTATATTAAAGAAATATTTTGATTATGGAATTTTGCTTGAGATGATAACTGGATTAAAGTAATCTAAATTGTGTCTTGAGTTATTTCTTGTCTGATGCGAGATTTTCGCAACATTCATCGTCTTACACAATATTTTAGCAGTGTCTTAAGACGTTTTCTTGAAAAAGAAAGACTTATCTTGTTTATAAATGATTATGTATTATTACCCTTTAGTTAAGAGGGGGCAGTAGCCAAATCAGTTGACGCTTTTCATCGATAGGGTTGTTTTTAAGTACGAAAGGGGTTAGCGCAAGGCATTTTACTGCAGAATCGAAAGATACTTTTGTAGTTAGCTTTCGCTAAATTAGTGGCCTCGGCGACTAATTCATTTGCTGATAATCATACATTTCCAATCATCTGTAAACATCGAAGAGTTTTAAGTATGATCAATTAGAAAGAAACTGTATAATGAAGTGATAAAGATTACTTAGTTCTGAGCGCGATCTATGTAATCAAGTGATAAAGATCACAAAGGTTTAATCAAGACCTGTCACAAAGAAACTGTTATCAGATAATAAAGTTTATATAGTTCTGAGCATGATATGTCAGACATAAACTGTGTAATCAAGTGATAGAGATTCCATCGTTTTAGGCATGATCTGTTACAGAAAACAGTGTAATCAAGTAATAAATATTACACAGTTCTGAACATGTCCTCTCACAAAGAAACAGTGTAATAAACTGATAAGATTACATAGTTTTGGACATGATCTGTGACAAAGAACCTATGTAATTAAATGATAAAGATTGCATTGTTCTGAGCATGGTCTGTCTCAAAGAAATTGTGTAATAAATTTGTAAAGATTACATTGTTTTGAATATGACTCATCAGAAAGAAACTGTGTATTCAAGTGATAAATATTACATAGTGTTAGGTATGGCACTACATAGCTCTGTCAGAAAGAAAATGTGTAATGAATCTATACAGATGACACAGTTTTAAGTAATGGTCTGTCACAAAGAAACTGTGTAATCAAGTGATAAAGATTAAACTGATTTGAGTATGACCTGTCAGAAAGAAATTTTATAATCAAGTGGTAACGATTACACAGTTTTAATCATAACCTGACAAAAGGAAACTATGTAATCAAATAATAAAACATTCTATAGTTTTGGGCTTGACCTATCACAACCAAACTGTGTAATCAAGTGGTAAACTCTATACAGTTTTTGGCATGACCTGTCAGAAAGAAACTAAACAATCAAATGGTAAATATTACACAGTTCGGAGCATGACCTGTCTAAAAGAAACTGTGTAATCAATTGATAAAGATTGCACAGTTCTGAGCATGACTTGTCAGAAGAAAACTGTATAATCAAGTGATAAATATTTCATAGTTCTGACTATGACCTATCGTAAAGAAACTGTGTAATAAAATGGTAAAGATTAAATAGTTCTGGGCATGTCCTGTCACAAAGACACTGTGTAATAAAATGCTAAAGATTAAACAATTTGCGGCATGACCTATCACGAAGAAACTGTGTAATCAAGTGGTAAAGATTACACCATGCAGCTGCATTATTGTAAATCCTTGGTAGTTATAACAGACATAACTTGTAAATTGAAAACAATTCTCTTTCCCGTTCGGCTAGTCTAACTGTCAACACATTTAACATTTTAAGTTATGAATTATCTCGATTTAAATAGTACAGCTGCAATTTTATAGCAAACTATATATAGTTTTAATGGATTTGCCAACCGCGATTAAACATGTATTTTCTCATGAAGATAATTGTTCAATTATTTTGTATACTATCTCCTTGGGATTTGTCCTGAAACTATTTGTTCTTAAACAATACGAAAGACTGAATGGCATATGCGCTATAATGGTGATATTTATTATATGATTACGTAAAAAAAAGTCTCCAAAAGTTGAAACTTGTTAAGAATAAAATGAAACATAGTGCAATATTGAAAAGTTTCTATGCGTGTTTATCTCTTTATTAAGCTGCTATACATCAAAAAGGATCATTGGCAACAGAGAAGTGCTGGCGCCGTTCCAAACAAGATGTCACACAAAAATCGAAATATTTCCGCACGGAGATAGGCAAAACTGCTTCGTCCGTCAAAACTTGATGCAAAACGTTCAAGCTGAAGTGGCATTGGTTCAAGAATTGCAGCGGCTTTCTATCTGTTATGGTAACAATTATATTTGCTTTACTTTACAAAATTCTCTGTAGAACAGGCAAGACGTCTTATAAATCTCAAGGATCAGAAAAATGAGTTGTTAACTTTATTGATTAAAAACTGCTATCCACATTTGTCACTGTTTTAAGAAATATAAAACAAAATCACGCTTCGCACATTTATAGACGTAAAGTTATAGCAAAGTCAATGTATAAACTAACAGTATCCAAACAATTGTAGTTATTGCTATATTTTAACAAGTATCAGTTGGGCAATACATTTACAGGCGACGTATAACCAGACTTCAAATGTGCTGACTAGCTTGCAGTTTTATTTAACAAGAATTAAATTTTTATTAATAATTTCAAACCAATTTGCATTCGAGTTCATTGGTATATATTAGTTCACACTTGTGCATTCCACGTGCATCATATTTAATAACGACGCCCCCCCCCAAAAAAAAAAAAGGTAACAAAAATAAATTTAAAAAAAGTAAAGTGCGAAAATAAAATCTACTAGTGTACGAGCCAGAGACATGGTGATTGTATTCTTAAATAATGAAAATACTTGTCATTTAGATTTCGACTATTTTTCACATCTTTATGTACCCTCCAAAATTATATAGTGCAAGACAGCACTCTGTGCTGGCCTTTCTAGGTTTACGTGTTTAATAAGTATTATTAAATCAAAATAAAAGTCTTACATTAAGGACTTTCAACCTGTTAAATTACAATAAAAGATAGGTACCTTTGCTCGTTTGAAATATAATAATTGCCACTCTTAATTCCAATTTTTTACCAGTGATACACTAGATAATTTCTTTTTATGGAACTAAAATGTATTTCTAATGATGATGGAAACCTGTTACTTATGGTTCGTTACGAAAAGCATAGGCTTTGCAGTAGTAACGAGTTATATTTAAAAAGTTATATTTAAAAAGTGTTTACACTCAGGCATTTTTCCAATAGGGTGACAAAACTTCATGCCATTAAAAGTATATGATCAAAATATTACAGCTGTAAAACTTGCAAAACCATTTGATTGGAAAACAATAGATATCATGCCTGAATAAACTAAATTAAAATTAGAGATGTATATCGATACGTTTATTTCTTTGACTCTGAAGCCTTAAACCTCGTTTTGTCCAACTCATGCAATTTCACACAGAATCTTTAGCACCGGTGTCTCAATATCTTTGATGAAGTTGTAACAGCACTTATTGAGGTCAAACAAGAAGGACATAATCAAGAACTTGTCAAAAACGTTAATAAGCAGTAAGTAAACTTATCCCCTTTATCATCAGCTGATCGATACATAGATCGATATGATAATGTCAGCATTTCTAACATGTATTTGAAGTTATCAATATAAACATAATGGTATTCTTTCTTGACATAAAGACTCTAACCCAGTATGGGTCTTTTGCAAACACCTCTTAGAATGCACAATAAAGGATTCGGAGAGAGAGAGAGAGAGAGAGAGAGAGAGAGAGAGAGAGAGAGAGAGAGAGAGAGAGAGAGAGGCTGAAGAACTCACGGTACTATTTATAGGGAATAATGGGAACCAGTCTAGAAATGGGTGAAGATAAAATAGAGTATATATGGATTTGGCCGGCCAGGATTGGTTGATAATGAAAGTAAAATTGTAGTGAAAAGAATCTTTTGAGAGTTTATCCTATTGTTACTGAAAAAATAAAGACTATGTTTTACTGATGGATTTTCGGTCCTTTTACAGACCTGAGTTTGGAAAACTCATTTCTGAAATTAGCACCTCTCTCTTTGTTGTGGAATTGAAAGCATATGTTTCAAACATATGTAGATTCAGAAAATGCCGCGACTCATATTGTTTTCTCTACAGAGAAGCTTTCATCAATTATATTTCTATACCGATAAATATAGGTTTCACTGTACATCAATCTATCAGTAGGGTATATTATGCAAAAAGAACATTTTATTTAAACCTATTCAGTCCTTTTAGTCAACTACCAATTTTTCATTTATCAACCACTCTTCGCAAAATTAAACTAACTTGTGCAACGGTTTATTAATTCTTTGCAAATGGACATATTAAACTTCCTTGTTTTGATACGCATTTGGTATAAGTACATGCATGTGCTAATAGTTAATATTATCTCGACGTATGTTTGCTAGTGTCTATTTCATTGATCTGTAGGTTAGTCGCGCTAATTGGGGATGAATAATGTAAGTATTGGGATAGACGTTATAGGGTATTCCAAGAAGCTAAAATTAGTGATACAATGTATATATATATATATATATATATATATATATATATATATATATATATATATATATATATATATATATATATATACGTACTAAATTTACACTCAAATTGTATACCATGGTTTTATAGTTATTTGTTTATTATGCAAACTGAATCATTTTAATCATTTGTGACAGGTGATAACTGATCATTATCCTGTGGTTGAATAGCTTCCAGTAATTGGTAATTTCTACAGCGACATACATGTATTTCGTAAAATTAGATATGTTAAATTGAATTGATAAATATATGAAGCATTATGATATCACACGTTCTCGTTCTCGGTTTTATAAAGTTTAATTTTAAAACTAATATAAATAAATTAAATAATCTTATGACATTAGTACATAACTAACATAAAACATAAAGTAGATTAAACAGCTACGTTTATAGACTTTCGTGAAAAGTTCTTACTTTATTTTTCAGCGCTGACTTTTATGTACGCGTGTGGGATGCAGATATGATGCTTCGACTTAGACACCAACTATAGTAAAAGAATATGCCTCAGTACAGTGCCAGGTGTGCAAAATCTATTTAGTAATTGCGCACAACGGCTGTCCTCTCCTTGACTGAATCCTTCAAGTATGAGAGTATAATTGTGCTGCATAGTCCTTATTAAAAGTTAGTATGAAATCAAATCGGCGCCAATGGTATGAGCATTTATCAATTTAGTCTGCAGGGTAGGTGATACTTCGATGCACCTTAAACATCCGTGAACAGTATCATTATGCCCTCAGGTCAAATTACTTCCGTAACGCCGCGTCTTTCAAGATATGGCTCCAGTGGGGTCACATTCAACCGTGTAATTGAAGTGATTGATGTCACAGCGAGGCTGATTTGACGTAAGAATACAGCGGCTACGACCTTCAAAATTGATCGTAAGAAAAAGCAATTTCTCCAGTCCCTGTGGACAGCACCATGCGCGACAATTCTCAGAGCTGGTCGTCTCCGAAGATTGTCGAAAAAGAGAAGGCTGATATAACGGTCAAGGGACATAGAAACGGCAGGAGTTATTTAAAAAAAATTATTCAGTGGGTAAATTGAATGAAATCCACATATAATATATGCCAATATATCTTGAGTTGTAGTAGAAAGCCAACAAATGTATAATCGTTTATTACTGGAACTATAGCATAAAACTTTTACGTCGACTTTTCAGTTCTCGTAGTCCAATAAAGTGTTTCATACATATGCTGTATTTTTGCTTTTACTAACCTTGAATTTAAATAGGCATTTCATAAATAAAAGTTCCGTTGGCCATTTTAATTCTAACAATATTTATTTAATTTTAGATTTCTGTAGAATTGTTATAGAGAGATCTGGCAAAAGTTAAAACATCTTGAATTTGTCATATGAGGATGGCTAAAATGATGCTATACATTTATATCTGTCGAATGTGAATTTAATACCTGTATTATATCTTACAATTGTTTTATATTTTGCTTGACCCACGAACTTGTTCGATTTGATCACTTTGAAAAATTAAAGACTTATTGTAAGTAAGTAATTTTCATTAAAACTTATATGTAATTCTCCTGTTTGTTTAAAACATGGAATAATATTTCTCTTAATGTTAGAGATGGGCAGATTGATGATTACATTCTCTAGAACATTATATTTTCGAGACGAATATGCTAGACCATACTTGTATACCTTTAAACCTGAAAATAAAAAAATATTACTTTCAAATAGCGACATTATTTCCTTACTACAAAAGTAAAAATACATATTAAAACCTCAGATACATTGGACTTAATTATAATGGAGTTTTTTTAAAATGCAACAATACCTTTGTAAAATAAATGACTGATAACGGAGACTTTGCAGATCAAGGCAAATAACAGTTATAAATTCAAGTTTGCTACGAACTTGAAAGTGCAATTGCTTAAACAAAGATCAGTCAATTGTAGGAACAAATTAAATCGGACGGAGACTAAATAAAATACGCTGAATTGAAATAATGTTAAATAAGCAATCTACCTACACATTGCACAAGCATGGGAGGACAAAATTTCCGTATAAAAGGGTTTACGTAAGTCACGCGGATGACAAGTTGCAGTGATACATTGTCGAGAAGCATATGAAAAATACAACAGTGGATATACGTTCATTTTGACAATGAGACATATCTTCTGAAAATACGCCTGGGACAAGAAAGTGAAAACAAACATGGAGACGAGATACACCATGCTTTCAGATAAATCTTCAATGAGAAAAGATACTGTTTGGTGAAGAGAAAGAAATGTATTACCGCAATGATCAGGAATTGTTGGCTGAAAGAACAGATCAAAAGTGTTTCTACTTATTCGGCTAAGAAAGCATGTGCAATAGAAAGGTTCTATAGAACTTTGAAAATGAGAATGTGGAAGTATTTCATCATTAATAGTAAGTATCATAGGTCAATTGATTTTACTAAAATATAAGCAAAATTGGAAGAACATAGATCTAAAGTTTGGATAAAGATATTTTGTTATCTGACAATTATACCTATGGAACGCCTAAATATAAATTAGATAAGGTTAGGGTCTCAAAATATATAAGTGTATCTTATCAAAAAGGATATCTTCATAATTTTACGGATGGGAATTTAAAAATCAGACAATTAAAGTTAAGTGAGAACATATTGGCAAGATATTTTACGAGGAGTAGTTATTTCTATGCGACAAATAAAAAACGACATGTTCAAGGCGGAGAATATTTGTGAGACAATTATAATTATAGATATAATTAAGCGTAAAATATATACGCTAATAAAATGGAAAAGATATGGTGACTCTTTAATAGACCGGAGCCGGTTGAAAATATTGTTTCCCTAATATAAATGCTACATATTGAATTGTTATTCCAAAGCTCATAGAACCACCTCAGGATAGAAAGAAAAGAAATATACTGAAAAACATGCTATTGTGACATATTGTATGATGCAAATCAATCTCAAGATTTTGGCTGGTATTATAATAAAATGTCAGACGAGAATAAAATGTTCATCATCAGCAATACGATTATATATTACTACTCAGAAATTTGCGCGCAGATAATGATAGGCCAGTGATAAGCATTATAATATTGTAAAAAGAAAAGAAAAGACCAAAGTAAATAAATAGAAAATATGAACAATAAATTTAGAGAACAATAACAACGTCTGATTCATATATACACTTTTCAGATAGAATATACGAGAATATTGCATGATTTCCATTTGGTAAAATGTCCTGTCGTCTGCATGAAACGTCGAAAACAAAATGTGCAAGCCGTGCGGTAACTTGATGAAATCAAACTGGTATCCTAATGAAGGAGATTATAGGAATAGAGTGAACAATCAGAAAAGAGTTACATGCGAGCGCGGAAAAATGTGACAAAGGCATCACTGTACAATGCCCAGAAAAATTAATTTCATGCTAATTTTAATCAGACATATCATTACTATAATAAATGGCTCGAATACTTGATTAAAAAACAACCGAAGGAAAATATTTGTAAACCTCCTTGATTCGTCTCCAGGCAAGAAGGAAGTAAACACAGGCATATTTGAGAAAAGACATTTTTTTCGGAACGAGTACACGGATGACATTGGCAAGTTTGACGAACTAAATTACCATGAATTGATAAGTTTAATTCCAGTATGCAAAACATATAAAATGTTTTCAATTCATGACTTATGAGACTAATACGTTACGAAAGATACTTTAATGTTGTGCTACATTTTTGAAGAGCTTAGGAATGCAAGAATAATTACAAACTGGATCCTGCACGTTATTTTATTGCATCAGGATTAGCTCATGATGCTACGTTGAAAATATGTAAAGTAGAATTCGAATTACTTATAAACTATGATATGTTCCTGATGATTGAAATAGGAAGTAAAGGGGAAATTAGCATGGTATCAGCTAGACACTCTGAAATAAATAATGAGTACTATGTTGATGACAAAGGTAAAATGAAATATGATAGAGAAAACCGTAGGTCAACTTCAAGCTCATTCATTATGTATATAGGCGCACAAATGTATAAAGATGGGTCAATTCATGCCAGTTAGAAATATTTGGTCTGCAACCAAACAAGAAATAAAGGTCATCTTAGACCATCTCATGTCTTGAAACGAGGAGCAAAGTTTTGGTGACATTTTATATTTCACATTTAAACGACTATTCTAATGACTGTAACCGGATGAAGCCGGGTTGGGATTGGATTTAGCGAAGACACTGAAAGCAATTTCATGAATGAGGTGTTTATTTATAATGTAATTGAACGATGAATGAGTCTTACATCATAACCGTGCGCATAAAGTCCAACAATGGATTTAACAGATTGATGCGCACCGAGTTCAACAACTGATATAAGAGAATTATATCGTTCCTTCATGGAACTAATCCGAACATGTAACTTCAACGAGTAATCAAATAAAAATCAAATAACGGAATTTATAAACAAATATGATTGATGGATCTATCACCATAGACGATCAATGTATGTAATTTGTACACAAATAAGAACAATGTACGATTCTATCATCCAGGTGATCACAGTCTAGAATTTGTACAAAAATATGAATAATGTATGTTTCATCCACAGGTAGGATCTATGTATTATTGATTTTCGCTCATATAGCGATATTGAATTATTGATTTCACTTATATAGTGATATTGAATAATATTAATTCAAAAATGTAATATATGTATATCGTGGCGTCCAGGTGACGATTACGACGTATTTCCAATTTCACAGGTCTCGTCGAATGGACAAGGAGCCACCACGCATGGGCCGCCCCTCCCAGTCTGCCGAAGGATCCCTCAAAAGCCCCCTTATTCCATACAGACCGGTCGATCAGGAAGCTTTGGTCCCTCAATGCGAGTAAACCATTACTGTCTTCCAAGCCAACGTCGTCATCGACAGCAGCATAACGATTGCACGAAACCCAACATGGTGATACGACTCCCCGTAAAACCCCCAGCTAAAATATAACGACTGAGCCGTGTAGTACATGGGACACGGTTGAGCACGAATACACTAATATACATTACGCATGCGCACATGAATTGGCTTCGTTAAGCATTAAATCATTTCATGAGAACTACGGTATGAGATTATTAATACAATAACCACGTTCGTACATGAATATGTGTCCGCCAAAAGTAATCTCACTAAATTATAAGAACTCGAACATTGCTTGTCCTTCAATACATGTAATGGATAATTGAATTCAATTTGTCTGTTCGGTTATAAAAATGGATAACTTGAAACAGACTATAGTCTAACTGATAGTATGGCGTTATAAGACGTTATATGACATAACTCTGACTCTCTGTAAAATTTGGAATAAATTCCCCAAAATTAAATCTATGAAACAATTCTATCTCATAAAAGGGATTGCAAGAAAGAATACAATGTTATATTCTACATACCTCTACAGCTGAAGATTGCTCCCGTAAAGTTATTATTTGTGTGCATCTTTTCAGATACACGGTCAAAAATCCTTGTTTTGGTTGGCCAGAGCCCGATGTAAATTCTGAATTTTTTCCCCCAGAATCCCTAATACATGAGTCCACCTACTTACTGAGATAGACTCGGATATCAAGAACTCTGAGTGACTTCCAGACGAGAATCATCTACCAGGACGCCACATGGTAAGTGGACAGCTTCCTGACAAAATTCGTTGTATTGTGATTATATATCAATAATTCATTCTATAAGAACCCTGGCTGTGGTGAAAGCACGCAGCCAGAGAACTCGCGGTAATAAGGTTTCTCACTGCATTCACTTTGCTCGTGTAGCATAGAGTGAACTGAACTCCGTATTTTGAAATAGCTAAAAAAGGACCACACTCGGGTAACGCTGTACGGGGCAACGTAACCATCATTGTCTGGCAGTTTAATAAGCTGGTTTTTAAACTCAGCTTGACAAAATGTTTCCTGACTGAACGATCATGTCATTTCGCTTATTTGTCATTAATTACTCTTTCATTAGCAATTTTAATCAACGATGCAAATACAGCAACGAAAAAATAAAAGATAAGAAAACGGTAAGAACAGAAAAGTTAAAATAATTAATAATACTTCACAGAGTAAATTACACCAGACCATGCAATTATTGCCGTTCTAATTACAGGACCGTCATGAACTTATCGCTTCTCTCACCATTTTTGTCCCTCTAGTCGACAAAGGTTTTACTCCACTTTGTATTCTTTTATTACCTTGTGTATCTTTTTAAGAATTTGTAATAGACTGTTTATCATCTGTTGGCATTATATTATTTACAATGTCGGTGTTTATCGAAGTGTTTATTCTTAATGTAAAGGTATCTGATGACTTTTTAAAGTTGTTGTTGCATCCAAGAATGCCACATATGTTCATCACGATACTACTAGGTTACAAAAGTATACAATCGGCATCATTTTAGTCTAGACTTTGAATTCACAATATACTTTTTAAATCTGATGGTGATGTTCACCCAAAATCAGTTTTTAAAGCAACTTTTCAACAGTGTTTAATACCGTTATTCCTTCTTCTGCTTGACGTTACTATCCTATCCTTTTTTTCCAGCACTTGTCATCAATGAGCGTGTTTCATCAGCCGACAATTTTCTTCAAATTTCAACTGTTTGAGCTCCGTAAATACAAGGATGTTGTAAGCATATGATGCATCAACAGGTGTAGGTTCTCCAAAACCCTGATGTACCGTTGAATGTTCTTCAGATCAATTATTAATCACGTATTTATTTTACAATTGATGTATCTCCAGTGTTGATTTAGTGGAATATTCGGTTATTACAGATTATGTTATTTGTTTTTGCCCATCGGAGCTGTTGGTTAAATTAAACACTTGTTTATTGCATAACTGTATTAAGCATTTAGACAAAAGTTTTAGTATCAGGAAGTAAAAGCTAATCCGATATGTTAATTGTACTGACTCTGGTAGAAGAAAGTTGTTATGGGTTTAACGCCATTTTTCAGCACATAATAGGCTATACATGGCCGCCAGTATATTTGCTGGAGGAAGAACCCGAGAAAACCCCGGGAAGAACCATTGACCCACGGGAAGCTACTGGCAAGCTTTCACTCATACCCACGTTGGCCGTGCCCGAGACTCGAACCCATGCGGACAAAGGTGAAATGTCAGCGATATGTAAAGGCGAGCGCCTTAGACCACTCGGCCACACGGGGCCCCAATTTTGATAGAAACTGAGCTGTTGAATGCCAGTACGATATTTTGCGTCCTGCTGTTGCCATACATACTGACCAATTAAGTTTAATTTTGCCGGATTTCATATCACACTGTACTTTGTATCTGTTCATTGAATCATAATTGACAAGTCTTAAAGTGTATTCATCATAAATATTGTATGGCTTGTATTTCAAATAGTTATTTCCTGTGTAGTAGATTTTGATCTTGCTAAATATGTTTATTTTTAGTTTCCTTTTAACTGGAGCCTTAAACTGAATTGTAAGACTTGAATAATGTAGCATAATTATTATATTGTTTTTTTTTCTTTTTAAATTCAATGTATATTATTCAATTGGCAAAAGATGTAATGCCTCAACTAAATCAATGACATTTAATTGCTCCACGAACTTGTTTGTTTAGCTCACTTAGT
The DNA here is from genome assembly GCA_029931535.1 of Margaritifera margaritifera. NCBI lineage: Eukaryota > Metazoa > Mollusca > Bivalvia > Unionida > Margaritiferidae > Margaritifera > Margaritifera margaritifera. Next base: position 4,611,096 of record JAQPZY010001586.1, read on the forward strand.
TTTGAAAGTTGTGTATGGTCTGTACCAGTTTTTCTATTAGGGTAAATCTCAGTTGCCGAGGTACTAAATTCTAGTGTGCGGGGCATAAAACCATTATTTATTTCACCTGAATATCTGCGCAATAATGGCATATAGTCGTTTGTGTAAAGATAGAACTATTACAAGTGCTAATCTATGTGTGTTAGTGGCATTGTCATAGGGTGCGGGACTCGTCTAGCACAGTAGGTAGTATCTCCACCACCAAAACTCCCGCAGTGCCTCGACGCTGCAACACACAGAAATTGGATACCTTGCGGTCCCAAACTAAACTGCGGGAGATCTCGGAGCAGACTGAAGCCACAGAAGGGCAGTGTTCAGTACCTACCGACGCGTGAACATGCTTTGACACCCACTATTCCAATCCTCAACTTTGGGTAAATAGAGAATGCATGACATCTTCTTTCAGCAGAAGATAACAGAGAGCTCCAACGCAAAGAACGTATGAGGACCCCACAGTTCCAATGCCCAGTAGTACAGCAACAGAACGACTCCTCGCCATATCCTATTGCTCGAGAAGAAAAGAAGCGGTAACGTGTAGGGATAATAACACCACTGTGAGTCCATGAAACCCAAGGGAAAAGACCCACTTCGGAGAACTCAACAAGTGATATCTAGACACAATGAGACCAAGAAAAGGCCAAAAGGCCACATCCCAATATGGCTTCTGTGACATCTACCAGAAAACCCCCTAGACACACTAGAGACAGTGATAAGTCGACCAAAGCCAGAGTAACGTAAGGGTAAAATACCTAAACTACATCAAAAGCTCATATCGAGCCACCACCTGAATTGTATGTACTCTCCATGCAGATGGGAATATAGCTAGGACAATGAATTCACTTTTACATCACTTGAGAATTATAGAATTTATATAACTGGGATACAGGGCACAAAGATAATATGTGTACACATACAAGGAAAATGGATAAGATGCCATTATATCAGAACAAACGGAGAACTCACACACACAGCCTTAATTGCTTATGATTCTGTTCACGAAATACGTCTCAAAGTCCGCTTCTTCTCATGCCATAAAAAGGTCGTCGTTGTATATACGGCAGTCGATGTACATCAGAAGAAAACAAAGACATTTTTTTAAAACTTACTAAATGCTGTACTATCAAATGTACCATCGCATGATGGCTTGCCTCATGCTTCGAGACTTCTACAGAGAAGGGACAGAATGACAAAGCGGTGACCCAGTGTCACTGGGAGGTACTGTGCAGAAGAAAGGCCAATATCAAATGCACACGGCTACTAGAGTCATCCTCTGCTCATAACCTCATTGTTGAAGGAAGCCTATTCCCTCACAAGAACATCCATTAAAAAAATTAACCAGTCGTTTTTAAGCCTTAAAAGACCATCTAGCGAAAATAATACAAATCGTAAATGGGAGTTTAACGAAGCAATAAATAAAACAGACCCGGAGGTACTGGGCTATAGGTAGACAAAGGTCGTTGAATGGGTTTCAGGAAGGACCATTGTGCTGTTAGAGAAAAGAAAAACAAGTCATAATTGCAAAAGATCAACATGCAGCCTGTGGAGGAAATAAAATAGAGGTAAAAAAAAGTTCTTCAAAGAAAGAAGCAGAAAAAAGGATTATAAAAAAGAAGTATACAGACTTAGAATGAATATATCAGGCAAGCAGAGATCAAACACTACCTTGGTAAGAGGAAACGAGGATAAACTGATAGCAGATAAAGACGGGGGATGAAAACGATAGGCAGGATATGTGTATACATTACCGAATGGAGACACACCAAAAGAACCATATGGCGTGCATTCAAGCCAACCTGAAGATCGTGAAACAGACTTGAACAAACCAATATTACAAGAGGTAGAAAAAGCAACATGCCACCTTAAAATAGGAAAAACCAGGAATGGACAACACCACAGCAGAAATCCCATCTGATGGGTGTTCAGTCATTCTCAAACGGATACACTAACCGCTTGTTAGCACCTGCACGATAGAGGAACCACCAGAAGACTGCAGAAAGGGTGAAATACCACTTCTCCCTTCGAAAGGAGACACCTCATATTGTAAGAACAACAGAGGCATCACATTATTATCAATTGCTGGCAACATCTTCTGCATAGTCTTACTTCTGCACTTCTGGAAAGTGCTTGTTCAGTCGGTATGTCTACAAGTGGACGACTCCACAGAGTGAGTGAGAGACTGTGTCTATGATTGTGATACTTTGTTAAAGCAAAGTGCATACCTTTTAAAACCCATGTAATATAAAGTATTATTTTTCTAGCCGTCTAATCATTGGTAAAAAATAACCCTGCTTTGCTTTCTCCTTTCGTTGTATTTAAGAAAAGATATTTAATATTTATTCTGGTATGCAAATTATTGATGTATTTGTATGCTAATGATTACTCTCCTTATCTGCTTGGAACACGTGAATAACTTTTGTAGAGTTTTATATCTTAGACAAATGTAAAAATAAACAAAATTAAAAAATATACCCCGACTCCCCCAAGAATAATATGTGTTTTAAGCAATATTACCCCCCCCCCCAAAAAAAAAAAATAAACAAAAAAAAAAGTTGGAATTTTTTCAGGATTTAATTTTTGTCCCAGTTGGTCTGTGGACAAAACTGATTATAACCATTATCATGCTCTTATTTTATTATGGTACTTTGTAACTTAAAATATATCTATAATGTGTATATAACTATAGAAAACATTGTTGTTTAAGCTTGAAAATAGTAACAATGTAGCAAATGTTCAATTTGTTATCGCTTGGCATGAACAATACCTTAGATGACATTTGACTAAAATCAAAATTTGTCTTTCCCATATTCTCATAAAGACCTTTACAAGATTTGTTATGTCCTTTAAATATCCCTATCTCTTCACAAGTCGTATATCCATCATTCCATCGTCTCCTTACATAATGTCTTCAAAGCTTCTAATACTCTTCTCATATAAAGTGGTCTTCCTTATTTCAAAATGATGTTTACAAGATTTTTGTCATTTTTAGAAGTGTATCACATGTAGGTCATGCAGCCATTCAGTTTGAATAGCTGAAATAAGTCTACACCGATCTGGAACCAAGCTATCAGAGCAGATCAATAAAATGTTTATGTTACACAAAGACAGGCTCACCATTAGGGTACAGTCTTCAATGGTCAAGTCGACGTCGAGAATGAGTTCCTCTGTTTGGATACAATGCAACAGAGACACCATATTGATTTTAATTTATCGATCGCGTTTGCATTAAGCAGAGATCGCCACATTCCAGTCCTGATAGAGGTCTGTAAAAGCACGTCGAGAATTCTTAAGCCGAACGTGACATTTCTTGTCAACTCTTGATTACAGCCTATCAAATTCAATTAAAGACATTATGAATATTGGTGCCACGATCGTGAAAGATGTGTCATCTCGAGGATGCATGAGATCTCATCAGATTTCACGACACGCATAGCGTCGAGTGTGATCTACTAATGCCACATAGTCAAGAGAGATTACACAGCTTTACCCGTGAGCGCACTGTACTGAGCATGCTTTTTACATACCTTTGGAGAATACACGTTTATTTTAATAAATTATCGAACTGTTGTGTATAGCATAAGACTTTTGTACTTGTGTTCTATATGAGTTTTAAAACTATGCATAATTATTTTGAAAATACCATTGTTTCTACTTTGTATCTAATCTTAACTTCTCGAGAATTTGGATGGGTGGGAGCCGTTCATCTGACATTATAAAGATGTTCGAGTGTTTTCTGACTGTGGTGATACGGAATCGGAAAATGCTAGTAGACGATACATATGCCATATTAGATTGTCGATAACAATGATTAGTTATAGCTATGTATCATGTATAGGTATATATAAAAAGTTTACGTCATGCAGAATGTTGATTTAGTTTGTAGTCAATACAAAAAAACTGTATTTGAAGATGCTAAGTCCTGTGAATATGACTGATATAATAATGTTGTTTCTTATTACTAGAATAAAAGCGCTCAATCATTGAATAACGAACCCTAATACTACAACATAGGTCGTTGCATCAGCTACTATAAATACCAATTAGAGAGAACCAATTATTAGTACTATATCCCTATTCCCGTATGGTATTACAAAACTTTAAAAAAAACAACAAACAAACAGCGGGAATCGCTACTAGATGTTCTTTATTTCATCAGAATGGAGGCATTCCCACCTAATATTGTTGATTAATCTATGATATGTCCCATAAAGTTAGACAATTTCTGCAAGTAGAAATACATGACAGTCGTCGTTCCCAGAAGATTCCTTAAGTTTGTGTCTGAATTGGCATCTGAGCTGTATCTGAGTACTGACCCTTTCACAAACTGTCCGCTGAATTCGAAACAAAAAATAAAAAAATAAAAAATCTCTGTAATTGTATGACTAGTACCATTGGTAAGACTTAGTGCGAATGTACTATTTTTATGGAGTTAGGGACGAGTCGACTAATGTATTAAAAGGCATTTTCACTGTTAAATATTCTTAGAAACACAAAGTCTCTTTTAATCAGTCTATCGCTGGCTATATTTTCCATTACGACACATAAATATTTCTTATTGGTTCAAAACTTGATTTTGTTAATGTAATTGTTATGCCGAACATGACTTTATATTTCCACAAATCACTTCCTTCAATTCTGGAACATAAGTTCAGACGAAAGTTTTGTCGAATAAAAATAAAGCCATAATATTATTTAATAATTATCAGAAATGAAAACAAATATATCTAGTCGTGAAACTGGGAATTTATCGCTATAACATTAAAAGCATCTTTGGTGCAGTGCTAGTAAACCGTCCTGTAAGAAATTCTTGTTTTTCTCTAGAAATCGGCTTATTAAAGTTTGGATGATTTTCCACCTGTGTTTCATGTTTTTGGAATGAATACGTCGAATAACGGTTTTGAGAATGCCACCGCATTGTCTTTTAATAAAATTGAAAAAAAGGATGGTACATTATTTAAGCTAAGGTTTAAAACTTGTTGGAGTGCCACATGCTGCATGTGTGAGCATGTGTGATCAAAGGGACTTCGGGCACAAACAACACTGTACCTTTAAAAGCTATCTCCAAGAATGTTTCTTTACGAAGTCATTCTGAATGACATCCCGCACGATACGGCTTTGAAGACTAATTGACCAAGTCTCCATTTCTAGAGCAAAATTAGACACTAATTTTTAAATTGTCTTACAAGACGCCAAGAGTCAGAAAGCATCCCTTAACTTATTAAAAAAACTTACGGTAGACACATAATTTCGGTAGATTTTTACGCAGTTCGTCTATAATTAATTACAAGGTGGTAGATAACACTTTATCAGTCAACCTCTGCTCCTAGAGTTTTCTACTATAGGAGACACATCTTAACTGTGTAATTTAACATCAACCTGAAACCAACCAGATACGTTTTGAAACTTTTATCATGCAGGTATTTATAACGCCATCAATAGAGGGAATACAAGCAAGAAAAAAAGGAGAACCACAAACGTCGAAACTGCGGATCTCGACTGCTTTTAAAGATGCACACTAAACTTTTTGTCGAAATGCATTAATTGCCACAAATAATTACATTAAGTGGACATCTAACCAACAAGAGTTCCTTTATTCAGATTTGAGATGAAACACGATCTCGTTTTCAGGGTCCGTTTGCTTTATCATTCTTGTGATCAGCGAAATTGTAGCTAAATCTCTCAATATGAAAACAGCACATGAATCAACGAAAGTGTTGCGATAACTATTTTTTTCCGTTTAAATCCTTATCAGGTTCCGTCTTATCGTATGAAATCTGAGGCGTTTATGGGACAAAATGAAAGTTTTATGTTCTGCATTATTCTTCTCGTAACCTTAGGATAACGTAAGCACCTCCAGCAGCCAGTTATGTATAATCTCAAAATTGTTATTTTGTAAAATTCCATTTATCTGCTATGTTATTCCGCATTACATATAACATATAATCACTGTCGGAAAGGACTTTATTTAAGTTAATGTGTCGCCCAACCCAATTTGGTTAAATATATGGCAAAACAAAATCTATTTGAACTAAACTAAACAATCCTCAACATGTGATAATGTGTCTCTCCTCTGCAAAACGTAATTGATTCAAGAAAGAGACTTGTGCATCAAAAACAGGGAAAAGTTCAAGGAAGTTTTTTCACCAAATGGCTTCGTTCCCCTCAAGATTAAGAATGATGCTTGTGTCTCAAAAGAAGAGGGGAGACCTTTGCAGTGTGTCTGACCTTAGTGGTCTCTTGAGAAGGAAGACCTTGCAGTTTGCCTGATCTTAGTGGTCTCGTGAGAAGGAAGATCTTTGCAGTGTGTCTAATCTTAGTTGTCTCGTACATGAGACCGTGAATAAGACATAGTCTGGACGGAGCTATACAACATTGCATTTGGACGGAATAAGTCAGAGACAGATCAACAAAATCAAAAGATTAAGTGCACGATGATATATATATATATATATATATATATATATATATATCATCTTGCAACAAAAACCAATTGTAGCATTAAATAAACCTCAAAACTGATATTGCGAACCGCTTACCTCTTAAACTGATCTTTCCACACAAACCAGTTGAATCATTCCATAGACCTCAAAATTTGAGATATATTCGAGTCAGGGCAAAGTTAAAGCTTCTCTCAGATCAAACAATAGTTGGGGAAATCAAAGCATTCTTAAGACCAATATGCAAAACGTACCAATTCATGAATGAAAGAAGCACATTTTCAAGCACAGACACAGGTAAGACATGAACATTAAGGATTAGGTTATAACATGCAACACAGAAAATGTGATCTACCTCAGTATATGCAAGGTATGCAGCATCTTGTATGTTCGAGAAAAAAAATGAATTAAATATTATAATGAATCTCCACAAATCAGGTTAGCAGCCTTGAAAACAATTAATGAAGTCCTGTGACTGAACACTTCTCTTGCCCCGGACACACATTCAATGTTGTTATTCTGACTGGACTCATTCATACATCAAAAGAGAGCAAAGAAAAATTTGGAAGTCATTGGATCTGCCGTCTGCAAACACTCAAATACATCAGTTTGAATGAAAACTTTTTAATCCCTCTGTATACATAGCAAAATCTCTCCCACAACAGCTACCAAAATCACATTGTCCTGCTATTAATTCGATTTGAAAAACCCATAATCCCAGCTCCATTTTTCTATACATTTTTTTTCAAACGTAAAACACACATAAAATGTTATCTTACTTTAATATTTAATTAGCCCCAAAACAATTTTGTAATGATACTTAGAACAAAAACATCTACTAGTTTAAAGTAATCGCCAGTTCAACAAAATACTATATCTAAGATAATTTTTTTATTAGCAGTATTTGACGTCCATACAGATGGCGTACATTTATCATTGCTGACCTACTTGCTTACGTCACTAATTAGATTCCTTTGTTATAACCACTTTACGCCTTGCACGCGTGCGCTTAAGATTAATCGTCAAAATAACGCCGTTCAACCATGATCCTATTATTCTTGTATCGTATTAGTAAGTATCTACAGCCAAACGTCATATAGATCATGTTAAGTAATTACATTTTGGGTTTTGTTCTTGTATTGTTGGTGTAACCTTACTTTGTAACTTTGTACCCTTGAGAAAGGAATAGATTCGTCTGGTTTCATACAAGTTTTTTACTGTGCTTTATATATAAACTGCAAACAATAGATAACCAATCATTTAAACTAAATGAGTTTTCTTCTTTTTACTAAAGATTTTAGAATGACTAATTGTTTATACTGGCTTTTCTGTGCGATATTGTAGCGTTGGTGTACACAAATTTCATTTCCTTTGAGCAAAGAATCGATGGAATTGCAATGACCCTGTGCAAGGACTAATATGCTGTTAAGGTCATGGAAATGTATCATGCATGGATACGAAATACCATAATGAATATGACATATAATGCTGTTTTGTCTCTGTCATGCAGCGTTTAGTTTAAGCGTGGTGTCCAGGTGATGATGTGTGTTTTCCAAGACACAAAACATGTAAGGAAGGCGGCGTGCGATTGGTCATGCTTCAAAATTATCAAACAAATCAGGAGCGATATCATGGGGCTGGACAAACTATGACTTTTGCATTAACCCGTACCTCGTACAGCAGGTTTAGCCCTACAACTACAATAGAGTTCACAATAGATTCCAATGTGCATGCCCTTCAAAATATTAGGAAAAAGATTGTGGTTGATTGGAAATTTTTGAATACCTTTTTATATTGGGCAATTTATTTATTTGACATTAAATTTTCTCAACTAAATTTAAATATATTTTGCAAGTTTACGGACTTACTAGTTTTTATTCCGATTTAATTTCGACTAGCTTCGGTGTTTTATTTTCTATATTATCTATATCTGTCACAGGAAATAAAGCAAATTTTCTTCTTTGCTATGGTGAGGTCAGTATAGACCTTTGATCAGGAACATTCACAAAAACACGTTCAAAGCATCAAGCTAACATCTGAACTTAAAAGAATTTCGATCTATTGTGATGAAACGAGAAGATGGATACATCTCTTGGTTATCGATCACGAATGCATTCAGAAGGGATCTGATATCAGGATATGATAGAGCAACAAGAAGCTTCAGACAAATATGACATAAGAGGTGACCTCTTCATTATAGCCTGTCATGTGGAATTATTACCATAAATTCAAATTAAGCTCAAAAACGGTATTCATCAAGCGGAGTTATTATCTCATGTTTAATCAATACAAAATAAACTATTCCTCAAAAAACAAGATGATTTGAAATCAGCCAGTGTAACAATATAGCGATCATTTCTCATTAGCCAATACATCATAAGATCTACAACAAAAATCCTCTTGGTGGTCATACCAAATAGACTTTACGTTGTATGCATTAATAACTTGTTAGAAATAAATATCTAAAATTACTAAACTGACGATGATACATATTCAGTACACAATTAAGCATGTCCCATTCCATCGGGCCAGGCTGGAGCTGGGATTTTAATTCAAGCCAGTAATTATTTGTTTCTTATCAAAGACAGAATACGTTTCACAAATAACATGTCACGTATGTAGATAGCAGAGCAAAATAATGTTTCCATCTGAATGGAGACAATATTTTTTTCCAACAAATCCAATCCACCTCCATACTCCATATAACAGGTGCCTATTAACTGTCTCTCGCATCATGATTTGTTTGAATTCACCAGACTCAAATTAATCTAAAATGACGAACACCTGTCTTATTTTGATAGAAAATTTATATACGTTTTTGAATAAAGCTTATTTTAAAAATCGCTATTGTTATATGCAAAATTAACGATGGTAGTCGATACGTTAAGGTGAAGATATGTTATATTTCGCTTTAAAATCGTGCCAGAATCAGCAGAAAGTTTGTCATCTTTGTATCAACATTCGGGTAAATCTTGTGAAATTAAATCTGAATTTTTTGTTTATTCCCATTCAATAACAGACGGGTAAGGCACGGTGTGAACTGAGTTGTACAGACCTCAAAGTTGTATTTGTTTCAATGTGAATGAAAATATATGTGTTGAAACCTTTACATTAATATCAGAAAATATTATTTTTCGAAGTTTATCTTTAGTTCGTACCATATTGCCACAATTGTTCTGATGTGCCATAAAGCACTAATACAAAATAAAATACCAGTAACTTTACTCCATCTGACTCCTTCTTCCCTTAATTATTGCCATGTTTAAAATACACTTGGAAAATCAGATAGCTAAAGTATTAAGCTGAATGTCTATATTTAAATTTTTTTTTTTTTAAATTATGTTTTGCTTTTAATTAAGTACAGATCTATCTTTTGTATCAGTAGAGACCTATGGTTTGAAAACAAAAGGAATGGGAAGGTCCATTACTGTTATAGGATGATTTAATTTTCGTGCAGAGAACATTTGGTATACATCAAGTGGGAAACGTTTATCGAGTGAGATGAACCTCGTGTCTTATGTAGCTTAATCTGAAAACGACTTTACACTACTTGCCTTCAGACTGGTGCTAGAGAGGTACAGCATCAACGAAGACTTTAAATCACTTGCCGTCAGACTTGCCCTAGAGAGGTATAGCATCAACGAAGACTTTAAATTACTTGCCTTCAGACTGGTGCTAGAGAGGTACAGCATCAACGAAGACCTTAAATTACTTGCCGTCAGACTGGTGCTAGAGAGGTACAGCATCAACGAAGACCTTAAATTATTGCCGTCAGACTGGTGCTAGAGAGGTATAGCATCAAGGAAGACCTTAAATTACATGCCGTCAGACTGGTCCTAGAGAGGTACAGCATCAAAGAAGACTTTAAATCACTTGCTGTCAGACTTGCCCTAGAGAGGTACAGCATCAACGAAGATCTTAAATTACTTGCCGTCAGACTGGTCCTAGAGAGGTACAGCATCAACGAAGACTTTAAATTACTTGCCTTCAGACTGGTCCTAGAGAGGTACATCATCAATGAAGACTTTGAGCAAATACAGACTTTCAGTATATCCTTTCACTCGGCTCGCCCTCGCGTGATTAAGATTCACCTGGGCGACTTTCCTACAGAAATAGATTATCAAATCTACCTGCGAATCTTTCTCTATTGCGAAAGTAATCTTACAGGCCCGATAATTCCTTATCTGTGTGTTTTGAAGACGGACTGCTATCAACCTAACAACAATCGATGTTCTGTTAGTCTACTATATATAACACCATATATATTTTATTGGATTTTGGGAAGACGAAAGAAAGGGGCGTGACGGAAACTTTGAATCTGAGAATTTTACTTTTAGACAAAAATGCACAAGTGATTTCTGATTTTATAATTGCTGTAACAGGAAGGTTCATTTGACATATCAACTACGTATCTTCCGAAATTCAGCACTTAGCTGAAAAAGTACCGTGGTTTTATAGCAAGTTCACATATCTTAATTCGCTAAACAGACGTTGGCATAGAAAAACAATAAATTAGATTATCATAACACAGACTTCATTTGCAGATAAGCTGTCTTCGTAATTGTACCATAGTCTCTTTTCAAGAATATCCGAGGAGTGAAATACAATAAAAACCAAACTCACTTATACTTATAAAGTCTGCTTAGATATTTCCCAGAAATTCAATCCCCAGGACAAATAGTTTAATTCAATCGAAAGGCTTACTTTGTTAATCTTATACTGTCGTGATCTCGAAGTACAAAAGGGGGAATAACTCAAGGCGATTTACTACAACCCCCCCCAACCCCCCAACCCCCCCTTGGTAATGACCTCGTTAGAGATTTCCATCATAATGCTCGGCAATACTGACCTCGGGAATCGTAGTTTGCTTTTCTTTCTTTTCCAATCATCTGTAAAGATTATACTTTTGAGGATGTCGTGTCAGAAGAAAGCTGTGTTATCAAGCAGGTAGGATTAAAGTCTGATTATCTCATCATCGTAGATAATTTGCAGTTATAGGAGTGCTTTCTATGTCACCGGGTGGCGTGTCTACCTATCAGCATCTCAAGCATGGACTTATCCCCATTGATCCAGTGCATATGGAATTTTATATCAAATTCATCTTTGTTTTAACCGAACAGAGAGCGATGATCAAACACTACACTTATAAGAAGATAATTGGTAAAATATTTAGGATCTCATTCGGATTCTTTGTGAACCTAAACTATTTATCTACTACAAACTTACTGAAATATCGCAAGCACTGCAATGATCTCATGGACAAATATACTGACATATGACTCAGAAATAAACGAGAACTAACATAGTGTTGACAAGTTTGAGGGCTCGATTTTGCCGTTAATATGCTGCTGAAACGATTGAACAAAGGATAATATTCCAGCTGAGACCTGCCTTATCAAATCTGCTCTGCCAATCGAACGTTTTAGCAAATGTATTCACGTTTTTCGTTTTTTTTAAAATGTATAACAAAACTGAAATTTGAAACCAATATTACAATCCATTAGTTCACGTTTGTGCATTTCTGAATGACGTCATTTAAAAACTTAGTTTGAAATATAAAAGAAAGATTGTGGGTAGATATTCTGCTACTGGAGGAGTCACAACTTATTTACAATTTTGATTTTATAAGTGCCAAAAATATTCGTTTCTTTATCTGAAGTATGGCTGGCACCCATCTTTTGTCATATGCATAACATACTTTTAAAACGGGAACAAAATATTATTTACCACCATCTGTATTTGTCTCCCTGAAATATGAACATTACATTGCATAACATTTGTTACACTTATCACTAGTTTTTTCCCCTGGATGAAAATCTGTATAATGCATACGCAGACGACAAAACCCGGGTCTTGCATGTTCTCTCTATCGTAACAAAAGTCGCTTGAATCACTGATACAGTGAAACCTTTCGAAACCTCACTAAATCGAAGAAAAACATATTCAAGCCCTGAATGTGTCTTTCTTTAATTTAAAAACAAATTAAATATTCAATTAATCACAACCTCTTTGCTCTGAAAACTAAAAACAAATGTCCGGTCGCAAATTTCCTTTTTGCACTAAAATGAATCCCATGCGACCGCAACTTACTCAAAACGTGGCCAGGTAGCCGCCATATCCCAGTTTTGAGGTAGGCAAACCGTCCGGAAAAAGTCTAGGGTCACACGTAAAGAAAAACAAGGCCCGGCTGATTACGGCCTGTGTCGACATTAAGTTAATTGGTGGTCTTTTCATCTGATTTAAGTGACAGCTTTCAAAGTAAATAGTAATATATGCCAGCGGTTGTGTAAATCTAAGGAGATTTTGTGTATGTACAAATCATCTGACTATATTCGATACTATACACTTAAATGATCCTCACTCAACTGACTTTTGAACTTAAAACAAGACTCTCGCCAACACCTTCGACTCTAGTACAGACGAATACCAACAACAACAACAACAACAACACACACAAACACAACAAAACAAAACAAATCCAAAACCAAAACCAAACAAAACAAAAGAAAAAACAACAACAAAATTGCAAGAATGTCCTCTCATATTTACTGGCTTGTAACAGTTTATCAAATCATGTAAATTTGCATATAAGTACAAATGTATGTGTTGAAACAACGTAGTCAAAGCACTTACACTATAATATTAACAGAAACAAGATCAACATGTTAATAAAACGTGAAGTTGGAACTAATCAATATAACTATTATATTATAACTAAGGGGACAAAACTCATTGTATCTCATTTTAGGTGAAATTTGAGAACCTCAGTAAAGCGAAAACCACTCAAATCCAAAACGTTTATTTGGTGCCATTTATTTTCGGTCTTGAGAGGTTTCATTATATATCAAATCGTCTTTTTCAAAAACGTAAATTTCTTTGCAGCAATTTGAAGTGACAATTAGTTCTGTTACAAACGAACCTTTGTGGAAATCGTAAACTGTGCATCAGTAATGAATTGTATTCAGGTGGTTTTACAGCGTGTCTTGCAATTTGTTTTCAATAAAGACATGTCGACCTTATGCTCTGATTAGTTTTGAATAAACGACAATATGAACGCTGAGAGATTTGCAAAACTAACTGGTCAGTAAAATCTGTAATTGAGACTAACATATAGCATTTCAATATATATGAAATTTACATTAGATCAAGATATCACATAGTTCCTGGTCACCTTATGTAATTATACACGGAACCTGTATCACCGTTGTCTGTATACCTGTGACATTGTTGGCGATAAGATTGTAATATTGCCCAATCGCATCCTTTTCTTCAGTATTGGGTAGTCACCGGTACAGGTCATTGGGTAGTCACAGGTACAGGTCATTGGGTAGTCACAGGTACAGGTCATTGGGTAGTCACCGGTACAGGTCATTGGGTAGTCACCGGTACAGGTCATTGGGTAGTCACCGGTACAAGCCATTTCTGTTTTAAAGGGTCTCTGGCACACTTATCACAAAGAGATAACTTGCAGATAATATGTAGATATTGTTTTATAGTTAAAGCAACTGTTGTCTTCGCTCTTGGAAGGAATTATGATTTTGTTATGGACTTTGACTTTAACTTTTCACGTAAGATGACAGTTTCCTTGCCCCCCAGTATTTCAGTAAAAACAGTTCTAAACTGTTGTTTCTGTTTCATTTCCATCTTGTAAAACACCCTGTTACATGAACATAGTGATCTTTCATGAACGGGGCCTGGAAATATAAATCGGAAAGGGAACCGTTGACACCTTAATTGCGCTGGTGTGTTTCTCGAGGACATCACTGAATAGACCGCTTATAGGGGATTTGTCGAAAGTGGATCTGACCATTTAAATGCCTGGAAAAGCCTGTCTGTCGACATTCTCCGCAGTTGAAGCGTATTTTATGGATATATGTCTTCGTTTGTTTTATTCCAAGTTGGGAAGAACATAAAGACGATGTCAATGAAAATAAAGTTGTTTTCTATTAAAACCGTATAGATAGGACGACAAAATCCACAATTTCGATGGATGACGAGAACACAAATTGCATTCTTTTATAGCAAGAAATATATAGGTGTACAGTTGGTTACATGATTTTATATGTAAGCGTTACGAGCTGTATTGATGGCTTAATGATATGTAATTCAACTTTGTTCATGGAAGGACGCTTTCAATTCCATATATATATATATATATATATATATATATATATATATATATATATAAGCATTTGAAATAATAATGGCAATGGAGTTTGGTCAGACTGTCATGAATTCTGGATTCCCCTTAACTATCATAGTGCAAGTCGCGTACATCTCTTCTGTTCTCCAAAGTTACAGGTACTGGTGTCATGAAGCGTCCACATTCATTATATTTTTTTTAGATTGACCATTCACATCACTCTAACGCTCTTAATATCAAACTAAACAGAAATTTCCAAAGATATATCAACTGATAATCGAATTGCCATAATAAGCCGAGATTGCTCTATCTTAAAATTTGCTTTCCAAATCTCCCACAAAAATAAGGGAATACTAAAAAGCTAATTTTAGGGAACAAAAATTTCAACAGAAATATCAATATAATGAAAAAACGGTTTAAAAGGCCCGATATTTTTTTTTTATTTCAAAAAGTTAACACTAACGTTATGAATGTGATTGAATTCTGTCTACTTAATAATTAAGAATGTCGACATTGTCGACTGGAGCAGGTACATGACCAGTAGTGCTAGTCAGGTGCATGACCAGTAGTGCTAGTCAGGTACATGACCAGTAGTGCTAGTCAGGTGCATGACCAGTAGTGCTAGTCAGGTACATGACCAGTAGGTTGTATCATTGAAAGAACTGATTAAATTCATTAATTAACATATGCAGCTCTCAGTTTTTATCAAGCGCTTATAAAACGTTTGTATTTATGTCTGAAAAACCAGATAAATAATTAATCTTTGATAATATATTCATTATGCAATAACATGAGAAGTAATTATATACATTATAAATATATAATGTAATTAGTTTCACAATAATGACATGTATATTCTATAATGCACCTGTATAAGTAGGATTTTATGGGTTTTAATGATGTCACAAGGATGGACCGGGTGGGTCATGAAATAGTTATGAGAAAAAGACCAGTTTAGAAATAATATATTTTTGTCCAAAGTATATATGCATGAAAATGAATTCGTTCGTACTCTGACATATGCAATTCTGACACCCCTAGCTAAACAATCAAATTCTGATCTAGTACTCAGCTTAGATTAAATTAATACCCTCCACAATATGTCTGAACATGAGCACTAAAGACAGCTATTTCAACGACATGCGCAATTCAAACTCAAGTACAGTGAAAATTCTTAAAATTGGGCATTCACGGGACTGACGGAAATGTCAGGTTTTCCGAAGCATCTAAAAAGAGAGTTCATTCAGGTGCCTTTTTGAATTAATACCAATACTATGAGGGCATGCAATAGAGAAGGAATTATTATTGTTGCGATTTCATATTTATATTGACTACAAGTTCGCATATCATATGATTAAAAAACATAGAGACTAGGTACACAACATTAAAGCAGATACACTTATATCCATAGTATGACGTATTTAAAAAATACACGAATCCGTATTGTACGGTAAATATAACAACACAAATTAATGGAGATAAACATAGATTAGTATTACATTTGCGACTCATTTAAGAAAGCTAGTCACTGTCTTGAGACATATTGATCAAGCGTTGTCCACATCCATTGTTCTCGTATTCTGTGAGGTAGTCAGATTTTAGTTTCAGAAAGTAGATTTTCCCGCACCGAAAGCTAGTTCTTTTGGAAAGGATTAGGAACTGCTTCATACTGCCTTATCACAGCGGCTTTGTCTTTACTAGACCGTTCAACACGTCGCTGCTTGGCTGGTGGTTTAGATATGATTTGCAGTGAATACGCAAATAGATTGTAGTAAACAAACTAATTAAATGACCTGATTGCAATATTTTGATCTCCGTAACATGAAAACAATTGAATTTAATATCACATCTGTAACTGTTTGTTTAATAAACCTATTGTAAATGTTTCAATTGAATTGTATAGGACATCTGTACTTGCTTGTATAATACACCTATTATGATGGTTTCCATTAAAATTTACAGCACATCTGTAATTGTTTGTTTAGTACACCTATTGTGAAGGTTTCAATTCATAAACAAACAATCAGCTTTGAGATAATTTATTTTACACCTGTATTAAATGGCTTCATTCGACAGAACACTCATGCGCATATGCTTAAAAGTTAGACACAAATTAACATGACATATTGTGCATCACTTGTCAATTATCGCATTAACAGGTTGCCACTTCTCACGGCAATTGATTTTTATAGATAGCCAAGTAAACACATCCGGTCTCCGGATGTAGATTTACATGAAATTTGCAAGAATGGTTCCGAGAATGTCTCCGGTATTCAAAATTCGGAATTTCCCGTTGTAGAGGTTTTTACAACAACGGTTTTATAAGAAAATATCCGTTCCAAAGCAAAATGGTCAGTTAATAGAGAATTCCGGATTGAAGAAGGTCCGGATTTTCAGTAGTTTCACTGTATTGAGAAGTTTTGTCCAGTTAATTATGGACAGTAGCTTGTGCATATAACAAACCTAGATTTTACTATTATGTTAACAAGACAGATACGAAATTGTTCTGTGGTTTTTGACATATATGAAACTTTTCTGTTCATTTAATGAAATTGTGAGTATATGTTGACGTTATGAAGATCTGATATTCACATATGACAGGAATCTATGAAATTGCGTAATTATTTTCTAAAGATATAAAAGATATAAATATATTTAAATATACAGTTCATTAACCGATATGAATTTGTGACACCACGTCATTCGTATAACGAATATGAAATTATGACAAAGTCCAACAACATACATAAAATCGCCCTATTTTTATAATAAAGCGTACACAATGAATGCTCCCATTTATTAGATTCCGTTCCCGTTGGCTGATAATATTACTTACTCGTCGATACAGGTTGAAGCATAAACCGTCGATCCTTCAGACGTCGAGTCAGGCCAACATAACTGGATTTGTTAAAGAATAAGTAACCCTATTATTGTTTAACAATGATCAAATAAATTAAGAATAGTCTTCAGCGGAAAACTGAGAATTCATTTTCATGACATTCAAAGGCTCTGATATGACTTTGTTAAACATGCATCTGTTCTTCTTTTATTTGAATTACGATTTTTCCTGTTCAAGATAACCACCTCATGTACTGGAATAACATTTTTAAAAAAACAACAACAACAAAAAAAAAACAACAAAACAAAACAAACAGACAAACCAAACACGAATGGCGAATGTACTAAGGTTGAAAACCTTGAGTTTCGCTAAATTCGCATCTATGAGCCAAGACAACTCACACACCAACAATACTGCTCACTTCGTTGCAACCTCAATGACTTTCACATCGTAGCAATATTATAGATGTATTGCTAGACACAACTTTCAATACCAGTTAATCATTTTTTTAAAGGCTGGGGCTAAATTAGAAACTGGCGTAACATTGTTCTTTATTAGATTGTCTTAAGATAAGCAACACATCAGTCAGCATTCTTCGACTTAATCAGAGACCTAAAGCAATTGCATATTTTCAGTAAATACTAATGACGCAGTTCGTCTAGACGCGATGAGGAGGCATGAATTAGACTCCACTTCATTCACAGTGTGTTGACCATATTTCTCAATCGATGTCTGGTGCTAGAGTTTATCTTTTACATGCGACACGTGATAGCTGTGTGCATTGCAAAATCAGCCTTTAGCTGGCCAATCTTAGATTAGTCTGGTAGTTTGTTGCTTTTAGTTTCTTATATTCTATTAATAGAGAGGGTACAGACAAGGATAAGAGAGCAGACGAAAGCTTCAAAGCTGCATTGTTCGCCGTTAACTTCACGACTGTATACTAAACGTCCTTGTGAATTTTATTTTAATCGAGTTGATTTTTAACATCCCTGTATTAAACGTTACTGGTTCTTCCAGAAATGACAATGATGTACAAGATGTTTAATCTTATATACTGCTTTTATTAATTTGTATTTTGCCACATTTCATCTAATGATTGCATGCGAACTGGTTCATCTGGAAATCTATATAAACTTTAATTTCAGTATATACATTTAAAGCATTGTAACATATTTACATGTTATCTTGCATCTTTTATTACTTTACTCTTAGGTTTATTTGGAAGGGTTTATATTCCTATTTTTATTGTTGTTGTTGTTTTTTATGGTTTGCACTTCTCTATATTTACGTATGCATAATTGTACTTTTAATTGGCACCATATAGCCAGTATTGTTCTGACGTGTCGTTAAATCCTAAAACGTAGATGCATATGATTTCATTCAATCCCAAACATCATGCAATTTCAAGAAAATTTATATATAGAAGTAGTAAGATGAATGTATGTCATGGGTCACTTACTAGACAACTTCATAAACGAGAGCTTGGACCTAGATAAATATAAAAGTACGCCAGCAAAACAAAAGTTATCCAGGACATGTATCCATCTAACTACTCGGGTATTTTCTTACCGGGACCGATAAACAGACCGGAAAACACTATCTCACTTTTTTCAGCTATTTCAACTATTGTAAATTTAATTCAGTATATAAATATAAACTGTACAATCAATGGTTGGGAAAGACAATAGAATTGAAGAGATGACAAAATACAATACTGCTTATAGCACGCATAAACTATGTGCGCACAAACAAGAACTAATCATGGATATTCGATGACTTACTGATTTATATTGAAAGTCATTGATGACAAAAGCTTTACATGCAAATTTGGTACAACGATGAAATATATGTCGTTTAAAAAAATCATGAAAATTAAAGTAAAAAAAAATGTATGAAAAAGAGAACTCACTTAGCATCAAATAAGACATTTAGCATCATAAAAATGACCATAATAAATGGAGAGATAAAGAAGCCAAGGATAAATTATGTTAAAGACTGTAAAATAAACAGATCTGAGTAAATACGTAATTGTCCATGACGTCGTTGATATTATGAAAATTTAAAAGAAAAGTCTTATTGTAACTGCTGATCGGAAGCCCTAATCTAGCTTTTCGTTAAATATGTTACTAATTTCATACCGATAAAATGTTTAAAATAACTACTAACAGTCACAAAATATTAAAGAAAGAACGTACCTATTAATTGAAGGACTGCTGGAGCTAGATGGTAGCCGCTAATAGACACAGCAGTACTTCGTCACATAGCATTCACATCAGAAGAAAAAGAAACAAGATTAAAAATAATTTAAACTTACGACAACACTAATCTACGTACATAGAGTTAAATACAGTATAAAAGATCGGTCTGCCTGGCTTTAACATTTAGTACGTGGCCCATAGTGTACGCATGTTCAAGTCATATTTTTAAAACAAATATAACAGAGATAACCACATTATATACATTTATGGTGACAGTATACAATTATTGACAAAAGTATTTATTTACGTGAATTAATCTCTTTGTATACATACAGTTTATTTTTTTTAAAAACGTACAAACTAGATCCTATAGTCTACTGGCCAGCGTCTCCTAGTTAGAACCTCAACACAATAACATTTTGTGTTCGAGCGACACTTGCGGCATGTAAAAGTTTTATATTGATTGGAAACACGTTGGACACGTCACATTAACTCCAGTAAGGCGGAGAGCTTGGTGTGACGTCAGAACAATGGATATATTCTGACTTTGACATTATAGTATACGGGATTTTCATGACAGTGTTATAAAAAGGTGCGTATTTAAAACAAATCCCAGCTAACTGTAAGCCCAATAAAGGCGGAGCATGGTGTGACGTCAGACAAATCATTAGAAGTACAAACATTTGTCAAAAAGAATTAATCACAATTGACGAATACATTAAATGAATAATTTAATGCAGCTTTAGGTGATAATAGCAAACCATCGGCAGTATGTACAATTTGACACCGTTTTTGTTTTAGTCCGCGTAGTCCAATATAATAACTAATGGATATGCTAAATTTGGCTTTTCTATTATTGAACGCAATTAAGTAGTTTCCAAAATTAAATGTTCGATTAGTATACAAGACATAAAAAATTCAAACTTAATTTAATATATATGTTAATGTATATGTGACCGTAGACAAACTTATACTGCCAGTTACAATGACGAAAGAGGAAGAAAAAGTCACGTAGATATGCCAATTTTATTTTATGGCGACCATTTAACATTATTGTGGAATAAAAGATTTGACAAAATTTATATCATCCAGAGTAAGCAAGAGCACAAATGAAAATAAAAATAAAAGTAAAAGAACATTTGTGCCAGTACGTTAACGATGTCTTGAAATTTTTTTATTAAACTTTCTTGGTGACTTACGTGACTAAATAGAAAATGTTAGTGTTATGTGACATTTTTGAAGAGTTTGTAAATTTCTACATGACTAATTATAAATTAAACATAGTGCATTATTTTAGTGCACCTGTACTAGCTAATGATGCTAGTTTGAAAATAGGTAAGGTGATGTTAAAATTGTTCACAGATCATAATACGTTGTTAATCCTGAATTAGAGGTGGAATTAGTTTATATCGAATAGATATGGTAAAGTAAATCATAAATATTATACTGACACTACCAATACTAGCGAAGGCAAATTCCAAACAAAAAGTTGTGGAGAATATGATCCGTGAAGGTCAAGGTAATTCATTATGCACCTAGACACCAACATTTATTTTCTGTGCTGGCCATATTCCAAATAATACCTGTTAAAAACGTGTAATGTACAAACAAAGAATAAAGCAAATCAGTGGAAGACTATTTAGTGTCTTGGAAAGATGATGAATGTCTGAGAATATTTGAAGTAGATTTAGGACTACCAACATATTTACACGGCTATTTTAATTATTATTCTTTACCAGCGGAAAACTTAGCTTCATTACAGAACACCTTGATAGAGGACACACATTTTATTAAAAAACTTCAGCAAATAAATCAATGTTCAAGTTAAAAAGCAAGCAGAGATATGTTAATCACGATCGTAATTTAAAGTTGTATGTTTAGTTAGGATTAAACCTTGAAACGATATATAGAACAGGTCTGTAGGGTCAATGGACATGGCCAAAATCATACATCAACCTGAACACATCTTTGAGAAAAGAAATGGTCTTGGAGAGAATTGCTTTAAACTGATTAATAATGCTGTGTTCAGTAAATATATCGAAAATGTAAGAAAGAGAATGAATGTAAAAATATGTACTGGCGATGTCACGAAAGTGTGTGCACTAAAATACATTTGTATAATACCTGACTGAAAATCTACATTGGTTTCGTTGCCGCATACGGCGTTACCCGCGGGTGTATAGTTTCAGCCTGAGCTATTTGAAAATACTGAGTTCGGTTTATCCACTGCTGTACGTACAAAATGCCGGTTGTGAGAAACCCGATTACATCGAGTTCACTTGTCGTGGATTTGACTACAACAGGGTAATTATAGTCCAAAATTCTCTGTATCATCACAATACAGATAAGTCTTGTCAGGAAGTTGGTAACTTTACGGAAACAATCTTCAGCTGTAGAGGTATGTAAAAACGAAAATGTATTCTTTCTTGCTATCCGCTCTACGTGATAGATTTGTTTTATAAATTGGATGTTTCTGAATTTATTCTAAATTCTATAGAGAGTCAGACCTGTTTGACATACAGCCATGTTATTGGATAGAAT
The DNA here is from genome assembly GCA_029931535.1 of Margaritifera margaritifera. Classification (NCBI taxonomy): domain Eukaryota; kingdom Metazoa; phylum Mollusca; class Bivalvia; order Unionida; family Margaritiferidae; genus Margaritifera; species Margaritifera margaritifera. Next base: position 4,633,290 of record JAQPZY010001586.1, read on the forward strand.
ATAGTCTGTTTCAAGTTAGCAATTTCTATAGCTTTACAGACAAGTTGAATTCAATTATGTGTTGCATTCATTAAATGACGAGTAGTGTTCGAGTTCTTATAATCCAGTGCGAGTATTCATTCCCGAGACAGATTCATGTTCGAATGTGATTATAATAATAATCTCGTGCAGTCGTTCTTGTCAAATAATTTAGTGCATAACGAAGTCAACTCATGTGCACGCATGCGTAATGAAGATCGTTGTATTCGTACTTAATCGTGCTTCAGGTATTAAACGGCTCACTCAGCCCGTACATGGCCAAATGGCTGCACTCGACTTAATTCCGACATCATTATACACGGCTCAGCCAGTGTGCTTTTAGCTGTTCAAGGAAGTTATTGAACTCCGGGGTTTTGTGTATCCCGGATGCTGCGATCAATGGTGACATTGGTTCGCAGGACGGGTCTGGTTTTTCAGTGTGAGGGGTCAAATGTTCTGGACCAGCGGGTGTGCGGAATAAGGGGGTTCTCGATAGATCCTTCGCCAGGCCGGGAGGAGCGGACCACGCCATTGGACCGGAGCTGTGGAATCGGAAACGTCTCGTGATCGTCGACTGAATACCACGAGATAAATAAAATCATGCATTCCATTTTTAAATAAATCTAATTCACGGTCACTATATGTGTGAACAGTTAATTCAATATCACTATATCAGTGAAAAACAACGATATAACAATTGTACCTCCATCATACTTATTAAAGGACCATACATCCATTATACTTGTTTATAAATTTCATGCATTGATCATATCATGTTGATAGATCCACATGTAAACCATACTTGTTTATAAGTTCATATATTAATCATATTTGGTGGTAGTTATATGAGTTGATCATATCCGTTAAAATACGTGATCATTTGTATTTATTTGTTGAAATTCTATGCTTAGATGGGTTTCATTTTGGGAACGATATAATTTTCTTATATCCATTGTTTAACTGTGTGCGTATCATTTTGTTATATACTCTTCAGGACTTTATGCGCGTGAATAATTCATCATTCACATGCATTATAAATACATATCTCATTCACGTAATTGTGCTTAGTGTTTTCGCTAGATCCAATCCTACCCGGTTTCAATCCTGTTACAGACGAAACTAAATATGTTGAACTTCAAAAGGACCTTTCATTTGCAATGACATCAATCATATAAACAAATATGGTATTAGTCAGTTTAAAGAACAGGAACGTAAAAATATAAACTCGAATGTTTCGTGGCTGTATAGTGCCAGAAGTGAGTAAGTAAGTTGCTGATATATGACTTTTACCACACCAAGCTAAAAAATACAATATTGTGATAAAATGGAACTTTTGACCAATACAGATTTGTTAAATATTAACGTTGAACTGATAAGTCTTATAATGATGAAAAACATATAATTTTACGACACAAGTGGCTACAAAATTATTCCAGGGCATTTTAAACATGAAAGGCATGGTATACAATTGAAGACTTTTGTGGACCTAGAAGTAAGCCGTAGAATTGACAGAAATGAGAAAAGTATAAAGACATTAATGTACTGGTTGCAAAAGAGAAACTAGGTTGGGTGGTGTCTGAAATTGTGACTCTGTTTATTGCAAAAATGAAAACAGAGTTGAAAAGACTGCGAAATAAAAATAGAATCACAGACTTGGAAGAAAGACTCAGGTCATTTGGTTTTGAAAATAAACAATTAAAAGAAAATCTAAACACTACAAAAACTGAAAATATGACTTTGAAAGAGGAACTCAATACAGCAACACATCAAGGAAATGAGTCGACGCAGAAGGCGAATCACAATGAACAACATTCCAGGAAACACAGTGTGAAGATATTTGATATGCCTGAGACATATAAATGAAAATCTGAGAAACAGAATTGCTCAGGTAGTGAAAATTCCTACAGGTAAAGACATGGAATAAGGAGACATACTTGCCACCCATAGAAGTTTAGGCACTTGAGGTGTACCAAAGTCAATGATCATGAAACCTAGAAATACAGAGGTAAAAAAAGCCCTTATGAAGGACAAAATGAAACTAAAAGAAAACTTTCAACACGACTGACTGAAGATGTTATATAACTAAACATGGGTCTCATCAACGGGCTTTCAAATCACTCTAAAATATAATCTGCCTGGTACTTTAATTATCGGGCTTACGCCAAAGCGAAAGCAGATAGAAGGCTTAGATTTCACCTTTTTGATGACATTGATGCAGTGATTAATTCAAAATCAAATCATAAATCGTGTATTTTTGAATAGTTTAAAGATACAAATGAATATACTTTCCACTTTCAAAAAAGGTTAGACAACCATGGTATGTGTCCATTATTTCATACGTTTGTGAATACGGTGTTGAGACTTGTATATACCTTTCTACACGTAAACTATTAGCAAATATCTTTTCGCAGTTATTAGAAATATTATGATACTTCTTTAGTATCAAATAAGTATGAAAGTTGCCAGTTTGACATAACAAAAAAATAATCCAGTCAGTAATTACAAATGTAGTAACCAAATATTCATATATGTCTTTAATATTCAGAATATTTTCTGAGCGAGTTCAAGTTAGGGTCCACATTATCCCTTATCTTCTGAACATGTCTTTGTGATTTCGCCCTGTAACTGGATAATATAAGTATTATTACTGAGTAGTTTGACTGCTTTGATTGCTTTAATATTATTCAGCCTACTCAGATGCAATTGGTTTAACAGTTATAACTGTAAAACAGATTAATCCTCAGGAGAACAGTTCAGCTATATGGATTAACCAATAATTACAAGGGTATATTTATTCAGTTACTCAGGCTATTTTCTGCTTTAGAGACTTAAGGTATACTATAGCAATGGTTAACAATTAGCGATATTTTGTCTATAATAGAGAGCAATAATAATGACCGTAAAGGTGAAGGCGATGATGATGACAATAATAATACCTACTTATTAATGATGGTGTTGCTATTATTATCATTATTGCTATTGTTACTATTGTTATTTTTATAAAAAGAATAATTTATATAGGCACGGACAAGCTTCTACTTCAAACTGGTCAATCAAACATTAGGCTATTACTTCTTAGATGAAAAACCAAGAACAATCTTCCAGTCGCTGATATTTACATGTGAGCATGTATGCATTTGCTTTACACGGATCATGGTTTTTACAAATCATACTCACATTTATTTTGTAGTAGTTGGTAGTTATATGTGTCTATCCAATACAATAATATGTGTCTATCTAAAACATGGATATGTGTCTATCCGGTGTATTGTAGCCACAACTATAGTAATAGTGCCGGTGCTGCCATTCGTTTCGGAAATAATTTTGAATTGTTTATCCAAAAACAGGATGTGATGGTAATGGTAGATACATTGTAGTAGGTATATTGATAGATGGAAATAGAATAATTTTGTTCAATCTATACGATCATAAGGATGATAACCCCGACGTCTTTAAGAATCTAAAACCAGATATTGTTAGTTTTGATAAATCATTTATCATTTGTGGTGACTGGAATACTGTTCAGGACATGACACTTGATACATATAATATTATTCATGACAGAAATCACATGGCCCGAACAACAGTCCAGGATATAAAAAATGGACTCGAGTAGACAACTCAGATGCTAGAATATTTACTTACAGTCCAGTCTTATAAAACAAAGCAGATTAAGCTATTTTCTGATCTCTGAGGATATGTTTTCATATTTTACAGATTCAGCTATTGTTCCAGGGTACAAAACAGACCACTCTGCTATAACAATAACCATATCATTATCTACACTACCTAAAGGTCATGGTTATTGAAAACTCAGTGCAAAATTGTTAAAACAAACGGAATAAACTAACTCAGTTAAAAATTTTATTTTAAATACAGTTGAAGGGTACGTCTTGATTATGTTAACAATTACCCACTAGAAGTAAATCTAACATGTTTTGATCAGCTCTTTTTAAAATTCTTAAAATGAAAATTAGAACTGAAATAACTAAATATTAACAGGCAAAGGCAAAAGAAAAAACAACATGCTACAAGAATTGAAGCTTAAATTTTAAGCTTCAACAAATTTCTTAATCAAAGAAATGATATAGAGATTACAGCAAAAATCACTAATAACCAAACCGAGTTAGTAGAAATAAGTAATGTTAAGATCAAAGCAAGATGGTATAAATTTGGTGAATAGAATTCACAATACTTTCTTAACCTGGAAAAGAGGAATTACACTAACAAAATTATAATGGAATTAAACATGGATGATAAGAAAAGGTTAACAGATCAAAATAAAATACTGAAGAAACAAAAAGATTTATACGAAATATATGTGTTTCAATGATGACTTGAAGGAATCTTTGAAGAGTTTCTTCTGACCAACCCTGAGATCGCTTTCCCTCCTTCAGCTTGCAGTAGAATATCTTCTTTGGTAGTCGCTCTTCCGACATCCTGGCGATGTGGCCTGCCCATCTAAATTGCTATTTCATCAGCAGAGTGTGGGAGCCTGGAATGCCTGCCTATATGAGAACCTCAGTGACCCTGTCCTGCCATCTTATCCTCATCAGTTTCCTCAGGCAGCCCATGTGAAAATGGTTCAGCTTTCTGGCAGGGAGTCTGTACACCGTCCAGGTTTCGCAAGCAATAGAGTCGCTTTGTAGACCTTAGGTTTTGTTGGTAGACTGATGCCTCTGCGCTTCCACATATTTGCATGTAGTCTGCCAAAGGCCACACTTGCTTTAGCAATTCTGGAGTTGGTTTCATCATCGATGCGGACTGCACGTGACAGTGTGCTGCCGAGATAGGTGAACTTGTCCACTGCCAGGAGGGTTTGGCCATTTATTGTGATGGTAGCCTCTACGTACGGCGTTCCTGGTGCAGGTTGTTGCATCACTTCTGTCTTCTTGATATTGATTTTGAGATCGAAATTGTCACAAACTGAAGAAAAATGGTCGATACTCTGTTGTACGTCAGACTCAGATTTGATTTGCCATTCAGGGAAAAGTAAATAAGACATCACTAAGAGTCACTTCCTGTGACTTCGTCTTTGCCTGTAGTCTCCTCAGATTCAAGAGCTTGCCATCAGTCCGGTATCTGATGTCGATCCCAGTGTCATAGTCACAGAAGGCATCAGTAAACATGACAGAGAACATCATACTGAAGAAGGCTGAGGTCAATGCACAGCCTTGCTTGACTCCATTGGTGACTGTAAATGGTTCAGATGACTCGCCGTCGTCCACGACACGAGCGAGCATTATATCATGGAATTGCCGAACCATCACGATGCATTTCTCAGGGTAACCCAATTTGACCATGATCTTCCATAGACCTTCAGGACTGACTGTGTCAAATGTTTTTGACAGGTCGATGAATGTCATGTAGATGTACAAATTCTGTTCTTGGGATTTCTCCTGGAGTTGACGATCTTCAGACACCACATATGTGGTCACTCATCCTTTCCTGAAGCCACACGTACTCTCTGGAAAGATCCCTTGATGGATGTGATGCACAGGAAGTTTAAGCAGAATTCTGGAAAGGATTTTGCCGGCTATTGATAGTAAGGAGATGCCCCGATGGTCGTATCAGGATTGTCTGTTGCCTTTCCGCTTTGTATAAATGTACCATGGATCCATCCTTGTACTCCTGGGGTATAATTCCCTAAGTCCACATTGACTGGAAGAGTTCAGTCAGTTGTGGTGCCATGCTCCAGGCTTTGTAGACTTCTGCTGGTACAGTATCTGCTCTAGGTGTTTTGCCATTTGACAGCAGGTCAGTTGCTTTCACAGTTTCAGTCAGCGCTGGAGGATCAGCAAGTGATATGTTGATATCGAATTGTTACAGTCGATCCGTTGTCTCCTCGCTGATTGATGGCTGTTGATTGAGGATGCTGTTGATGTGTTCTGCCCATCTTTGAACTCTGCCCACTGACAAAACAAGATACTTGTTTTGTCAGTGGGCAGCGTTGTGTTGTCAGCACTCGTTATTGGAAATGTGTCTGATAACTGTGGCCCGTAGATTGTCTTCAAAGCATCGTAGAAGTTCTTTATGTCATTCCTGTCTTTGTAGGACTGAAACTCATCTGCCTTATTGCTCAGCCATGAGTCTTGCAACTCTCTAAATTTGCATTGGACAGTCTTCTTATTGTTGTTGAAGACTGCCTTTTTAGATTATGAAGTGTTGCCTTCTAAACAGGCCTTCTGTAACCAATGTTTCTCAGTCAGAAGTCTCTGTATGGTATCATCGTTCTCATCAAACCAATCTTGATGTTGAAGTGTGGAGGGACCAAGGGTTTTTGATGCAGTTGAGTACACCGAGTCTCTGAAGGATGCCCAGTTTTCCTCGACATTCTCGGATTTTATATCTATTGTATCCAGTTGGCTGCAGATTCCTTCGACACATGCCTGTTTCACATCATACTGTTTCAATTTGGCGATATTTATCTTTTTGGGCACTTTTTTGTCTTGTGGTCGTCTGCTAGGCGGAATTCCGGATATTGAGTTTGGAGACTATGAGCCTGTGGTCAGTCCAGCATTCAGCACGTCTCATGGCCTTCGTCACTCGGACATCCCGCTTGTCTCTTCTCCTGACGATGACGTAGTCAATAAGATTCCAGTGCTTGTGGCTTGGGTAAATCCAAGACGTCTTGTTGAGGCGAAAGACTGTGTTGGTGATTAGGAGGTCATATTGAGCGCATTTCCTCAGAGGGTCAGGTCAGGCATCGCCTGCTGTCGTAAGTAACTGTAGAAGGTACTACATGTGACTGTAAACCCAGAATAGACAGCTAAACCTGGCTCCCTGTGGAAAGTTTTTTCTGGTGGATTAAGCGGACACGCAGATATACTTATCCCCCGTCTGTGAAGGCAGACTGCAAGAGCTTGTGGACAGCGCAGGGAATCAGCTCAGTGCAGTAGGAACTGATGGCTATCCACTGTATCCGGACTGGTTTTCAGACGTCTCAACATTGTCGTGCTACTGGATTCAGACAGGCCACGACGAGAGAGCGAGGACGATTCTGTGCAACTTTCCCTCACTTAAATCCAACTCACGCACAGGTCATGACACTACTATTCCGTTCCCCCCCCCCACCAGATACATCAAGACATGTGGCCATGGGCGAGCGGCAAAGCAACAGGTGTGGATACACTGGAAGCTGTAGCTGCGACCTGCACACAGGCGGCTGAAGGCATATGGTCGCTATTCACTGGACCGAAGCAGCAGTGGAACTCGGCACACCTCTGGGTGACTGAGCAGTCCTTTTTAAGATTACACTGCCCACCTCTGTAGCATGAAGAAAGGGCTAGAAAAGGTGCCCATAACATTGTCTGTTTCACCATAACCCTGATCAACATACCGCGGCTCCCGGGAATCCCAACTTAGCTATCGAAAATCTAACAAGAAGACAAAGATGACGCAACTCACAATCGCTGCATGGAACGTACGCACTAATGGACATTACATCAGCAGATAGACCAGAGAGAGCGAACTGGTGAAACTCTCATAGCTGACGAAGGACAACTCATCGAAGTTGGAGCCGGCTACATCTTCTTCAGGTGTGGCCGAATTAAAGAAAAGCGACCTGAAGCTGTGTTGGGTTTGTCATCAAATCACAGCTAGTTAGCAAGATCACAAATCTCCAAAAGCGCGTGAATGACAGACGCAAATGAGACTCCCACAGTCTGGAAAAATACATGCAACTATCATCAGTCCCTATGCACCCACCATGACCAACTCTGATGAGATCAATGACAAATTTGACTTAGACCTGGAGTCTCTTACTGCAGAAGTACCAAATTTGACGAAGACCTGGAGTCTCTTATTGCAGAAGTACCAAAGGCAGACAAGCTCATGATCCTTGATGACTTCAGTGCTAGAGTTGGCACAGATCACCAGACACCGTCAGGTGTCGTTGGCAAAAATGGCTTTGGCAAATTCAACAGCTAGAAAAGAGCATCAGCTTCAATCGCAAATATACATAAGAATTTATTTGCCTCTTTTATGAGTGATACTCAGACTGGCTTTGAGAGATTTATTGCTGAAAAAACTAGACTTTTATATGATTTTATGAACTACCTCAATGAAACAAATCAGCATGCCTTCCTGTTATTATTTGATTTGAGATTGCATTTGACTCTGTCGAATGTAACCTTTTGGAAAATGCTCTGAAATCTTAATTTTGGTGATTATATTTGCCAGTGGTTCCGAGTATTTTGTAACAAGTTCAAAAACAGCGTTATCACCAATGGTTACTTGTCTCAGTTATTTCATCTAGAGAGAGGGTGTCGTCAAGGAGGCTCATTAGCTCCATACTTATTTATCATAGAAATATAACTTCTCTCCATTGAGTTCAAGAGGAACATACTATTACTGGTATTTTGTATCATGACAGAGAATTTAAACTGGGTCAGTATGCTGATGATACCATTTTAACTACTGGATAACTTTACACAGTCTTTCAAATCTACCATCGGAACTCTCAAGGATCTTGCATCAGTCTCTGGTTTACATTGTAATCTATCAAAATCAAAAACTATCTGGATTTGAAGGAACAAATTTTCGGAAAAAAAACTACGCACATACATTGATATAATTTGGTGTACTTCTTCCTTTCGGTTGTTAGGAATATAATTTTCCTTGCACTTAGATGATATGTTAGAGTTAAGGAAGTTACAAGAGCCCACAAAATTATGGCTTGTTAGATAAGGAGAAATAACAATAATAATAATAATAATAATAATAATAATAATAATAATAATAATAATAATAATAATGAGGACTTAGTACAGCACTTAATCTTTAAAAGCTCTAAACGTTTTACAATATTAGTTAACACATAAGGACACACACACAGATATATATATATATATATATATATATATATATATATATATATATATTTATATACACACGCAAAATAGCAAAACAAACATCGTGAAATTACAAACTAAAGCTTGCTAAGAATAATTAAGAGTAAAGAAACATTGTTAAGTCCTAAGTCTGTTCTTGTACTCGAAATAGGTGAGTTTTTAGAGCAGCCTTGAATGAGATCACGGTGTCATTGTGTCTAAGTTCAACAGGCAATTCTTTCCACGTAGCAAGGCCCTGTTACGCAAAAGAACATTGTCCTTATGACTTGGTTTTGATAGTGGGATTAGTGCCAATACTAGTGTTAGAAGAGAATCGTAAGTATCTACAAGGGGTGTACACATGGGTAAGTTCAGATAGGTATTTTGGACTAGAGACAGTCAACAAAATGTAGTATAGAGAACGTATTCTGTGTTTTATTCTGGAGCGAACGGGTGCTCGGTTCTTGGTACTCTAAGGATGATCAGAACAGCTGTTTTGTGAAGTTTTTGAAGTTTCTGTAGTAGATATTGAGACGAACCAGATAGAAGGGAATTACAATAGTCAAGTCTGCAAAGTACAAAGGAACACACTTGTGTTTTAGCGGCATCAACAGAAAGAAAATTGCAAATGGGACTGATGCGTCTCAGCTCCAGATATGCAGCCTTGCATATGTTCATGACATGTTGGCGTAATGAGAGAGTACTGTCGAGACTAACACCTGGGTTACGTACTGATTGTGTCAATTTAATGTTGGTGTTGCTGATACTTATTGTTTGAGGTAAAATATAGGAATGAAAAAGTCTTTATGTGGTAATCAAAATGGCTTCAGTTTTATCTTCATTCGTCCGCAGATTGCTAGATATCATCCATGAACTCAAATAGGAAATGCACCCCTCATATTTTTTTTAGCATCAAATTCATTTAGGTGACTAGATTGGTACATTTGGGTGTCATCAGCGTGCAATTGGTGAGACATCGGATGACGTTTTATGAAACTTGAAAGGGGCTGAGCGTATAGAATGAAGAGATTGGGTCAAAGAAGAGAACCAAGAACAGAACCCTGTGGAACACCAACACATAGATCAACTGGGTTGCAATGTTTTCCATTTAAGAACACAGGGAAGAGGTCTTTTTTTTAAACCGTTTGCGTCAAGCGTTGGGTTCGTCAACAGCGGCTTTAGAATGACAGTTCAGAAAAATTATGTGAATACCCCAGATGAGAGAAAAGTGTTAATAACATCGGTTAGTGAAAGCAATATAGAATCTATGCACTCAGGTAGCAGTGATGACGGAATCAGATCATGTTTAGATGACTTTGGGGCCCTCTTCATCAAGATTGTGCGTAATTAATCCACAGACAGTCTCAAATGATGTTAAAGGTTGCCTTTGAAATTCTGTATCATAACTGTGTGGTGACAATGAATCGATTTAAATTGAGTTGTCAAGTTGATCTCTAATGGTTTTGCACTTTGTCTCGAAATAAATTTTGTCCGGAGGTCGACCTGAGAGAAGGCCTTTGGAAGTGGTGTACATTTATTCCTCGACATTAGCTTGTTAGTAATATCGAAGAGCTCTTTGCAGCTGGAACTTTCAGTGATCTTAGTACTGAAATAGATTGATTTCGCTGTATGAACTATTTTTGTGAGATTCTTCTTAGCGGCTTCATAGATTTTCTTACGAATAGTAAGACCGGATGAAAGCCAAAGCCTTTCAGCTTTACTGTGATCTTTTTTAGCAGTGCGAAGTTGGTCCTTAACATTACTGTTCCATTGAGTGCACGTCTGAATGGATACTCTGCGCTTGGTTGGAGGGGCATATTTGTCAAGCAATTTACACAAAAACTTATGAAGTTGCTCACCTGTGGGACGTAACAAAGTTTTTAGGTTTGTTTGTATGTCATGCATTAGTTGGGTTCTATTTATCATACGGGGGTTTCTCTTAGTAGCAAACAAAGATGGGGAATTAGAGACTGATACGTCAAGATGGCATATGACACAGAGGTGATCTGATGCAAGTTCGAGATACTCCAATGAAGAATGTAGAATATTTTCATCAGGTCTATGAAGAATATAGTCTAAATGTGCCCATGTTTATGCTTGGATTGGCTAACTGACTGTAGGAGGTTAAAATCGTGGATGGAATTTATGTTTTGATGTGTATGGGTTTCCAAGAATAATCAGGCTGCCACCTATCGAATTTCCATATTCCAGAAGGTTAAAAATCTGCTCCTAAAAGAGTGATTCAGTCAGCTTGTTTTCTCGACTTGGAGTAGGGCGGCAGAGCAGAGGCAGAAGAAATTAACTGATCTATTTTTCCATTCTCAGAGTGGGTTGGCCAAGTTCAAACGATGTATGGTCGAAATTGACGGTTGCATGGTAGATAAGATAGTGGAATATGGAATTTTTTGCAATGACAACAATTTCACCTCCGCGGGAGTGACGGGGAAATGACTTGATGGAGTAAACGGAGGGTGTTAGATCCGCAAACATTGGTTTATCGCCTGATGCTTTTAGCCATATTTCTATCAGGAAAAATATGTCGATATCCTCACGATTGATAAAGTTGACTATTTCTGTGCGCTTTTCCGGTGGTCCAACTGATTGGGCGTTGAATAATTCGATGCCCATTGGTTGCTCAGACTTGAAGTTTGACAATTGAAGAGGTATTTGAACTAAATTGTTTAAACTGACGGTCCAGTTTTCAAATCGCTGAGAAGGAAATGCGAAAATGAGATCACTGGATTTTTTTCTTCCTGTTCTACGCTGACTGGCTTTGAAGCAACGTTTCTTTTTTCACTGCCGTTTACATATAAGTGAATGTTATCAAAGATCGTTTAGTCTAGTGCACAATGTAGTATGGAGGGTCGAGGAGTGGTTATTTAATGCAATTAATGATGGTCTATGAGAGCAGAGATGGGGTAGACTGGCCAGTATCACGTGATGGCGGTATTTTCTACAACAATCGTGGTTGTAGCAATGAGGCAAGACGACTGAGAAAAAAATCTGATAGTTCTCGTTTTCGAAAGAAGTAGATTTTGAAACACATTAACGTTGACGAAGATAGTCAATGAACACATATATCATGAAAAACGGAGCAAAAATCGGGAGCAGCTGCCTCAAGCTTGTTAAGCGATGGCGGCCTAATACACCTGTCCCTTTATTGGAAAAATAACTTTGATCAAATCATTGATTTTGCTAAACTATTTTCATTTATTCTTAGCATTTCCCAATCCTCTATTATAAATAGAAAATGAATTGAACATACTATTTGTTTAATTTATTTGAAATGGTAAATACGAATAGGTACAAAGAGACGCACTTATAGTCCCATCCATACATGGTGGCATGTACATTGTTCATATTTATTCTTTTATTTAATATATGAGGATCACTTGGATTAAAACGTCCTATTGAAAATGAAGAAAGACTTTAGCAGAATATGATTACAAACCTATATTTAGAAAATTGTGGAGCCATCCAGATATTACGGCAGACACAGTTAACAGAGATTAGTAAATGTATTAGTAATACATTTTGGCGAGATGTGATACGTGCCTTAGCAACATGGAAAAGGGAACTCTCATCAGTCAAAGAATACTTGTCACAAGATATTCTGAATTGTGTTTATACTAATAACTTTCATTCCTATACAAATTGCAGTCGTACGGAATAACATGTATCAAACATCTCTTTGATAGTCAAGGATCATTATTATATTTTGAAGCAATACGTCAAAAGTCTCACACTAATAATTACAATGTCTGGTCATTGGGAAAGAAAGATTTAAACTTATATAGAGAAGGAAAACACCCTTATGAATGTATATTAGAAAACAATTGCTCTTAGCAAATACAAATTTAAAACTTGTATATAAAGATTTGGTAAATACAAAAATTAATCTAAATCTTGCGGAAAACACGAGGCTTAGTCCAGACAATTAGGGTGTCAGATAAGTGATCACAATCGGAAGAAATCTATAATCTTGGCTAAGAAGAGCACCAAAGATACAAATTTAATTGCCTTTCAGTCTAAATTGATGCAGGGAATTATTGTAACAAACAAATTTATACAAATAATAATACTAATACCAATACTACTACTAATAATAATAATAAATTCGTAGATGATGATATATGTACTTATATTTACTTTTTGTAAACACGAAGTAGATATTATTGAACATTTATTTTATGATTCTACAGTTGTTTAATATTTTTGGAAATCCTTTATTGTACGGATTAGGATTATATACCAAATATTACGATTTCCAAAAGTGATGACTTTCTTGGAAATGACAGGTTTGGTGATATTATTAATTTCTTCATTCTGATTGCAAAATATCCGATTTATAGGTCACGCTGTGCTTCTAAAAAAAAACAACAAATTTTACAAGATACAAATGTAATGTTTTATACTACCAAAAACAAATGGAAAAATATTTAGCAAGGTTGTATAGTAAAACATTTACCTTCGAGAAAACGTGGACCTTTTTAAAACTGTAACAGCTTGCAGAATATTACAGCTAAGCATGTATCTACTATTGAGTAAGTATATCTTAATAACCAGGCTGGTGTCGTTTTGTTGTTTGTTCGTTGCTTTTTGGTGCGGGTTTTATTCTTTATTTTGTAATTTCTCTTTAACTTGTTGAGAATCTCATAAACAATTTGTAGTCCTTTATGTTATAGTTATCTTTTAACATTTTGGAAATGTTTTAGACATGCAGCTCTATTATATCATCAGGTAAGGATATTGAGCATTTAGACAACATTTTTTTTTATTTGAAAGTAAGCGTGAAGTATATATGGTGATTTTACATACTCTGGTATACTTTGATCAGATGAATGTAGATAACATATTCCACATCCAGACGTTGTCATCCATACTGCCCAGTTTGATTGGTTTTGCCCGATTTTCATATCACGCTGTGCCCTTTAGATATGCACTGAAATCATCGTTGTCAAAATTCGAAGTGTACTAAACGTTTAGAAGCTTGTACAAATTAAACAATTGTCTTCTGTGCAGTAAATTTTATCTTTTAAAATGTTTCTGCAATATCTTTATTAACTTTAGAGTTAAACTGAGTTGCAGGACAAGAATAGGGTGTACCGCGAGTTAGTTAAATATTTTATTTTATCACGGCAATATGTACTGACTAATACAGTTATTGGCTATATCAAATTCTTTATCTGTATGAGATTATACAATTATAAGTTGAAAGGTGAAAAGCGGGGCTCGCTTAGCTCACATTTAGCTTACTTTTCACATTGTCAGCTAAAGCATGCACAATTTTACATTTACTCTTGTGTATTTGGTTTGTTTTTCCTTTCGTTTGAATCGTCTCTCCTTTTTTTCTTTATCTCCCCGTTTCATATATTAATTCTTGTGATTTTCATTTCTATTTTGATGCTAAATTAGTCATCTTTTCATTGCGTTTTGCTTTCTTTAGTTTCTAAATGTTTGTTAGACAACATTTTTTTTCTTGTCGTATCAAATTTGCATGTAACCCTATCATCATCAATGACTTCTGATATAAAACAGTAAGCCATCGAATATCCTCAAACAGGTTTTTGTTGGCATGAGCATCGTTAACCCCTGCTGTAAGTAATTTTGAGTTTTTGCATCTATGTCTTCCGCTACTATTGCATTCTAATGTTTCCATTTATTTACTGAATTATATTTCAATAACCGAAATAGCTGAAAAGAGTGAGCTAGTGTTTCTCAGTCTGAAAGAAGAAAATAATTAGATGGATATATGTCCTGGCTAACTTTTATTGCTAGGCTAGTTTTATATTTATCTTTTATAAAGTTGTCTGGTAGCTGAAAAGTGAGCCAGGATATATATCTATCTAACTACTCATAAAATCAGGTAAAGACCGATTTATTGTATGGGTTAATCTAGATTCTTTTTATTCCAATAATTAATTATAACGAAATATTTTATTTAAATGTTTAATACATCTGGAAGCATCACAAGACATAGGCACCTTTTGCCCCCCAAGGCTATAAATCATCATTATCATTCTGTATCCCCTGGCGTGCTGGATAAATTATTTATAACCAAACAACGTAATCCAGCTTACAAAGTATTAAATTACATACATTTCGTGTCCGGTATCTGTTGTAAATTCAATTAACAATTTACAAATTTGAAACTGTGATAACATGTGACGTTTGTTATATTGTACTGATCATTAGCAATACGCTCTGACTGTTCCTTATATGCAAAGATACCGTAACCAATCACATATTGTATATGCATTTCTCACATGCCATCCACCTAATTTCTCTGCTTCAAGCAAAGTGCTCTGCTAATTAAATCATAGAATATAGGCATAGTATATTGACAACTGGCAAACGTATATGTCGACATCAGCTGTTTTTTTAATAATTCTTGCTTTTAGCGATGCCTCAAAACCGAAATCAGTTTCCGAGAATTCACGATAAACACCCACTCTTCCCAAGAAGGAAAACATGCTCCACACACAGATAGAGACGAACATGTCAGAGACGTGGTAAACACGCATTGTATGTAATGTATCCACCAAGCAAGTATACCATGCACAGACCCCGTGCGGCACTTGAGGGCACACGAAATGTGGAGGCCCCCTTGTGAACGGTGTAAACCCGTTGCCTTACAACGAACACTTTTGTATTTATTTGCTTTGAATTTTTTATACTTACATTGCTTTTCCTTTGTTTTTGTTTTTTTCATTAACGTTATTTGGGTTCATGAGTGTTGCTTTAAAGAAGATACTGTTTTCTCTCTCAACCAAGTCTGAACTTTAGATATCTGTTTCAATTTTAAATACCAAGAGCCTAGTTTCAATGATATCTCACTTATGATTAAAAGGATCACAAAATTCAACAACTAACATTGACATACCTCTCACAATGGTCATTTTCTGTACCGATAAATGTATTGACCGGATGACCCGATGATAGAGTAATACATTATGACACTTTCTTCTTCTTTTAGAGAACTTTTTAGTTGCCATTATTTAGTGATAATGTACATTGCCTTGGGAAAATGAATCTCTAAAGAGAGAAATCTACTCAATTTCATGGAGTTTTTGCTTTTGATCACGAAGTATTTGTGGACGCTTTAAAAAAAATATTTTATGATCTATGATACTATATATTGAACTACCAATCTATTGGACACTTTGTGTCAAACATACGAAATGTTTCAATGTAATTGTAATAACAATGTTAAGATGTTATCAAAAACAGAGGACAAAAATAAAGCAAGGAAATTCTTGGATTGGTGAGTTTCTGCTGTGTTGAGGGTACGATTTGTAAAAGATAAAGGTGCATACACCTGCTGCATCATGTGCATTTCTCATGTACTTTTAGTGCGGTTTTATTGTGGACAAAAGTATTTCATGCAAATATTTTGAGAATATGTTATGCACTTAAAATCTAAGTTATTGTGATATACGCTGGAAGCCTCCAGAATAAATGTACGAACCTGTATATTAATATTTAAATGATTGACCAAATAATCGTCTGATTGCCCTTTTTGTTGTTGGTGTTGCTGGTATTATTATCATTAAATATATTGTAAATGAACCTCAGATGTAATGCGTTTCAAAGATATATCTGCCATTATCCCGGATCAGCCGCTGATCCTAAATACAACTTTGTTGCCAGGGATATTTAGAATGACCATTTACGACCATTCCTCCTACAAATGAACACCCTCAATGTCTGGAATAGAAAATGCGGTATATTTCTAACGACGAGCCAAATATATATTATTAGATCGCTATTTGTTGTCATCATGCAGTGATTGTCGATTTAGGAAAAGACTTGGACACTCGCGACCGTTACTGTGATGGATACGAAATTTTGAAATTATTACTTAGTAACTGTTAGGAGAAAATATAGTGGTAGGAAAACCATATTGCTTAGCTAAAGCAATGATGAAGTGAGAAGACAATCAGGCTCCATGACGGTTTTTAAGACCTCATATAATATTTCATTTGTTTGTCAACGATCGTCATTTCTATCCAAAATTGTGTAACTATATACTTTTTGCCAATTAGCAACGATCAAGGCCAGAGACCAAGTTACCAAAATTCTCGCCTAAAATATTGCTCCTCGCGAGACAGCACAGAAACAAATCATGGATACTAAACTTTTCATAATTGATCCATTTATAAAATCTATGATACTAAGTCTGCGGCGTTCTTTCTTCATGCTGCTACTAGGTATTACACTAATACTCCCTGCAATCGTTTCTACACAAATTGTTCGACATATATTGAAGTTTGACAAACATTATCAGGTGTTTCTATCTAATATAGGACACACACGTTTTTACCTAATTCGACATTGCATCCCCTGTCAATCAGAACTCTGTTTTCCTAATGCTTTCCCATACTGCAATAACAGGTTAGAAACAGGATGAGAGATAACCTAATTTCCTGTGTCTGTGGTTATTTTGTTGACAGGGTTCAATTTTCATGTCTCTACACTGTCTACCTGGAAAAAGAAATAAGAATCGCTTCAGCATAACATATTTGACCACATAACATGTCCCTTAACATATACTTAAATTAAAGCAATTAAAGCTGAATTCTGAAAACGTTATAAGGGTTAGAATTAGGGTTTGGGTTAGGTTCAAATATTGGTGTTGTTCCCTTGAGAATTCCGTGCCTGTCTTAGGAGGACATAAGGCAATACTTCCGTTCATCATTCTCGAACCGAACCGAAAATAATGATTTACCGATAACATATTGCGTGAGGTATGTATAATATTGATGCGATGATAGAGAAAAATATATGGCAATACTATAGTAGTTATATCATTCTGCAGTCAATTATTTTGATCTTCATTAAGACAGTTTAATTTACACGATATATTTTCATCCTGCTCATTAAATATATTCAGTAATATATACAACATTATGACAACTTTGCTGGGCTGACATATTCTGCAACTTGGCAGGTTGTATCATCTTTCTAAAGATTCGTATGTGAAATATAGGAAGACCAATTCTACACTACGGTTAGCATGAGCAGTAATGTGCCAATCACTCAGTAAAATGTAAAAACCATCGGAATGAAATAGAAAGAGAACACCCGGAATTGTTCACAGACAGTAGAAACCGCACGCGCCCTTTAAACGTAGTTTTCACTATCCATGAGTGGCGAAAGGCGCTCAATAGGAAAAAAGCCACCTCACCGGGTGAGGATATGCTGGGGAACGAAATCTACAAAAATCTCCCCGAAAAAACAGAACTGGCGATTTTAGATCTGCTGAATATGATCTGGCGATCGGGAGAAATTCCAAACGATGGAAGCAAGCGATTGTTATCCCAATCCCGAAACCCGCGAAAGATACAGCGATAAAAACTCGTACAGACCAATTTCGCTCCGCAATAATATATGTAAAGTCATGGAGACAATGATTAACAATAGACTGAAATACCACCTAGAGAGCAAGAAACTGATATCAAACAATCTAAGCGGATTCCGCAACAAACGATCCACTTTAGATCAATTACTTCGCCTGGAAACAAATATAAGATTAGCATTCAATGCAAATAGGAAATCCGATCGCAACCTAATCACCGTATTCCTTGCCCTGGAAAAAGCGTATGATCTAATTTGGACCAAAGAATTAATTGCGAAGTTAAACCACTACGGAATAACTGGCCGCATATATAAATGGATATCTAACTTCTTAAGAGGTCGAAATGTCCAAACAAGAGTGGGCAATCAGTATTCTAAAATACACGAGCTAGAAAATAGCACCCCTCAGGACAGTGTACTGAGACCCACGCTTTTGAACATCATGATAAATGACCTAGACAGGTCAGTTGATCAGACTTATCTAGACCTATCCCAGTTTGCTGACGACAGCGGAATCTGGAAAGCGGGAAAGCCCTATAGCGAAGCTGTGGTGAGCCGAATACAGACGGGACTAGATAGGATTGGCCGATGGGCCGATAGGTGGGGTTTCAAAATAGCCCTAGGAAAAACAGTCGGAGTACTGTTTACCCCAAAAACCAAAACGCGCATAGACCCCTCATCCCCCCCAACCCCCCCCCCCCCCTTTGTAAACGGAACTGAAATAAAATTCGAAAACGTAGCACGCTTCCACGGAATGTTATTCGACGAGCACCTTACATGGGGCAAACACATAACAGAGCTAGGAAGAAGATGTGGTCAAGATCTAAACCTCTTAAGGAACCTTACAGGTCCAGAGGGTTCTCTGGACGCGAGCTCTACCCTAAAAACAAACTTAAGATTAAACGAGCAGGGAGGAAACTAAGTAGGTCCCCAACCCTTACGGTGGGGCTTCGCGTATGCGAACCTGGTCACTCGCAATGCAAGTGTAAAAAGAAAATTAAGATTAGGCGAGTAGGGAGGAAACCAAGTAGGTCCCCAACCCTTAAGGTGGGAATACGTGTAAGCGAACCTGGTCCCTCCCACCGCAAGTGTAAAAAGAAAATTAAGATTAAGCAATAACAAAAAGCCGACCACAAACAATAGCTAAGAGAACACACACGCATTACATCCCGCCCTCTCCCAACTGACTATCTGCAACTAACCCAATGCATGACAATACTAATATGAATGAATGAATGAATGAACGAATTAATGAATGAATGGATATCTACCCTAATAGGAGAAGAAAAAAAAAACATAAAACAAATAAAAAAAACAGTTTTGTTCTCTCTAACATCTCTCTAACATTCGCCCTTATTCTCTATATCTCTCAACTCAGTGATGGTACTCGGTGAATTGTCCAAGGAGTAACAATATGACTACACGTTCATATAAAACAATTTAGTTGATTAAAGGTAGTCCCAACACAGACCATCAGGCCCAAGTCACAAACATAAAATAAAGTAATACTTATATACCAACACAACACGTCCCGTATATATGGTCACCAAAATAACTAAATCAAGATGATAAGGTGGTCCCAAGCCCAGACCGTGAGGGCACCTCCGCACATGGCGGAAACTAAAATATCCGAAATCCCTGAAAATTAAAACAAATATGCATATGCACCATGAGATTGGAATCTGAAACTCATACCAACAACAACAGAAAACTAAAGGTGGTCAATAACACAAACCATCAGGACCAGAAGCCCAAAGGGGCAACGATTAGACACAAATAAAATTCAAAACAAAAGTAAAAAGGTGCATAGGACTAAATAGTTTGTAGATAACCTAATATAACACTCCTTGGACTGAACCAAACTTTATTCATCTTATTCTTTACTAACCAATATACAAACCAGCCACAAGTAAAGAGTTGTATATTCAAAATTCAAGGATAATGTACAAGACGACAACAAATTATATTTGGCATAAATCAAAATGTATATCCTGGATCGATGGAGCCATCCGGGGACGCTACGCTCCTCCTACTCCTCCGACTCCGCCTTTGCCTCCTCCAGACATACATAATTAAGTAGCATGCCTTGCGTGTAGTAATGCGTCGAGTGGGACTACAGCTCGGTAGCTAACTTGACGAATAATTAAATAGTGTGCCTTGCACACAGTAATGCGTTGAATGGGTTGCAGCTCGGTAACCCATTGACGACTAACTCAGTAGGGCGCTTTGCGTCCATTAACTGTTCGTACATGGCCAAATGGCCGCACACGAACTAAATCCAAAGAACGAACGAACGAACCACTTATGTTACCGAAACACACTCACAATATGTTAGGCCTGAAAATATAGTGACCTGGAATTCTTAAGCGCTGAGACCCTATATGTGGCCATCATGCTAATGTACAGGAAAAAAAAAATTATGATATTCTCATGGGCATAAAACAACTTCGCTTTTTAAGATTTCAATTGAACGTTAACAAGCAAATGAAAATACGTATTGCTGATCTGAAGATGGGCTGAAGCGGTGCTAACCTCAAATAAATTTGGACATGAAATCATTCCTAGTGAAACTTTTAAAACCAAAAAGAGAGAGTTTTGCCTTTCTGCGAGGTTTCAAATCAACAACACCTATGTAACATTTTCTCCGCGAAAATATTTTGGATAGTGAGTGATTTTTGGTCGGTTGGTAGACTACAATAAAGAATAATAATTGTATTTTATCTGTCCATAAATTGATGGCGAGGTGAAATAAAAGGTTCGATGAGTGGCTACCTGGTGCACTCGGTTGTGCACAGAGTCAGTTCGTTCCCTGTTTGGGAGTGTCAGCCATTATAACATCAAAAGAAAACACAAAAATATGGTTAGCTCATTCATTTCCATGCCTTGATCACACCAATACAAGCAGTTATTCTGCTTTTATGATAACAATTTCAAAATAATACTATATATTTGCTGGCAAATAAAGTTCGAGAGCATGATCATGGTTATTGATTGGAGGAACATTGGTCAAACACTCAGTTTCGAAAGAGCAACAATTATTGATTATGCAATAACTGTTTGCCCGGAGAATTTTATCTTAAGATAAAGTTAAGTTGAACTATTTCCAGTTCAGTTTTGAAACGTATTTTAATGGTTGGGCCAATAAAAAGATATTGTTATTGTTTCACCCGCTACTTCTTGGTAACATCGTTGACCTAATCGAGAGAATCGCGAATTCCCGCCTAGTAGGATTGACTATACGGTATACGTTATTCTGAACAAATGTCAAAATAGCAACCCATCGATAATAATAATAATAATAATAATAATAATAATAATAATAATAATAATAATAATAATAATAATAATAATCCACAGATCATTATGGTATAACACCCATATCATTATGCTATAATCCACATATCAAAATTGATAATAAAATGGTAGATTATAAACATTCTGTTGATAAAAAAGTCTGCTTTTGCCGATGACTCTGTAGACTATGCTGGACATTTGTATGACTTTAATTCCGCCCTGTATTAAATATGATATTTAAAATTAATTACTTCTAATTATATGGAATATTGGCAGCATTATAAGGCCACTGGACAAATTCAATGTTTGAAAACCCTATTAAATTAGAAGCTATCAAACACAAACATACGAAAGTATCACAGTGTAAGTGTAAAGCTCCTTAAAAATTATATTCAAACCTTCTTGATAAATAGTTTCTAATCATTTAATACTTATACTCAAACCTTCTTGATAAATGTTTTCAAACCTTTAATGTCTAAATAACAAGCTCGTTAAAAATTATACTCAAACTGTCTTGATAAATAGTTTCTAAACCTTTAATGTCTAATTAACAAGCTTCTTAAAAAATATAATCAAACCTTCTTGATAAAAAGCTTCTAAACCTTTAATGTCTAAATAACAAGCTTCTTAAAAATTATACTCAAAGCTTCTTGATAAATGTTTCTAAACCTTTAATATCTAAATAACAAGCTCCTTAAGAATTATACTCAAACTTTCTTGATAAATAGTTTCTAATCCTTTAATACTTATACTCAAACCTTCTTGATAAATGTTTTCAAACCTTTAATGTCTAAATAACAAACTCCTAAAAATTATACTCAAACCTTCCTGAGAAATAGCTTCTAAACCGTTAATGTCTAAATGACAAGCTCATAAAAAAATATACTTAAACCTTCTTGATAAATAGCTTCTAAACCTTTAATATATAAATAACAAGCTCATTACAAATTATATTCAAACGTTCTTGATAAATTTTTCTAAACCTTTAATGTCTAAATAACAAGCTCCTTAAAAATTATACTCAAACTGTCTTGATAAAAAGCTTCTAAACCTTTAATGTCTAAATAATAAGCTCCTTAAACATTATACTCAAAACATCTTGATAAATAGCTTCTAAACCTGTAATGTCTAAATAACAAGCTCCTTAAAAATTATACTCACACTTTCTTGATAAATAGCTTCTAAATTTTTAATGTCTAAATAACAAGCTCCTTAAAAATTGTACTCAAACTTTCTTGATAAATAGCTTCTAAACCTTTAATGTCTAATTAACAAGCTCCTTAAAAATTATACTCAAACCTTCTTGATAAATGTTTCTAAGCTTTTAATATCAAAATAACAAGCTCCTTACAAATTATACTCAAACCTTCTAGATAAATAGTTTCTAAGCCTTTAATACTTATACTCAAATCATCTTGATAAATGTTTCTAAACCTTTAATGTCTAAATAACAAGCTCATTAAAAAATATACTCAAACCTTCTTGATAAATAGCTTCTAACCTTTAATGTCTAAATAACAAGCTCCTTAAAAATATACTCAAACCTTCTTGATAAATACCTTCTGAACCTCTAATGTCTAAATAACAAGCTCCTTAAAAAATATACTCAAACTTTGTTGATAAATAACTTCTAAGCCTTTAACGTCTAAATAACAATGGACAGTAGTTTTAGTCATACCACACATATAGATCCAGCAAACTGATAAAAATAGTTTACGTTACTCTTCAAAATTGCAATGTGTATGAATTTACAGTCGTTTTAGTTTCATTTGCTACATTGAGTCATAAGTACCAATACTTACCTATTCAAATGTGGAAGGGTTGAACATGAGCTGTGTGCATTTTGTAAATGGAGATAGAGGAAGCGTTGAACATATTTTCGTTGAGTGTAGATTGATACACATTTGTTGGACATATTTGTTTGATAAAAGATAAATTAAATGGAATATGTTTAATTAATTGGATTAAAGGTTAACATTGAATCATAAACAATATTTACACATAATCAAGTGAGTAGCGAGGCTAGGAACAATGGTTGTGACCTTAAGATGTATCAAAACAAAAGCTGTATGACATTGTCTTTGCCAATATATTTTGGATGACCAGCAATTTGTGATCGAACAGTGGACTGCGATACAAATGAAAGCAGAACACTATCAGGCACAAACTGATATCCAGGTAAGAAAGTTAAATGCTAAATTAATTGATAGCCAAGTAAGCATGAAATTAATTGATAGCCAGGTAAGCAAGTAAAATGCAAAATTAATTGATAGCCAGGTAAGCAAATAAAATGCGATATTTATGTCTACCGTGTGCAGTCAGAAGTGCATGGAACTCGTTTGGCCTTGAGTTGGTGCGTGACATCCCTGATAACAAAGAAAAAAATAAAATTCAATTCGGCTTCCGCATTCGTGTTAATATTTATATAAATACAAACAGTATATGTTATGATTACTATTCACCACAAGACTATATTTTGCGGTTTATAGTCGTGAATGTTGATAGTAGTTCAATTGATCCAAACACTCAGTTATTCTTATGCAGAAAAACACTGTTGTATTGAAGGATGTAACTATGAGGACTGATCCCCATTTACTTGATAGTCGTACCTTATTTTGCAGTAAAAATAACGCTCGCATGATCATTTTCTAAATATAGTATCTAGTGCACAGTACGTAAGTTTAAATTATGGTAGAATCTGCAGCTACGCAAAAAAAAAAAGAAAAAAAAAATATCCCGTTTACCCCAAATATTCGCAAAGTTTTAAGGTCATTTGTCACTCGCTTTTAACCACCTATCACATGTAGAGAATGCCTTACATCTTACCACCAAACACATACATCATCAGTTTAGCTACCGATAAAATAGCTCGCGTTCTCATGATCAATCTGTCTGGCTCGAAAGCAAAAGTTAAATTGTGTACATCAATAATCAGACGTCATCCCTCAAATGGGGCGTCAGTTGTCTGAAATGATTTCGTGGTTGTATGAAGTTACCTTATTCATTCAGGATCGGTTCGTAGCTGACAGACCAGAAAACAATCGAGATGGTATATTTTCTTTTCCATCAGAAGCTTGTCCATCAGTATTGGCGCCTAATATCTACTGGAGTACTGGGAAAATCAATAGGTTGTGATAGAACTGTTTCTTTCCATTGCAAAGAATTCATCAATTACATCAATTCTTTATTCCTTGAGTACAGTCAACATCCCGAGTCATTATTAATGCACGAATGTCGTGTAAATCAGATCTTCTCCCATTACTACTTCATCGTTTACTGGAAGTAGATGTCTACATTAAATTTAAGGAAGAGTTTTCATCTCATTTAAACTTTGAGAAATATGAAGCAATATTCTTTGGGACAAATTGCATTAAATGCAAGACTGCGTCCCACATTCCTACAACAGACAAAATGTCGTCATCGTTTCTGATACAGTCAATCAAACAGCAAGCTTTTTATGAACAATTATTTAGGACCTCAGAGCTAGCTAGTCATTTGTGTCTTTCAGAGGTCGTCCTAAAAATAGGGTTATGTCAGTCGACTGAACAAGTTGTTGTCGGAATCAGCAAGATAATTTATTTAATCAGGAGGAGTATAGCGCTTGGGAAGCTAATAGCGACCAACACACGGTAAGAAGCTTTAACAATCACGTGGACAAACAATATTTAACAGGGTTACTGTGGCATCAATTAAAATGGGAAGAACATCACTGGGCAGTATTTTATGACCCACAATTATTGGTAATAAAGAATAGTGTTCTAGTTATACCAACTATGTATGGATTGTCTCAGAAGCAATGGAGAAGACAGAATGATTTAATCGGCACTAAACGTATGCAGTATTGAGGTGAGATTTGCAAAGAAGCAAATAATTCGACTCAAATTAGATTTGATAGATGTAATATTTTAAGTAGAAAAATGATATAAGTATATCCTTCGCGACATACAAAACCAAGCCAAATTTCAAGTCTGTGTCTTTCTTCACTTTAACCTGACTACTAAACGGCATTGGCCATCTCAAGACTATCGTGAGTATTAATTGCCTGTTTCTGAATTTATAATGATTATCTTTTCATATTTTCTGTTGATTTATTTTCATGATCTTACCTATGTAATTGTTTCGTCAATCTAAACTCAGACCTTGTTGTTTCATGTGTGTCGGCACGTGGATTATTCCATCATTAAGCTAGGTCGAAGTTTCACAGCTTAAAATGCCATTCAGGATTATTAACATTCACTTAAATTAAATATGGCCACATTTTGAGACTATTCTTGAATACTGAAAGCTGAGTCTATTCGATTAAAGGGCATTGAAAGTTTACGTCCCTTTGTATATAATGTACATTTTACTTTAAAACTTTTGGAGAAGTTACAAAAAGGTATCCCCCCCCCTCAAAATCTGCCAATTTATAGTCTGATAAAAAGCCCACATGCCAAAATTTATTCACAATAAGAAAGCTATCGTCTCGTGTTATGTTTTGATGCACTATGGTTTTGACGCAATGTCATAAACTGCCGGTTCTCTAGAGCACTATATATGGTTAAACTTGTCAAAATTAATCCAAGTAGACTGATAAAGAGATGTGGGAAACGCTATCATTAATAGCTGTTAATTGAAGCAAAGATACATTCCATGAAAATAAATCGATTTGACCAATTATTTTTTTCCCAATCACTAAAATCCTCATAAAAATCTTTGTTCACTAATCTGACAGGGCAAATCAGCCTTCCTCAATAGCAGGTTTTTACACAGCTACTGTGCGTGTAATCTCCACGTAAATGACAGCTTCATACTAAACACTGTTAAATCAACGTAACTGTCAGAGGCATAATAAACACTGTGATATTAACATGACTGACAGCTCATACAGAACACTGATATATCAACGTAACTGTCAGGGGTATAATAAACACTGCGATATTAACATGACTGACAGCTCATACAGAACACTGATATATCAACGTAACTGTCAGGGGCATAATAAACACTGTGATATTAACGTAACTGACAGCTCATTCGGAGCACTGAGATATCAACGTAACTGTCAGGGGCATACTAAACACTGTGATATAAACGTAACTGACAGGGGCATAAGGAACACTGTTTAGAATAATGTTATGAGTTATAGTCTTATTTGGAGCTATCGTCATTGAAGTGATGTCAATGGTTGATCTTAGAGATACCAATTTGTGCATATTAACTAGAAGAACAAAAATACATCCTTTAACCATATTTCTCATTAATAATTTCGTGTTCTCTATTTGTTGTTTTATGTTCTTGTTTTTTATTGCTACGCTGCTCCATCAAAGTACTTTTTTTCGGTCATGGGCATTTATGGTTGTCCGATTGACCGTGACAACTTGACAAGCAAAATTTGCACCTGTTAGATCTATTAAGTGGCTTGCAAAACTAAGCTGTCTAGATCGGCGCACAAAGGGCCATCCATCGACTTTTAAGAATATCTTTACATCGGATATTATTGCGTCATGTCTTGCAAGTCAGAAAAATTTATATATTGTCATGTTTTAATGCGAAAAAAGGTCAAAATATAAAATAAGACCTGATTGGCTGTTTGTCCGAATATGATCAACCAAACAGTTCTTTGTTTATGATTGCCTTGGGCATGTTCGATTCACTTGTACTGAATACATCAGTTAACTTCCAAGCGTTACTTAATTAGAAAACTAATTTTCCAAATGTTTGAAAAACAGTTTAACCAATGCTTTAATAACGTTTTCTCTCAATGAAACCCACCACATATTTTTTATAAATTTTTCGGATAGTATTTGATTTTTTAAAGAAGGAAAACACGGCAAACAAAACACACAAACAAACAAACAAACAAAAATATCCCAAACAACAACAACAGTAACAACAAAATTGCGCTGCTAGTGTCATATTATTATCTTTTTCAGAAAGTATGTCCACATGCCTAAAATATTTTGTGATACTGTTGGACAAAATCTTTCTTTTCATAAGATTTTTGTTTTCTGTTTATTTTAGATTTTTTTTTAAACAAGTAGAAGATGAAGAATATATAAAGAGCAAACAGTCTTAAAATTAAAGTTCACAAAAAAAATAATTTTAATTTTAATAAATTTAATTTAACAGTTTAAATTTTATTGTTATTTGTAATTTCAAATTAGAGGTCATACATAATCATAATTCAGATTGTTTTAAAAAAAAAGACAGCAAAAACTAATCAATTTTATCTTTTTGAAGCTGTCTACTTAATTTAATAGTGACTAATTTCAAAATATTTTAATTAAGTTGCAAATTACCCAGGGTCTTTATCCAACTGCCAGTACATTTTTATGCCCATTGATTGTTGCACGTAGAGGAGTGTTCGCCCATTGGTCAGAAACGGCTCTTCAAACCTCTGACCTATATGAAGAATTAATTTTGTCACGTTTCTAAGATTCTTAAAGTAAACAATCATTATAAGCAACATCACTTTAACAAAGCTGTGACAACTATTTTCACTACACATATACCAAAATAGGGAAGTTAGTTTAAAAGTTGACATCCAGACATAATCTCTTCTATCTCACAGTAAATTAGAAATTCTATTTCAACATCAATCATTATTTAAAAAGTCCCTTTCTCTATTAACTGAAACTTGACTTTTGAATTATTCTGACTAAGTTAATTTTCTATATTCGTAAATAGTAGAAACAATGATAAGAAATTGAAATTAAATGTTTCTCCACATAACCTTGGCCTACGATTTTTGACTTACGAGTTCTTATAATACCATCATGATTAGTCCCACTCCTATTTTTTAAGACTCTGAGATTCATGAAACGTGCGTCAGAACGCATGACGCACCACACAAACGTTTCCGACAAGAGTTTGCCTAATTGCAAGCATGCCAAGAAGAGTATGATAGAACATATCACTGTCATTTTAGTTACATTCTTTTGATAAAATAACTAATTTTTGAAATAAAATTAAAGTTATCAATCTTAATGGGGTAAATTTCTCAAAAGTTGAAGTTAAGTGTTTTATTTCGTCAACACCTATGCATTCGGGATATTAGAAGATACTCTGTGCTAAAATCAGATATACTTGATGGAATCCTTCAGTGTACTTAAGGCCTGTGTATCGGCTCTGTTGTCGCGATACGATATATATCAATATAATTATAAAGGTCACGATACCATATACATCGCGGTAGATAACTTCCTCCGTCTTACTGAGGCATCATAACTCCGATATCACCGAATGTAATGTCATGGTATTGCATATGTAGTGTAGTGTTCGCATGGTGCAGATGTATGCTTTCTTCCACTTGCAGTTTTATAACAATAGAGACATGACACTTGACTGTGTCAAATGTATATGATTATCATCTATTAAGTCCACTTTTTTATTTATTTGTACGCAAACGTAGCGAACTAGATATTTCACGATACGGTGATGTGTATCGGGGATATTAATATTTTGATGTCGATTCAATATCATCATCATCATCATCCATTAGGAAAAGAAGGATAAAGAGTTTTCTTTATTAACAAGGTCAAGCCGATGTATTGATTTCCATCTCAAACAGTAAATCAGAGCAAAAAGGTAATTGCTATAGACTTTCACGTGCTGTCAACGAATAGTTCAAGTTCTCCATATTTTACATTGAAGTCTGATATTGGTTAATAGTTTGCTTCCGAATTGAATGCCGTCTAGTGTAGAAGAGTGATGTCATTAACAAACCAGCGGTTGCTTTCGTAGGATGCCAAATTGCCAAGCGGTGAGATCAGACAACTGAGTTTTAGTGTGAGATCTGGCTCTCACTCTATGCCAATCAAATATTATCTTTCAAATCTAAAGTCTTTCGACAAAAAATCTCGAGGTCAACCTCGAGTTTAAACAGTGTGTGGCCTCCAAGCCTAACGCTATTGATAAGCCAAGAAATATAAAATTTCAGCCATTGTAACAAGTGGTTTTTTAAATCCTCAGTTTAGATCATCGATTAACTTACGTGTTGTAGATTAATATCTTTCTTTAATAGAGGGAATGTTTTTGGGGAGAAGATATGGATGGTGAAATCCTATTTTGTACTCAGCGATATGTCACACACTGCAATTAATGTCTTTGTTTTGTGCATGAAAATAGATGATGGCTTAAACGCATTATTCTTACCCTCGCGATTTTCCCCGATGCCGGGGTGATTTCACAAATCAATTAAAAATGATACATGTACAACTCACTGGGGACAGTCTACTCAGCACATGCTGAAATGTGCGCATCTGGCGTCAACTCCTTCATTAATCTTGTGCTTAGTTACATTTCTCAGAAACTATTGTTCTTAGAGTCGTGTAACTTGACAAATATATATGTGATGACAATTACTATACCCTTCAGACAAATGCAGGTCACTGCGATCTACTTTTAACGTTCCATTTATATGCATAACATTTTTCATTTAGCTTAGTTTCCAAGGCAACAGTGCAAGCTCAGTCATTTGATATGTACATACTTCAAGACGACTACTACACTATTCAGACAAAAGCAGGCTTTACAATCCAACCGCACATCTATTGCAGTTTTTCAAGAGTAAACTCAACCAAATTTTGCATAGTATACCAAACTATACTTAGTAATATTAAAAGTCTCAGAAAATGGCTGCAAATTGTTTATATCCTGGCGTTTCTCAGTTGTTGATTACCCCCTCATGCCCATTCGAGAAAAAGTTCTGATCGTACCTCAAAGTCCAAAGTTTCTATCCACAAATGTGTATTATGCGTTACATCAAACATCACGTCAGCACGAATTGGCGCAGGCAGATAATTACATGGTAACCTCCTTTTTCATTTTCGTTTTTGGAAGGGACGTTTGGAGATGGGTGGTTGATGTGTGTTTCGTGAAATCTGAACTGCCCTATAGTTTTTGTTTCAGATAATTAATATTCAAAATAGTGATCCGAACTTATTTTCATCATAAATATTGGCATTATAGTCTAATTCATCTTTTGATTGCACATCTATGTTATCTATACCATGTTCTTCCGAAAGCACCAGCTGTAATGCATGATTTCTGGCGTGGAAAAGTCGTACAACCAAGGTATTATCACTGACCTTAGTTGCAAGACCACCAGTCCGGTGCATACAAAAAGGAACTACTGATCAAATCTGGGATTTTTGGTATGCAAAGAATCTGACTGTACAACATGACTGCCATTTTCTAATATGTTTGTCTTCTGGATTTCATTTTTATTTTTCTATCCATTCCCATTCAGCTCAAATCCTCCAGTTGACATGTCGAAAAGGGTTATTGTTAATTGAAAACACTACATTTAAAAACTCTTGTAATCCACTCTATGTGCTTTTTGAAAGCGGATTTTGTTTTTGCTCTTTAAATATTTATAAAATTGGCGAGAAGACATTCATTGTTTAAGTATCACAGCCACTCCTCATCAATATATGATGTTACAGTAAAATCAACGATAAGATGAGCTGCACTTTAAATTAACAAGTTATTCTGATTAGTGAAGTATGACACTAAAAGCCACTTATGCTGAATCAATAACAGAGATAAATACAAAAAATTTCAACGCAAAACTTTTTTAATCTGGATAAATTGTCTGTCCAAGCAATTAGTGAGGTGGTAGTGACCTGAATTGAGTGCGGAATTACACCAAGCGTCTATTGTGTTCCTCGAGTATTTATCTTCCTATGCATCGCAATTGCTTTTAAACGGTCCTCTGTGGCCACTCGGATATATCTCCGATAACTGATTGTTTGTGCCGCCAATTGAATATGCCAACATCAGACAAAGGGGTATTAAAATTAAAACTTGTCTTTCTTGTGCAGGGTTCGCCGATAAATCGGTAAAATTCGAAATAATGAATGCAAGGCCGCAATCGGCTGATATCAGGACAGTAATGTATGTTGCATACTAGGCAGTGTTGGTTAACATATATATATATATATATATATATATATATATATATATAATAGTCAAAATAGCTGGAAATTGGAACTTTCCAATGGACTTAATGCTTCCACTCGATCAGTCATTAAAGTTTATTTCCCTGCAAATGGCTTGTAAGAAAACACAAACCTTAGCTTTTTTGAAATTATGATTACAGTGCAGTAATTTCCTGACAGGCTTCATAGACTTGTAGTAGCACAGAGTATGTTATCTAATATCACAATGAAAAGCTTGATAAAAACTTGCACACTGAATTGTTCTTGTTCGGCTACGGTATAAAAACCAAACGCTGCCGAGATTCAGAGAAGTTTCTAGTGGAGGTGGAGGTGGGGTGGGGTGGGATGGGGTAGGGTGTGGTGGTGGTGGTTGGGTTGTCCCGTCACAATTATACAAATTAGCTTTTTTAATTAGTTTTGAAGTCAAATTAATATAAGATAAATTTGACTTCACCCTATTTTAAGCTATTATCATACACGTACGCTGCTACCATTTAATCAGGCATTTATTTTTTAGCTAACAAGTAGTCCCCATACATGTCCATTACTTTGATCAGACATTTATTGTCTAGCCATCAAGTAGTCCACACATATTTCCATTACTTGATGAGACATTTATTGTCTAGCCATCAAGTAGTCCACACATATTTCCATTACTTGATGAGACATTTATTGTCTAGCCAACAAGTAGTTCACACATATGTCCATTACTTAATCAGACATTTATTGTCCAGCCAACAATTAGTCCCCATACATGCCCATTACTTGATCAGAAATTGATTGTCCCCTAGCCAACAAGTAGTCCACACATATGCCCATTACTTGATCAGACATTTTTTGTCTAGCCAACAAGTAGTTCACACGTATGTCCTTTACTTGATGAGACATTTATTGTCTAGCCAACAAATAGTCCCCTAACATGATCAGACATTTAGTATCTATTCAATAAGTAGTCCACACATATGTCCATTACTTGATCTGATATGTATTCTCTAGTAAACAAGTAGTCTTCATACATGTTCGTTACTTGACTCGTTACTTTTCTAGCTATTATAGTCTGTTATTGTTACTTTAGCCAGAGAATAGGGATTATGATAGGCGTCATTATTGTCTATGTTTGTATTTTTTAAAGTTGACTCTGTTGTGTTACTATGACCGACAAAACAGATAAACATTATGAATGTAAACTGCTCAAGCATCTGATTTTGTAACAATGAATGGCCGAACAACACTGATTAAACGCTCATTAAAAACACAAGGTCATATCGGTATGAAGTTATCTATCGAATGAGTAGCGTGGAGGCATGGGGAGTTTATCAAAAACAATTTGCACACCCCTCCTCCTCCCACTTAACAAAATACGATAACGAATTTCATAATAATATGCTTAAGAAATATCAAGGCTTCATGTTAAGCCACTTCCCTGGGATCAGGATAATATTGTGACACAGATGTAGAGTTGAGTCTGGCTTTATCATATGTGCGTTGTAATATTGACAGGGTATACCACCGTATAATATATTCAGAGCTCAGTACTGTGTTTTATTTGTTTTTTCATACCAAATTTCGTTGCTGTATATGATGAAACTTGTATCAAGGCATATATCTTCAAATGGGTGAGTCGTACAAAAATAACGAACGTACAAGGCTTACCTGACATCACGAAATAAATATCAACATTATTTATAGACCCATACAAATATCAGCTATGAATCAACACCTCCAAAATAAAAAATGAACATTCTGACCCTCCCCCTCCCCCGAAGGAAACAGTAAGAATCTATATAACATCAGACTATTGGGGTACACACACACATAAACACACACTTTTAATTCTTACCCGATTCTACCTGTTCATGTGGGCATCCTATACAAAACATGACTACCTGATCCCACCAGTTCGTGTGAACAGGCTATACAAAACATGACTACCTGATCCCACCAGTTCGTGCGGGCATGCTATACAAAACACGTCAAGCTGATCTCACCAGTTCATGTGGTCATTCGACACAAAATATGACTACTTGATCCCCTGTGTCCATGTGGGCATCCTATACAAAACATAACTACTTGATCCCACGTATTCATGTAGACATCCTATAAAAAATATGACTACTTTTTCATTTTCGAGTATATACTATATGATAATCAAAGGTATATATTAATTCAGAAGCTCACCATTCTAAGTTTTTATATTGACATAGCAGGTGTTTTGTTTTAAAATGGCTTATATAACATTGTAGAAAACATCTATATTTGAAAGGAAATGCAGAAATTCAGCATAACAACAAGAAGATTTAGCATAAAATATGATCGTTATCATAATTACTTATATGCGTAGTCTGGTGTCAACTCATTTACATATAAGCAGTGAAGTAAACAATATGCACCATACCAATTGATCAGAACAAGCTCTCTCTCTCTCTCTCTCTCTCTCTCTCTCTCTCTCTCTCTCTCTCTCTCTCTCTCTCGCGTTTATAACATGTACAACAGTTAAGTTAATAAGAAGACTATACACAATTATATAGTAGATACGAACAAGTAAGTTCGTCAACTTATTTCCGATCCAGTTAACTAGTATACATTTCTTTTACAGAATAAAATATGTTTACCCTCCACATACTCCTTCATGCTCTAAAAGTGAGTTTTTATTTTGGAAATACGGTCCAACTAGTCTGGATAGATTGTAATAGTGCCATTATAGACTAATGTTCATCCCATAAGCACTGTACATAAAGCTATGCACATTTTGATTTCTTATGTCTCTTGACGTATTATTTTCTCTGCGATCGTTAGCTTCTAGCAAATATGATTTTGCATATCAAATTAAACAAACAAACACATATTACACTACTGTCAATTTGTACAATTTGATATTTATATATCTTCACCTATGTCATTATCTAAGCCGTAAACTGTCCACGATGAGTGGAAAAAAGATTAATTCGTATTGATTTTTACAATTCCTTCGGTACTGAAGACTATCTCTAGCAGTTTAATTAATTATTACCTCTAGTGTAAAATCATTACTTTCAGATCGACTATTAATTCGGATATACATTTCTTTTATGCGGTATTTGACATATCGCTGATTAAAATGCTAAAAACCAGTGAACTACCTGTAATCTGGTCAACCAATATCCCATGGAATGGACGAATCATTAATGCATTATCCAGTAAACAGACTGTAAATGTTCTTATTAGTTCCAGTATTGATTAGATTCCAAAGAACAGACTTAATTGATATATATATATATATATATATATATATATATATATATATATATATATATATATATATACTATCATAGTAATACGCTCTTGACTGCTAGATCACGTCGAGTTGTCAGCATTATAAACTCCGATTCATAACGAGACGCGAGACTTCGAGTTATGATCAAGATTTTCTGATTCTGACAACAAGATATAATCTATCAATCAAGATCGATTTACCATGATAAGTATAGTTTCATTATATATCTATCAATGTTCAGATAATGTAATAAAATCACAATATGTAACTGAAAAAAGAGGAAGAAAAAAAAAAAGAAATTGCATAACATTTCAACCCTTTTATACTAACTTCATCGTAAGTAATAAATGAAATTACATTTTGATCAGCTGATATGTGCATGAATATCGCAGCCTTATGAATGAAGTGCCTGAAACAAGTCACTTTTTCACTACGTTCATTGTCAATAACATGAATTCTTCGACGTATGGCGGCAGCAGACTCCTATATGTGATTTAACGCTGTTGTTCAGATTTTAATTGTTGCAAAGCGGAATATTTCACCAGCTGAATGACTATGAAAGATTGTATCTGAAGCCATGTTGATAGTTGTTGAAACTTGATAATACAGGTTTGTTACAGAGAATGTTACTCATTTCCTTTTGCATTTCAACTGAAGCTATAGCATAGGTATTCACGCTTGCTCAGTTGTAACCAGGAATTCTCGAAGAAAAAGTAGTTCCAGACTCGTTTGAGAGTATGATGTTACGGAACCAGAAAACGTCGGTATCGTTTTTCTACTTCTAGGAAATGACAGCAAAATTCTGGCTCTTCTTGAGTAAAAAAATGATAGGCATATACTACTTTGCCACACGTGTCGCCGCTAAACCTGATATCATTCGATTCAAACTTGTAAACTTACTTCATACATAAACGAGGCTCGTATTTCGCTGACAATCAGTAATTTGTTTATAGGTGCCACAGGTGTAGATAACAAAAAATACATATATACATAAAGGGATCGACTGACAGACAAACAGATAGATAGATAGCGTATAGTACAAATATATGTATATAGATAGACAAGCTGGGAGAGAGATAGATAGACTGAAAGATGGAGAGAAAGGAAACATAACTCATTTCAAGGTCGTAAACGGCTGCATAATTAAATTTGTCATGTTTGATATGGAACACAGACTTAATTCAAATTGATAACTTATTTTATGTGTCTGGAAGGCTCGAATTGTACATGCTTATTATTGAATGTTCTCTCATAACCGCCTTCGTTAATCACAACTTAAGCAACAATACCTATATTCAGTCTGTCTCTTATTGCAAGTTGCTCTCAAAACTTCTATTCGATCGATAGAAAATCGTGGAGAGGACTTACTGTTAACTGAATTTAATGAAATTAGCTTGCTTGCGTTTAAACAAGTCCAGAGTTCTAAATTTTCTCTCAAAACTTTGATGACTATGATGATGCAGACATAACTCTCTTGAAAGGTGAATACAATCTTTTTCAGATTAAACATGTAACAGTGTGGGGACAGTTGAACACAAGAATTTGAAGAAAAAAATCCGCAAATTTCATTACAAAAACCCCACAAAAATATTTGGATTTCTTGCGCAAGAATTACATTGTGTGACGTCCAGGAGGTTGCAGTATTATAGTGTGGCTTGTTTCAGGTTCTGACATAATCATATATAAAGGCAGGGAAAGAAGATAAATATCGATAATATAAAATATATTTTTTACAAATGACATGAACATTTTCAAATTGCCAATAACATCGCAATAAAAAAAAAATATTAACAAATCCGCAGGTGTGGTCACCCTGTGGACATCAAAGTTTATTTAAAAGATAATAATAACCACTTTTAACATGTGAAGTAAACCTGAAGATAGATTTATACTTCTTACAAAACGAAAATGCACTCTGATCATATTTAGCAGAGGACATGTACCTAATATGCATCTAGAACATATGGAGATAGATGGATTCGGTTCAGAACGGGAATAAATGACAAAACTGCAAAGCGACAAGCGGGAGAACCGA